>BSBK01002984.1:1427500-1996388 GCA_027943335.1 Chamaecyparis obtusa | reverse complement strand
TATATATATATACATATACATATATATATGTATATATGTATATATATATGTATATATATATATATATATACATATATATATGTATATATATGTATATATATATATATACATATATATATATATATTATATATATAATACATATATATTTATATATATGTATATATATATATATATATATATATATATATATATATACATGATGTAGATAGTTTTGATTGTCCTATTATGATGTTATATAATGTGTGTGATTTGACTCCTAGATGCATTTATGGATTATGACTATATTACTGACATGTGTGATGCAGGATGTGTGGGAGTTATGAGATTATACTATATGATGATCTAACATACTTGTGATACAAGACTACATGGAGTGATGTATGTTTGATATAATGTCACATTTATGATGGACATGTATTATGGTTATGTGATGGATACATGAATGCATGTCATTAATGGTTACTTATTATGTATATATTTATTACAAATGGATATGAGGATTATGGGTGCATGAGTTAATGGCTACATGTGTTTGTTATGTACATATTTTGTTGATGGATGCATTTTATGATGTTATGTATAATGATTAGATGTATAATTTTAACCTATGGGATACATGTGATATATGTGATGGATATGTGGATTATGTATATTTAATGGTCTTTAATGATTAATGTTAGTAGTGAATAAATGCACAATATGATTAACGTTATAGATAAAATGGATATAAATGGCTAATGAATTCTCCTAATGGACTTTAAAATAAATGCATCTAATGCAATCTAAATAAATTCACTAAATGCACTTAGTCTCCACTTTCTAAAGCTCTACCCTCAAATCCTATCTCTCCTTCTCCATATTGGTTATTATTCCCTCTAGCACCAAAACCTCTTCTAGTCAACTAGTGTCTCTTAGAGTCATACAATGAAGCCCTCCCCTCTACTACCACTATTCTTGCCTCTATATATGCATCCCTCCTCCCTACAACCTCTAGTCTCCCCTACAATGACCTCATCTTCTCATCCACAATGGATACCTGAGTAGTCAATGCTCTCATTTATGATCTTTGTCCCACATCCTACCCAAGAGGAATTTCCTACATTGTATATCCACTCTCCTCAAATATCCTCATAGCTACATCCATTAGGTCAATCTCATCCTCCTCATCCATTTACCCATCATCCTCCTCCTCACCCTCTAATGATGAGATAGACTCATCAGAGCTAGTCTTTCTCTTTAATATAATCCTTGTCACATCTACGTCCTCCTCCTCCATCAGCTCATCTTCTCCTATCCCCTCACCTCTAATGTCCATGCCCTGATCTCCTCCCTTGGTTAAGGAAACCACTAGGGAGCCTATTACAACTAGACCTCCACCTCCATCATCTCTTCCATCATCTCCCTTATCCCTATAATCTCATCCCCATTCTCCATATCTTCCTCCTCAACCCTATCCTCCATCTCTTCCTCCTCTACCTTGTCCACCTCAGCCTTTTCCCACACCTCTACCACCCTTGTGTCCCTATCTCCCTAGTCTTTTCCAAGGCCATCTAATATGATGAGCTATATCTATGGGAAATGGTACTAAAAAGTCATAATTAGTTGTTGTCCCTACACATAGTAATTTTTAGTGGCTAATATTCGCCAATTGGCTAATTTTGGAAATTTGAGAATCCAAATTTGGCTAATAATTCAAGATTTAAGGAAACCTAAATCGCCACATTTTTACAAAATTTTGATTTAGAAATACTTAAATCGCAAAATAATTTATTTTATAAAAACTTGAACTCGAAAATTCACCACAATATTCGATACATGATTAGATTTGATTTGCCAGAATTTTATAAGTTATTGCTCAGAAATTTGAATTAATTCTCCAATAATATATCATGATTATTAGTTATTGTAGGGATCTATCACCAACTTTTAGTTGCCATTACTGACTTAAAGTATAATCTAGTGACCCTCATTATAGTCTATGAGGTAAAAATGTAACTATTTGGTTTGTAATGCTTATGGGAGCTAAAATTTCTTTCGGATTGTTGATCTCAATATAAATCAATGGTCTTGAAGAAATTTTGGGGCCCATTAATATTAAAAATAACAATATATTTATCTCACACAATACAATGAGGTTATTAGATTATATTTTAAATAAATGGTAGCAAGTAATTATTACAGAGTCTATTCCTTAAGCCCATCAAAGATTTCCACATTAAACCTAATAATTTTTTATAAGAATTCTATTTTTTTAAATAGAAGTATTCACCATGGTGATTAATTAACTCCTTTTTATTGTTTGAGATTCGCCAATATTTTTTACAAAAAAATTGTTATTCAAAAATAATCACCAATAAGAATATTTTTTTTATAATTTTTTTTGAGGGATTCGCTAATAGAAATTAATTTATTTTTTCAAGAAAATGAAAAATTCACCAAAATTTATATCTTTTTTAAGAGGGAGGTTTCTTAAAGATTACCTTGTCCCTACATCTTCTATCTACAATCACTAATCCCACTATAATGGTACTAAAGTCCCAAACTTTTCCACTATTATAGCTATAGGAATCACTAGTCCCCATCCTCTCACATCCCTATTGCATCAATAAAACTTAGTTGAACCAATTAGGAAGCCCCTTGTCTCTCTCCAAACTATCTTAGTACCCTGTCAAGAAACTAAATCTTAATAATCCTATGTGAATAGGTAGTCATCCCATTCAAGTACCTCTCTGGTATGTAAAGTTGTATGGTGCAGCCAAGAATAGAGGGAACTCAAAAATTTTAGTCTAATCCTTGTAGAAATATTTACATGATGGAATTAATACAAAATGAAACTTGATAGAATGCAATATCAACCTTTCTATTATTAGATAATCAAGTACAAGAATCTACTACATACATTCCAGGCATATAGACATGTTTCATAAACCTTTTGTAGGTTATGTTTTTATACTATATATTCTAAACTCCAACTACTAAGCTCTATAGATATTTCTTTCTTTTGTATCTTCTATGATTCCTTAATAGATAAATTAAAATAGATTATAAAGCCTTTGAAAGCCACAAGTTAGCCTAAGAAATATTACATTCCCTAATGAAGAGAAAACTTATTACAAATATAGGACAAGAGACAATTCATAACGATCTTAATCCAATTGATGCAACATGAAATGAGATCTCAAAAGATATGATATCATCATAAAATGTTCCATTCAGCTTCATAGATCAAAAAAATCCTTCATGGGATTAGGAAATGCAAACTAGTCGTGAAACGTGAAGAATAGTTAAGCCCTGCCAAGAATTTGTAAGATCTCAAATGCAAATAACCCAAATGCGATGCGAACCTAGGAGAATGTTCAAGAAGACTACATGAACATTCCAAAAGGTTCATGGTTGCAAAGGATCTATATTGATCAAATGATGAAAGAAATAAGAAGACTAAACTTGCAGGAAAATAGAAAAACAAATATTGTTTGGTTGATGCAAGATTGACAAGAACCCAATATGCTAATGCATTAGACACTAGTAGTTATTTGAAAAGTGGATCTCTCACTTTCTTGGGGCTAAAGGAAAACCAATATGGTCAATATCAGCCTAAGAAATCCATGAAGAATCCTCCATTGTTTTATCTCTCCACTTGGAAAGATACTCCTTATATTGTTTATCTCTTGTACTTTGACCAACTTTTCTATCAAAAATCTCTGCTATCTCATCCATTTTCTTCTTAGGATATGACTTCTCAACATAAAATTCATCACAATCACAAAAATATGATTTGTGATACTTAGACAAATCTACAACATTGAATATAGGTGAAATATCCATATAATTCAGTAACTCCACTCCATATGCATTCCTTGAATCAAATTTCCTCAAGATTTTACATGGTCCAAACTTCCTCATCTTTATTTTATTATATGTTCCAATAGGAAATATTCCTTTCTTTAGATATACTAACACTTCATCCCCTACTTGGAATTCCTTATGTCTTGTCTTCATATCTACTTTCTTATATGTTTGATTCACCATCTTCAAATGGTGTTTGACCTAGTTATAAGCTACTCATGTGTTCTGAAAATTCTTTTGCTTTTGTGCTCCTTTTGTCTTCATGACTGATATCCCTCAATTCTAATACTCCCTTAGGATTAAAACCAATAATTACCTCAAATGGTGTCTTCTTTGTACTTCTATTCACTAAATTATTATATGCAAACTCTTCTTGTACAAGAACTTGATCCCAATTTCTAGTCTTTTCACCAACCAAACATCTCAATAAGTTACCCAAACTCATGTTCACTACATCTATTTTTCCATCTGTTTGTGGGTGAAATGTAGAAATAAATTTCAATTTTGTCTTCATCTTCTTCCAAAGTGTCCTCCAAAAAATATCCAACAAACCTACTATCCCTATCTAAAACTATACTCTTAGTTAATCCATTTAACATCAAAATCTCCTTGGAAAATAGGTCAGGTACATGTATTGCATTTGTTGACTTATTACAAGGTATGAAATGAGCCATCTTTGAAATCTATCCACTATCACAAATATAGAATCATTACCTCTTGATGTCTTCATTAACCCCAGTATAAAATCCACGCTAATGTCCTCCCATGGTCTTGTTGGCACTATCAAAAGTGTATACAATCTAGTATTATAACTACTCCCTTTTACAACTTGATAGATTCTATAGCTTTGTAAAAAATTTCTGACATTCTTATAAATCTAAGGCCAAAATTAATTCTCACTTAATAAAGCCACTATCTTTTCAATACCAAAGTGTCCAGCTAATCCCCCCTAATTATTTTCCTTGATCAAATTATCCCTCGTAGAACTTCTAGGTGTACACAACTAAATTCCTCTGAAATAAAATACCATCTTGAAGGAAATAGTCCAACCATTTTCTTTGGTCTTCTACAGTAGGTTCTTTGAAAGCTTTCCAAGTTTCGCAAAAGTTAGAGTCACCTTCATACAAAGTCTTCAATTCATCAAATACCAAATACACTATTTCTTCTCTCATGAAAGAATAATTCTTTATGTTTATTAACACTTATCCTCCCTTAATCTCTACAATACTTGTCTCAGATGCAACAAATGATCTTCTTTTCTCTTATTAAAAAATATAATTTTATAAAGATAAACAATTACAAACTTACCCAAGAATTTATTCAATGACTTATGAAAGTACTCGGTGCATTAGTCAATCCAAAAGGCATCACCAATCATTCATTCAATCCTTCATTTATTTTGAATGCATTTTTTCACTCATCTCCTTCTCTGATTCTGATCTAATGATATCCACTCTTCAAATCTATCTTGGTAAAATATTTGGCTCCACTTAAATAGTCCATTATATCATCTATTGTAGGAAAATAAAATTGGTATTTTACTATGATCTTGTTAATGGATCTAGAATCAGTAAACATCATCCATTCTCCATTCTTCTTTGGTGCTAATATTGTAGGTATTGTACAAGGACACAAAATTTCTCTAATCAAACCTTTTTGCAGCAACTCTTGCACTTGTCTATTCAATTCTTCATTCTTTGTTGGTGTCATCCTATGTGCTACTCTATTTGGAAAACTTGTCCCAAGAATTAGATCCATGCAATGACTAATACTTCTTACATGTGGAAATCCATCTGGTACTTTATTTGATATTAAGTCCTTATACTCACTCAACAATCCTCTTATTTCTTTGGGTTGTTTTTCTACCGACTCTACATCGGGCTTCTTAGGAATCAAAGCATAATTATCAAGAAAATTATTTTTCACTCAAGACATTCAATTAACCATTGAAGACATCCATCAAGCATTCAATTATAACAAGCATTCAAGCATTTCATTCCATAGATCTTACTGTTTTCCCAATTGGAGGTCAAGCAATGGAGTTTGTAATCAAGGAGGGAGATCTACATTCATCTATCAAATATTTGTCATTCTCACAACAATATTTGTGGTGAATTACAACATCTAATACATAAGGTTTTGTCTTACATGATTTCCTTTTGGCTTTTGTGTTGAGTCAAAGCTACTGCATCAACATACTCGATCACATTCTAATTACAATTGCAATCTACATGGTATGAAATACTCTATTATTTTGATTTAATCTCTATTACATATCAGCGTTCCTTTATTTACATCTATTTTATTTCAAGGTTAATTCCTATACAAGGGCTTGACCAAGGAAAGCCCCTCCCCACAACAATTTCCCCTTCTTTCTTGTGTACAGGAATAGGTGGCATAGTTACAAATCCATATTTTCAAGGTTTCAGAACCAGGGATTGATCCTTCATAGAATTCATCAATTTTTATCCTTCAAGGACTAAGTCAAATTTTTGGGACTAAGTCAAATTGGGTCGACATTTTCCTAAGAGTGAAAATTTTACAGTTGGGAGTTGAATGTCTTAGGGTTCTAGATCTAGAGGTGGTTCTAATTCCAACAGGTTTTTGAAAGTCAATTATGGATCTAAAGTTCACTTGTCCTCTCCTAGCTCTCAAGGTGAGTATACCATTCTTATTTTTCCTTTAAAATTTATTTTGATATATTAGATCTGATATCATATCTTGATGGTTATCATTTCCTTTATTATTTCATAAGTGTTTGTCATACTTTATCATATACATACAATTATATCCATATAGGGAATCCACAAAATCCCCCTTTTGCTATATCATGTTTTAGTACCCCTTCATCCTTTTTGGTTGTGCTAATCAAATTTGGCCTAAGGGTGGGTTTTTTATTCCAATGTATGTAGAATTTGGTATTCTACCATTGATCACCATTTTCTATATCGCACTCAATATATGCAACAATGTCTAATGTAAAAAGAAAAAATAATATGTTGCAACATTTAATTCTAACATATTCAATAATCATATGAACAAAAGGAGGAAATCTATTCACATGGTTTACTTTTAGCATGGTTTAAATAATTTCCTATGATTAAATTTACTCTCTCTCTCTCTCTCTCTGGGGGGGTCTTTATCTCTACCCCTATGTTTACCATTACTCTAACTCTTTGTGTATATCACTTTCTATCTCTCAATTTTTATATATTCCTCTCTCTCTCTCTCTCTCTCTCTGGGGGGGTCTTTATCTCTACCCCTATGTTTACCATTACTCTAACTCTTTGTGTATATCACTTTCTATCTCTCAATTTTTATATATTCCTCTCTCTCTCTCTAGGGGGGGTCTTTATCTCTACCCCTATGTTTACCATTACTCTAACTCTTTGTGTATATCACTTTCTATCTCTCAATTTTTATATATTCCTCTCTCTCTCTCTCTCTCTCTCTCTAGGGGGGTCTTTATCTCTACCCCTATGTTTACCATTACTCTAACTCTTTGTGTATATCACTTTCTATCTCTCAATTTTTATATATTCCTCTCTCTCTCTCTCTCTCTCTCTCTCTCTCTCTCTCTCTCTCTCTCTCTCTCTCTCTCTCTCTCTCTCTATCTATCTATCTATCTATCTATCTATCTATCTCCATTTTGATGTCTATCTCTCCCCCACCCCATCTCTCTCTAATTGCAAAGATAATATGACCCTATTGGTAATGGGACTTGATTATATGCTTTGATTCAAAAGTTTTGTTTTAGCCATGTTTGGAACAATGTAAGTGGATGCATAATTGGTTTGAAGTTATTATTTATCTATTGAGACATTTGTTACACAAACATCATCATTTGCTAAATGAGCTACCAATTGATATCAAGCACTACATAAATGTATATAAAAATATACCAATATTTTTCCCAATTGAACTTATGCCCCTCTTTGGTGTACCCATTGCACACCAAGGTGCAATTGCTACTTAATCAAATAATAGAAGAGCTACATTTTTTTTTTTGATCAATAAAGGCCGAAGCCAAAGTTTTGTATTAAGATAAACAGCAGTAAAATGTACATGAAAATATTAAAGTATCTAAGAAACTAACTACCATTAAAACCAATCCAATGTTTGCAGATGGAAATCGAAGAGCAATAGAGCTCTACCACCAATATAAATAATAGTCTACGATTCTATCAAAGTCCAGCAATTTCAAATTCTAAAAACAAAATATCAAAACTCAAAGGAACCTATGAGACAACACCCCAAAGCTATAGAAAAGGAGATGTATCATTCTCAGAGGTCTTAGAGCTCCCTTCTACCATGTCCTCTGCATCTGTGTCTTCTTCATTAACTTCACTTTTGATTTCCTCCTCATCCTCATCCATTTCCTCTTCATCAGCCTCTTCCTCCTCTACATTCTCTTCCTCCTTATCTTCTCCCTCGGATGATTCATCTTCCTCATGAGAGGATGGGTTGGTACCTTCTAAATTGTCCTCCTCATTGTCTGAAGAATGAGGACTCCCCAACCCATCCATCCGGGCATCATATTTGAAGCTGTATATCCAATCAATATCCTCATTAGAATCATCATGAAAAGGGGAAGCTAATGTTGGCGCACATGGATGCCAACAGAGCATCTTTAATCTTCCCTATCCTATCATTGACCTTCCCCATCTACTACGGTCTTCTCTCTATGCCTTGTCGCATGATCGCAAGGCATCCTTTCCTTCTTTGAGATCATGCGACCAGTCCTTGTTGTTATTGCATATGCCTTGTCGCATAATCGCAAGGCATCCCTTCCACTCTTGCAATCATGCAACTAGATTTGTACCCCCACTTGCAGCGTCTAATTTGGCTTTATTTTATAATAGACTTCTAGGAGAGTACTGCAAATCAATGGAAATCTATGTCAATCAGTCCTTTTAGCCACCTGCAACATGCCTTGAGCACAAAACCAGACTTCATCAAGTATAAAAACATCATGCAATCAACCACAGAGACCCTCGGAGTAGTTTGCAATAACTAGCACCATCAACCAAATCAAATCCAGCCAAAGAAACAATTAAAACTAGTCCTTTTTGGCAAAAAACCCTCTCAAGAAATTCAAATTTGAAAACAAACGGTCACTTGATGACCCCAAACACATGTCAACGGCCAGCAATCAAAATCAGGTCAACTTTATGTTAGAGTAATCATACTTTATGCTTATTAATTAAATCACTTTGGTTTAATTAATTAAGTCATTTATTACTCTATTTACTTAAGCTATCTTTTAGGTGCATTATAATTAATATATTTATTAATTATAATGTGCAACCTAGCTTTATTTTTTGCTTTATAGCTTTAGGGTTTTATTGTTCACCTATATGGTTGAACCCTTTGTATATTCCTTTGAGATAATCTTGGAATACAATTGCTCTTTGCATGTCCATAAGATGTCTCTGGCTTTTTGGCCTCCATGACTTTCTTGCTTCTGTTCTTTGCTTCTTCCATGTGACAGGGTTATGCATGCAGGTGTTCTTGGGAGATTAGTATTTCACCTAATCTAACATGGTATCAGAGCCATCTTACTGCTCACTGTTCATGTTTTGTTGAAGTGTTTCAGAAGCAGGAGGTTTTCAAGGGTTTCAGAAGTTTTTTTGTGGATCTGGGGGGGAGCCAAAATTTGGCTCACCTTGGGCAAAAATGGACACCACCATTGTGTCCGGAAGGCCCAAGAACCCCTAAATCCATATAAAATTTGTCCATTTTGGACATCTTTGCCATCTGAGGCAAAAAAATTTTGCATACCTGGGCCGTACGGCCCTGGCACGCACTCCGAGGTAGGTACAGTCAGCGATTTTAAAATATATATATATATATTTTGGCCACCGAGCGGCCACCCAGGCGCCACCCACCCCCGGCCACCGCCCACCGCCAGCCCCTGATAGCGGCCACCGCCCAGTCCGCCGCCCTCAGCGGCGCTGACAGCGCCGCCCAGTCTGTGGCCCGCCGCCCGCCGAGATCGCCGCCCTCTGGCCACTCCGCTAGCCCCCACCGCCCAGCTCCGCCAGCCCGCGGTCACATGGGTGACCGGACCCAAGCCCCTGGTGCATTTTGAGCCGTGACGGCCATTTGGCCGTCAACTTTAGGCTCGCTAATTGATGATGTTGGCAATTTTTTTTGCATGGCTTGTTTTTTAAGCCCGTCTGTGCAAACTCGGCCTCCAGGGCCATAACTTCTTCATCTGGAAGCGTATTTGGGAGTTTTTTATATCATCGGAAAGCTATTTCCAAGATGAACACAATTATGGAGGTTTCTTTTCGAGTTTTTTGCCTCGTTTTTCGTACCATGCCTTCGAAGGCAGGACTGTTTTTTTGCTTTCCTGGAGCACCTGATGCTTTTTTTGGCATAACTTGCTCATACGGAGGAGTTAGTGGGCGAACGAGATATCATTGGAAAGATAATTCCGAGATGGTCATTTTATATGCAGAGCTTTTTTCCAAATTTTTCTTCCATTTTTCGCACCAGGCTGTTGAATTCAGAGGTTTTCTTTTTTAGGTGCCTGCCAGAGCACCTGTCACTGTTTTTGCCGTAACTTGAGCATACGATGGCATTTTTTTCCAAATGAGATATCGACGGAAAGCTGGTTCCGAGACCGTTCTATTTTTTTTAGTTTGGTTGTTTGATTTTTCCATTTGCAGGGGTTTTCTTCCAGTCAAAGTCACGGGTACTTTTTGCATTCCGGACACTATATATCTCACATTCGGGCTCAGTTTTCAGCAAACTTGGTATTTTTGGAAAGCTTGTTCAGTGTACTTTTCAGTTTCAGAGGTCTTATTTCCAGATTCTATACTAGGTTCTTCCTCCATTGAGTTTTTCTTTTCTGCACTCAGATGGACTACTTGGCTTTTACAGGTCCACGGATCTCCATTCTTGGGATGACTTCTGCTTCTGTTCTCACTGTTCTTCTTTCCTTCTTCTTTTGAGTATTGTATTTATCTCCACTGTTGCATTCTTTTCTGTAAATGCACTGAGATAAAGTGCCTGCTTTTGCATTTTGGGATCTTGAACACTGTGTTTGTTTGTATACACACTCAGTTATAAAGTGCCATGGGGGGCTATGATGTTTTTCCATTTAGTGCTCATCCACCTTTGTCCTTTTTCAACATTAGCCTCATGTAGTTTGTGTCTATGACACCGCCCTTTATCCTGTGCTTGTACCTTCTTTTGCACATAGGTGTTCCTGTTTCTTCTTCTTGCAGATGTTTCTGGCATTGCATTTCAGTGTTCCTGTCATCCCGTTCAGCATTATGGGGGGGTTCACCTGTTGGCTCTATTGCTTCCTTGGTTCGGTTGAGTGATCTACGTATTCAGTTTTTGTTCCTATGTACTAGGCGGATGCAGTGGCTAGGCACCTATGCATTTCGGTGAGATGGATCATCTACTATATAGACACTCATTCATTCCTATTTTGGAGGTCACCTCTTTGATTGATCAGCTCTTCAGACTTTGTCTTCTCTACCTGGTCATGCACTATTTCAATGGGGGTTCCAGCAGTATTCTTTTGACAGTGTTTGCAGCTTCATGCTTCGGAGATGCTTCATGCTCTTTCTTGTTCCTTTCTTTGGGACATTCCCTAGATTGGAGGCTTTGTTTCCTTCATCTAGTTTATTTTCTTGTACTTGGGTACCTGATCAGGCCTTGTTGCCGGGACCCATTGCTCTTTCTTGCATTTTCTGCTTTCATAGCTTTGCTAGGTTAGCTTCCCTCTTGAGCTATGCTTAAGGGGGGGTGTTAGAGTAATCATACTTTATGCTTATTAATTAAATCACTTTGGTTTAATTAATTAAGTCATTTATTACTCTATTTACTTAAGCTATCTTTTAGGTGCATTATAATTAATATATTTATTAATTATAATGTGCAACCTAGCTTTATTTTTTGCTTTATAGCTTTAGGGTTTTATTGTTCACCTATATGGTTGAACCCTTTGTATATTCCTTTGAGATAATCTTGGAATACAATTGCTCTTTGCATGTCCATAAGATGTCTCTGGCTTTTTGGCCTCCATGACTTTCTTGCTTCTATTCTTTGCTTCTTCCATGTGACAGGGTTATGCATGCAGGTGTTCTTGGGAGATTATTATTTCACCTAATCTAACACTTTACACCTCTACCGTCAGATCCTTACTTTCCCAGGCTCGACAACTTAACCATTTATTTTTAGCTGTGCAGTCACGCGGTCATCTACTTAACCGCCCCAAGAATCCTGGTTTACATTTTAGATTAGTCACATGATCGCAAGGCACTTTATTAACCTTTGTGATCATGCGACCGTAGTCTCTCAGCCATGGTCAACAGTCACAAAAACCCTTTGAAAGGTCCTCGGTCACATTACCAGCCAGCAACCAATCACAATCTAGCACCTTAGCAGCATTGGCACCATGGATCCACCTCACAACTCCACAACTGCGACATTCTCTTAACAGTTGTCACATGATCACATAGCTAGGAAAAGGGCTATGTGAACATGTGACACACTATCACGTCACCCCTTTACCTTGCCGCATAACCATCGCCGCTGTGAGCTCAACACAAAGGGTTTGTCACATGATCGCATAGCATGAAAATGGCTCATGAGATCATGTGACAGACCACAAACCCGTTAGAAAATAGGTCCCATCGACAACTGGCACACTAAGAACATCCATGTCACCACTCATAGCCAATGAAGAGTGCACATGTCACAAAAAAATTGACAGTGGACCCACCTTAATCCTTCGTGCCCAAATCCCAGATCAATGGACGTTGCATGATCTCATGACATGAGAATATTCCTTACACTTATATGTCATCCGTAGATTAAAAAGTTTTGAAGACCTGGGGCCCACGTCACATAGCAACCAATTGAAAATTGACACATCAGCACTAATCTGACACCAATCCACGCGTACCACCATTTAGAAGTAGGGCCCACCAATACGAGATTGTGTGATAGAGGCAAACTCACAGTCGTGAGAAGGAAAGGAATATTCTTCTTTTATTTGGAGATTGAGTGACTAACAGGACATGAAAAACTAGGCCCCACAAGATAGGTGGCAGTCGGTCGCAACTTCATGAAGAGTAAATATCTCATGACTTTTCCATGCGAACATGCAACAACCACTGATTTTGACCAAACCTTAACCGCACCAAACAACTGAGAAGAACTGGGTCCCACCAACTGGTCGCAGTTGCATAGATAGGGAATGCCGACAAATAGGCCAGAAGTGCAAGATCGAAAACATCCAGGGTTTTCACATTAACACAAAGGTAACAGAGAAATGCAAAAACATCGAGGGTTTTATGCTTAGACAGTTTTTGGAACCCTGCGACATGAAAGAATTATTTCCAGTAGACCTTGAAACATGAATATCTCCCTGGTTTCAACACTTTAGGATATGCGCTCTTAACCTAACCTTGGAAACACAAAGAACTATTTTATACTAAGAGCGCTAACCATGAAACTTCACAAATCCAGTTCGCCAATGAAAACTATGTCAGAACTAGGGCAAAGCAATTCACTTAGGTTTTTGGCATATTAGGAGGTGCGATCTAAACTAGAGCATGGTGATATCAAGAACAATAAGTGGCTGAGGGCGCAAGCGATGAAACCATGTTGTTCTGTTTCTTCCTCCATCAGCTAATCCAACTCCTATCTGCGAAGTGATCCATTTTGAAGTTGTACTCTACACATTAACTTTGGTGGATTTGACTAGGGAGCCAATCATTGGAGATTGATCTAACGTGTATTCCATCTACTGCCTGATTTGCTAGCTCATCTGCTTTGCCATTGCCTTCGCGGTAGATGTGATTAGTCGTTGAAGATTCAAATTTTGAAATCAGGCTTAATATGTTTTCTAAATAGGATTGAAGTTTCCAATTTGAAATGGACCCTATCCTTATTGCATTTATAATAATCATTGAATCTCCTTCTATTTCAATTCTATTAAGATTAAGTTCTCTGGCTAGAACCAAACCGTGATAAAGAGCGTTTATTTCTGCTACATTGTTAGTGTCCGGGTTTAATGGTTGGGCTAATTGAGCAATAATTTGGCCATCTGCTGAATGAATAATACAACCCGCCCCAGAAGGACCCGGATTTCCTCTTGATGCCCCATCAAAATTTAATTTAACCTAGCCTGGAGAAGGAGATTTCCAAACACATGTCAATCTGTGGAAAGAGCTTCCCTTGCTACCTCTACCAATAATGGTAGGTGTTTTCAATCCATGCCAACTTTTTAACATCCTATCATCCCAACTGGTGTAAAATTTATGAATGGTTGAGAATGTCTGACTCCTAGAATTCATGATCTCCACTATAGCTGCCTCAATTCTATTCAATAGTTGATTCATGTTCAATGCTTTCTCTTGGAATAATCTCCTATTCCTTTCCTTCCATAATTCCCATAGAAGTATTGATGGGGATATGATCCAAAGGTTTCCATATAAGCTTTCTTTGAAGAGAGATGGCCAAGCAATAAGGTGTGATTGCAGATCTTGTGGAGAAACAACTATCCAATTCAGTTTTGAGTGTAACCAATCCAAACATTCCGCTGAAAATTGACAAGAGAATAATAAATGATTGAGATTCTCTTCATGATTATGGCATAGTGTGCATCTAGATGGCCCAAAGAACCCCATTTTTTTGAATTTCTCTGCAGTCAAAAAATGGTCCTGAAAAGCTACCCAAAGGAATGTGCTAGCCTTAGGCAAACACATTTTGTTCCAACAAAGGTGAATGGGGATCGAGGAATTTTTTTGAGAATGTTGTGTTAATAATTTATACCCTTCCTTCACCTTATAGTTACCATCCTTTGATCCAAACCAAATAATTTCATCATTGCCATTTTTTAAAAGAAAAGATCTTTTTTGTAAAGTGGATTTTATCAGCTGTAATTCTTGGTAATTGGCCCCAATATTTGTGAAATCCTTCCATCTCCAAGATCCATCCTCTTGAGAAGATGAAGAAGGAAAGATATAGTCTTTTAGCATTGTTCCCCACACCCCCTGACTAACCTGCATGATCCGTTGGAGCCCTGGAATAGAATGGAGGCTTTGAAGTCCTCCCCATGAGTCTTCCCAAAATTTGGCCAGATTACCACTTCTGATGTTCCAAGAAAGATTGGAGTCAATGACATGTCTAGATTTTACAATAAAATTTCAAATTCTGGATCCTCTTGGAGCATTTTTTATCCTGAATACTTCTTGCATCCCCACTGAACCCAAGTATTTTCCCTTGAGAATTCTAACCCATTTGCAGTCCTTATTCTTAATGAGCTTCCAATATAATTTAGCCCCTAATGCTGAGTTCTGCCATAACTAATTCTTGATCCCTGTACCCCCTGCAGAAATTGGTTTGCAAATATTCTCCCAAGAGATCAATTTGAATTTCCTATTCTAATCAGTGCCATGCCAAAAAAAAGTCCTCAATTTTTTCACTATATCCATATATCCTATTGATGACAAAGAAAGGTAGGAGAGGAGGTAAATGGGAATGGCTGAAAGTGTGGCTTTAATCATTACAATCCTCCCTGCCCATGATAACCATTTTGCTTTCCAGCTTGCCAATTTTTGGTCCAATCTTTCATTTATTGTTTTCCAAATTCCTGTGGTTTTGAGACTTTTATCAATGGGGATTCCCAGATAATTGCATGGAAGAGAGCCTACCTTGAAGGCTAGGAGGGATTCAATCTTTGATTGGACTCTCTTTTTTGTGTGAAAGAAAAATATGACTGATTTATCTTTATTCACTGATGGTCCTGAAGCTAGAGCATAATTTTTTAGGATACTTCTAAAAGTGGATGCTTCTCTAACTAATCCAAGGCCAAATAGGAGGTTATCATCAGCAAATTGCTGATGTGTAATAGGAGGCACCGCAAATGTGACTGAGATGCCTCTAATGCTTCCCTAAGATTGAAGATTAATGATGCTCCTCCCTAAAGCTTCTGCCATGATAATGTATAGGAAGGGAGATAGGGGATCACCTTGTCTAATACCATTTGAACCATCAAAGAAGCCATGAGGGGATCCATTAATGAGGATAGAATATTTTGGTGTTGATATGCAATAGAATATCAGATTTATCCATGCTTTGGAGAAGCCAAAGCATTGCATACACTTTGAAAGAAACCTCCAATTCACCTTATCATAAGCCTTCTTAATATCTAGTTTAATGATCATGCTAAGTTTTTTGGAGAGTTGTATGGAATGAATAGCCTCTTGTGCAATAATAATGCCATCAAAGATAGATCTGCCTGGTACAAAACTAGTTTGTTCTTCTCCAATGATTTTATCTAAAATCACCTTTAGCCTATTTGCAAGTGTCTTGGATAGAATCTTATATATGGTATTACACAAAGCAATGGGCCTAAATTCATCCATCGAATTTGCATTTTCTGATTTGGGAATAAGGGCAATAAAAGTGTTGTTGATTTCAATAAGAAACCTACCTAATGATCTTGATGTTTCAAGGACTTCAGTGAGTTCCATCCCAATCAACATACGGTTGTCCAAGTCTGAGAGCAACTTAGGCACATTGCAGAGAAGTTCTTGTTGACTTGTGAGAGGAGAGATATCTAAAGAGTTCAACACCTTGGAGAAGTAGGATACTATTTCATGCTAGATCTCTTTCTGACTGGAGATAATTGAACCATCTTGATTAGTGATTTGAAGAATCATGTTGGTGTTCCTGCGACATTTAGTACTGGTATGGAAGAAGTTGGTATTTTTATCTCCAGCTACCAGCCAAGATTCTCTTGATTTTTGTTTCCAAAAAATTTCCTCCTTACTAAGCACATCCTCTAATTCCTTCAGCAACTCCTTCTCTTTGAAATATAATTCTTGATTCATTCCTTGCTTCATAATCTCATTATTTAACTCTTCCAATTTTGACTCAATTTCCTCCTTAGAAGAGAAAATATTTTTAAAATGAGTTCTATTCCAGGTGAGAAAATTTTGTTTGATGAATTTGAGTTTTGTGACAAAGCAATACATTTTGGACCCCTCCACCTTCACTTCAACCCACCATTTTTCAATTCATTCTAAGAATTTTTCTTCTTTAAGCCACATATTTTCAAATTTAAAAGAACATTTGAGTGGCTTATCTTCTTCTAACATATCAAGACAAATGGGAAAGTGATCCGATCCTGAGGAGGGGCAAATGGATGTTTTTAACCCAAAGGGAAAGGACGTGATGTCTCCTTTATAAAGGAACCTATCCAAATTTTTTGAAATATTATCCAAGCCCAATCTTCTGTTGGACCAAGTAAAAGCCCCATTATCCAGTTCAATTTCGAACATATCCTCTTTTTGAAGCCACTCTTGAAAGTCTGATTGTGATTGTGAAAGTCTTTGCAACCCCCCCTTTTTCTCTGATGAATGGATGATGGCATTGAAATCACCTCCCACAATGAAATTAGAATCCGGAAAAAGAGAGAACCAATTATTAATGTCATCCCATATCTCCAATTTTCTCCTCCTTGTTATAGGTCCATAAACATTAATTAGATATATAGAAAGGTTTGATTAGGTGCTAGTAATTTTTCCCCCCATCCAACTTTGAGTATCCTTGACATGTGAGTAAAATGAAGTTCTAGGATTCCAAATGATTGCTAAACCCCCTGAGGCCCCTACTGCCTCAACAACTGAAGCTTTCCAATCTCCCAAGGATTTAATGAAGACTTCTATTTGTGCTTGACTCATTTTGGTTTCTTGAAAGAAGATGACATCAACCTTAGCTTTCCAAATGCAGCGTTTGACTAAACGCTTCTTGTTAGGGGCATTTAGACCCCTAACATTCCAAGAGAGGAGTCTCATTGAGAATTGGGAAGGAACTTCCCCTTCCCTACATTCAAATATGTTGTGATCTTAGCTTGATCATGATCCTCTCCCCTTTCTTCTCTTAAAGTAGCAGCTGATTTTCTACCTTTCCCTCTCTTTTTCCCAAATCCACAATCTAAAACTATTTTGTGATCCACCTACATGATTCCTAGTAGAGAATTGGAGCCTTCCAACTCTATTTTAGAGTCTGATTCTCTGTTCTCAAATTCTGCCATACCCTGAGAGTTTTCTGTTATCTCTGATTGAAGGAATGAATTGTCCACATCCATGAATCTATCTTCCTCTTCCACAAAATCATCTTCCAACATTTTTTCCAAAAAAGAGTGTGATGAAGTATTATTTGTATCATGACTATCTAGAGTAGTCCCAAAAAGATCATAAATAGCTTGGAGTTTGGATGGGATTGGTTCTTCTATACTTCCTGTCCTTCCTAACCGTCTTGAAGAAATAGACTTCTGGTTTGATGAATTTTTCAGAGGTTTGAGTGAGATTAAACCTCCCTTCACTTTATTTCTAGATGAAACCAGGGGTAATTCTGCTAGGGCTTCCTAAGTGGAATCCTTATTCCTTTTGTTTCTTATTCTGGAGGATTTCCTGCAACCCAATCATGAAGAATAATTATTTATCTCTGGGGTGCTAGATTTTGGTAAATTCTTAAGATCACAAAGTCTGATTTTCAAAATGTCATCCTCCTTGCTAAAGTGGTTCTGTGATTCAGGGGAATTAAGGATCTTTGAATTTTGACCAATTTGATCATAATTCTTAAGGTCACAGAGTTTCATGTTCGGGATATCCTCATCCAAGCTAGAAATGGTAGCATTCATGTCCATGTGTTTGATGATATCCTTCCAATTGTTGTCAGGAGTTTGAATGTTATCCTCTTGAAGGACTTGATCAGCAATTTCCTCCTGTAATTCCTTCTGAACTTGTCTTACCCAATATGTGATGTAATTCTCCAACCAGGACACCTAAAAATTGTTGGATGGCAATAATGATGGTTGAAGGGAGGGAGGCGAATGAGCCTTAGTCAAGGTCCTGAATTTGTGAAAAGTCTCATTGTAAATTCTGAAATCTAACCAATATTCCCCCTTCGATATGGTCCTTTCTATTGATAAATTTACTATTTCCTTATCTTCATGTGCTGGGTAAGTCAATAAAAGATTTGGAGAACCCCGCCAATCCCATTTGAAAAGACTGCAATAAAGTAGTTGATGGAACAAAGACAATGCATCTTTATTAATATCATATGTATGAGCTTGAGAAGCTATAATAGGGATCTTCCCTCCTTGATTTTCTTGAGAAGCTAAAAGGTGGGAAGAATGTGGAAAGGCTTTCAGAGGGATACTTGATTGTTCTGAAGCGTAAGATATCCTTTGTATCCATATTCCATATTTGGAGATGAGTTTTATAGAGTTAGGGAGCTCCTTCTCCACATTCATTAGTAAGCACAACCATGAGGATGCTGTGGAGTTTTCTGAGTGGTGAGATAAATAAATGCCCACTTTATTTCCAATGATTTGCATAAGCTCCACATTTCTGTATTCAACCGGAAGATGGGGGAGGTTGATCCATGTGGGCATGAATCTGATTATATTTTTCTTACTATTGAAGTTGGGGGACCATTGCTGCAAATGTATACCCTTATTTTTGTAGAACCATCCCTTTTGCTTGAAAATACTATCTCTTTTTATCTTAGTATCAAAAAGTACCACAAAATATTCTGATTCATTATCCAGCAACTCAATTTTCATGAAAACCCCCTAGTTACTAAGCACCCAATTCTTAAAATCCTTATAAGATATATTCGTATCCCAGACCTTGCAAATGGTGCTCTAACGAAGACAGAGAAGATTTTCCTACTTTAGTATATCCTCAGAGAGGGTTATAGATAATACCTGGTCCACATTGGAAGATACATATTTGCGTGAAGGTTGAAGCTCCCTGTTAAATTGTTGATCTATCTCTGTCTCTGTTTGTGGAACCTCTTTCTCCTGCATCACACCCATTATAGTTTGGACATTCCTCATGTTAGAAATTGGACACCATATGTTTTTTAGCCTCCTGAAAGGCTCCTTAGTCTGATATCCGTTCCTCATTGGACCAAGCAGAGCAACTCTCTCTCTGTGAATCTTCCAATACTCTTTCGACTAGGCCTTTTTGGGTAGCGGGGGGTTGATTGGAGTGCCCCTAGCTAATGTAGGAAAGATGGGGATTAAGTTTGGATTCAAATCTAGAGGTTGAAGTGAAGCGTCTTGAGTTCTTGAATTCGAATATTTGAAAAGTGACCGATGGAGAGGTTTGGTGCGGAAAGGAAGTATCTTGTGGGAAGACCAATTTTCAACAAACTGAACATGGGATCTTGGAAAAGAGGGATGGTGACCATTCTCACAGAGAAAACATTGCTCAATCTCCTTGCCAAGCCATCTTCTTCCCCTCACTCCAAAGGCCGTTTTCAATGAGTTTTTCTGTTCAGAGAAATTCAATCTTGAGGCGGGAAGGAAGGGGTTTTGCCTACCATCTCCTCCCCTAGATTTGAGCCATGGATTTTCTAAGAAGTTCCCAAAATCCTTGCCTCTGAATCTGTGATGATCTCCATTACCAGGTCTCACCCAGTCTCACCAGTCATTGCCCGGTCTCGTCATTGTTTTTGAAGAGCTACATTTGATAAACAAAAAATAGATATTATCTATTTAATAAAGAAGTTACAAGATCTTGAGAATCGGTTCAAATAATCTCATAGTAAGAAAAAAATAGCTAAGCTAGAGAAGGAAAGATCTCTCAATGAAATTGGAAGGACCACAAAATTTGATCAAAATTTTCCTTAAATAGCATAACCAAGGACAAAACAAGTTGAACATATCATAACTACTCACCAAGAAGATGCTTAAGGTTTCTAGGAAGTACTTTTTTAGGTGAGCAGACATGTGATGTGTAATACAAGTATAAACAAAAGTGTTCATGCCCCCAAAAAGAACTAAACTAGGCTTGAGAACAAATATCTTAGTTAGGACTAGATTTGAACTTAGTTGAAGTACCTATAAATAAATTAGTTGCGATTGAATTAGAATTGAAAAGTTGGGTTAGAGTTTTCAAGTATCTCAAATTTTTCCTTAAATTTGTCTAATATTTTTATGGCAGACACATGTATCTTCTAATTCAATGCTTCCAGACAGTTTTGAGTATAAATTGATTGGTGTAAAAGGAAAGGAAAGGTCCTTTTATAGTTCACGATACCAGCCATGTGCTTTTGGGGGTCTACACATGGTAACAACAATATAGGACTATCTTGTACTCCTTGTAGGAGGCACTTAACTGTGTCACAAATGAGGCATACATGTCCTACCCACTTGTGGGATTTGAACTTGTGACCTCTTTCAAGAGCATATAAGTTCTCTGCCACTAGGCTAACTTAGACTATACAAACCAATTAGGTTGTACTGGGTGTTTAAAAGAATTTATTGATGGTTGAATGAAACTGATAAAATTATGAATAAATACAAAGACTAACTCATACAAACCAACTTAGGTTGTACTAGATGATTAAAAGAATTTATTGATGGTTGAATGAAACTGATAAAATTATGAATAAATACAAATAATAACATGTGCCACGAAGGATAAAATTATGAATAAATACAAATAATAACATGTGCCATGAAGGGATAACATGTGTCATGAAGGGTCTTGGAAACTAAGAACAGACAAATAGTACCAAGTTGCAACTTCTTTATCACTTAAAAAATAAAAAATAAAAACTTCCGAGTTGTGAAGAAAAGGAAAAAACAAAAGCAAAAGCAAAATAAAAGAATCGTTGAATTACATATTTGCCCAAATCGAAGCGTTGTTAAAAAAAACTTAAATTACCTTTGATCAAGCCATTATAAATGGCTTTAAGACTTTTTGTATAGCATATATATATGTTCATAAGTTTCTGTAAGTAATTATACTCCTGCAATGGCTTCCATGAGACTTGGAATGGTTGTGATGATAATAACAATACTGTGCTTATTATCAAAGATGACCCACTCTGCAAATCCATCCAGGATTGTGGACATTCCTGATTTTCAAAACAATGGGACTGTTAGTAAGCTGGTACACTATGCTCTAACCGACTGGAACAGTGCCCATGTAATAACCATTAATCATTTCACTCTTTTTTTCATTTTGTTTTCTTTGATTTGAAAAGTTTTGATCTGGGTTATGAGCTGTAGAACTTCAGATACATATTATCTATTCTAATGACCAAAGTATTTGTGTAATTGTGCATTAATCTTGGATGTTTAATTGTTAGGTAGAATGCTGGTCTTTCATTTGAGAAAGTGGTGGGAGCACAGGTGCAAGTAATTACAAGCAAAGAGGCGATGTTTTACATCTTGATACAAGTTTTGGATGCCAACAATTTCGTGGTAGTTTACAGTGCTCAGATATTGTATGGGGAAGACATGGATCCTTGGGTGCAGATATTCACCCCTTTCCTTGCACCTGCACCTCTCTAATTCCTCTCTCATGGACAGAGTGTGGAATCTGTATATTGTTTCAGAGTTTTGATAGACCTTTCTTTATGAAGAAGGAATAATTCAATTCAGCATATATTGAATAAGTGTATTCATTAAGGACAAGGATAATAGAGTTGCATGGTTCATTCTATTTTTATTGTTTTTCATGTTTCTGCTAGTCTCTACAATCAAAAAAATAATAATAATAATAATTTGTTTTATTTTTTTATTTTTTATGTTTTGTTTTATTCTAAAATAAAAAATAATATGTTTTTATATTATGTATAGTCATGTAGTTTCTGCAGTCTATTATGATACATTCAAGTATTTTTGGATTAAATTGTGTGTAATTTTTCATCATCAATGTTTCAGATCAAAATCAAATAAAGTCATTATTATTTTAAATAGAATTATAAAACAGTACGTGTCGTGAAGATCTAGTGCACTGGAAAGTCTTTCCTACCATTGAAGCTACCATATCTAGAACTTTGTTTTGGTTTTAAAAATAAAAAATAAAAATTGTTTTGAGTTACATTGGATGGAAAAGCTACAAATCTTCTTTTTATTTGGTTTGAAAATTTATCTTTGTTTACAAAAATATTGGAACTTTTATAAACGTCCATATTTTTTAAAATAATTGAATTTTATGTTCATTTATACTTTCAGTTTGTATAATATGACTGTGATCAAAATCTATTTATGTCAATTTTTTATCAAATAATCAATATTAATCAAAATTTAAGTCTGTTCAATTTGAAAATGCTAAGATAAGCATCAAAATTGAAAATGTAATTTCAAAGATCCTTATTACCAAACTTTATTTCCTTAGTTGAACTGGATTTGGCTCTATATAGCAATTCAGTCCATGTACAAAGTAGCATAAAGAGATTGATGAAAAGAAAACTATAATAAGTAATAATATAATATTTTTTTAAATAAAATTATTGATCTGTGCCAGCTGCGGAGATGGAGCCTTTAATATATTCTAACAATCAACTAAACCCTAAAGGAACTTATTGTTTGTCTATATTGCTGGATTATTAAGTGATACATTCCAAAGCCATGGCCGGCTGATTTTGGCTGATCCAAACAAGTTTCGTTGCTTTTCTTACCAATTCGGCATTCCAGATTGCCGTCCAAGATGCGCATTCAATGATTTGCAGGAGAGCTGTGCAGAGGTTGGGGAAAACAGAATGTCAAGGTATGATTTTTAGGGTTTTAATTTTAAGATATGATTGTGCTGCAATTTATACTGTTTTTTAGTGTCAATTGTAATGAAAAGAGATGCAAATTTACAGTGCAGAGAAATGGTGGACGGAGGAGACCGTGGCTCTGGTGACGGGGGCAAATAAAGGCATAGGGTTTGAGGTTGCTCGGCAGCTTTGCGAGAATGGAATGACTGTAATTCTGACTGCTCGCAATGAGGAGCGAGGAAGAGCTGCTTTGCAATCTCTGAGAGCTCAGGGATTTCAACATAATTTGGAGTTCTTCCCATTCGATGTGACTTCAGAGGAGAGTGCGTCTCGTTTGGCAGAGTGGATCAAGCAAACCTACCGAAAACTGGATATCCTGGTACAAATTCCTTACTCCCACATGACTATTTAACATTTCTTTCCCTTTTTCAACATTTGCTTCCTCATTTCTTTTAAAATTTAACACGACCATTTAAAAAGTCGAGCAGTGATTACTAGTAAAAATAAAGCTCGAATTTCAATTTTCAAGATGAACCCTTGAGGAGTATTCTAGATAGGTCAAAAAAGGGGAAAAAATATTCATCGTAGTAACTACTTGAGCCCAACCTTTTACTTTCTAATTCCAAGCACACATCTTTTGATAGAATCAATGTTGGGATGATTGATTCAGAATCTACCAACAAGCGAATTTATTAGCTGAGATGACAATTCAATAGTAAGAGAAGTAGTGATATCAATTTGAATTTTTTCCTCCATGTTAGCCATGGTAGAAACTTTAGGAATTGCATCTTTCTTAGAACTCCCAACAATCTCTTCATAGGCAAAACCGTTTGGAAAGCTAGAAGCACCAACATCTAGTAACATGCAAGCAATCTCACCATGAAGTTCCATTGAATCCCTAGGAGAAACAAGAACAAGAAGAGGGGAATTAGCCTCCATCCTATCACCTTCAATAACAAACTCATATTGAACTAAATATGTCCCAACCATAGAATTTATAACCCCCAAAGCTTCTAGAGTAAAAGCAATAGGCACCATCTGGTCTTCATCAACTGAAGGTCAACCTTTTGGGAAGAGAAAAAATCCTTTTAGATTAATCCCAAAAATGGATCTCCCTTACGAACAACCATCTTAGATCCCTCGAGAACGTTAGTTTTAGCCTACTTACAACCTCACACCCCCAAGCATTCAGATGATCCTTCAACAAAATGCCAAGGAGCAACTCATCCTCCTCCTAGACACATTCAATCATCCAATAAAAACCACCATCTTCTACATCAGAGACACTAACATCCTCATCCAAAAATGCATCTTCAAATCAGCGGGCCACACTAGACACAAGGGCTTTTGCAAAATAGCCATATGCAAAAATAGTGGAATATTCATCCTCCTCAACTCGATTGTTGTAAAAATAGAGCTCCTGAGATCGAGATCATCTTCATCTGAGTTGTCTTCAATTGCTTGCCTCGCCTGATGTAGAAATCGACACAATCCCTAGTGTTTGGTGTGTTGTAGAAACACATTGTTGGACATTTTGTTTTAAAAATGGATGGAATTGTTAATTATGCTTATATTTTAAGCTTGTGTCATTTTTTATATAAATATATAATTTTATTTACTATTTAGAAGTAATTCTTATAAATAATACATTTACAACTTAATTGGACTAGAAACTTTTCTATAAATATTACATTCAACATGTTTGTGATTTAGTTTTCATAAAGTTATCGTTGATTATGAGTTGAATTGAATTTTGGAAAAATAGGCTGGCTAAAATTGATGTGTTGAATCATAGATTAACAATGCTGCTTTGGGTGGGACGAAGATTGACATGGAATACTTGAAGGTTCATCAATTATCTCGTTTACAAGCACTTGTAAGTACATTATACTAATTTTAAAAGTTTTATTAATTCAAAACTAGAATTTAAGATGCATGCCTTCATCTTAATACATGATTCATCAATTATCTCGTTTACAAACACTTATACGTACATTATACTAATTTTAAAAGTTTCATTAATTCAAAACTAGAATTTATGATGCTTGCCTTCATTTTAATACATAAGTCCTTTAAGATACATGCTAACTATAGAAAAATGATAACAATATTAATATTAAACAATTTAGTTCTATTATCTTATACCCTATTTTTCTTAATTCTTGATCAGAGTGATAATTCTATAATAGAGCCTTTCACTGTGGACTATGAGACAGCCAAGGAATGCATTGACACAAACTACTTTGGTGTAAAAAGGACCATAAAATATTTGCTTCCTTTGCTTCCATCACAATCGAGAATCGTTAATGTCTCATCTATCCATGGTGCTCTTGAGGTAATTTTAATACATTTATATTTCTACTTAATTACAACTATTAAAGATCCTTTGTTAATCAATATTTCTCTTATTGTTAAAGATAATTCATTCTATTAGGCAAGTGGGTCCTCAGTGAGATGCTTTCATTTAATTGGTGATGACACACAAGTTGGCAGAGAGAAACTATTTGACACTGAATTAATTTGGTTTTATCGGTGATGACAGAGCTTGAAAGATGATGTTCTCAGGGAGCAACTCTTTAGAATCGAAACTTTGACTGAAGAATTTATTGATAGTTTTACAAACAAATATATCCAAGATGTGAAGCATGGTAACTACCCCAATATTAACAGTAAATGGCCTGAGAAATATGCAACTTACAAAGTATCAAAAATTGCATTGAATACATATTCCAGACTCGTAGCACAGAAGTTATTCAGTGCAAATGAAAAGAAGATTATATATGTTAACTGTGTGCACCCAGGGTATATAAAGACAGATATGACATTCAATGAAAGAGGAGCATCCCCTACAGTGGGGGCTGCAAATATAGTGAAAGTGGCCTTGCTTCCCAATTCTCATTGCCCAACTGGCCAGATTTTCATGGAAGGAGAGATTGGGAATTTCATTACAAAATCTATTCCTCCTTCCACACAATAAATTATAGAACTTTTTTTCCTTCATTTTATAATTAAATTTGAAGTTCTATAATGACTGATATGTATTTATAATTTGTGTAATTTAGTATTTCATTGAGTTAAAGATTATATTTTATTTAATATATTATTAGATTGTCATTTTAATTTTAGATTTCAATATCTAGTAATATTTCAATTATAACATTGATTAAGAATAAATTTACCTGTAACATGCTTGGAAGAGAATCTATTGTTTTAAGATAAAATTGTATTCTGTTTAGACAAGTTTTGATTCTATAAGCATGAGAAGAGACCTATTACAAAACATCTATTAAGTTTGAACAAGTTTATTTTACAATAATCTAAAATTTAATTATTCACTACAAAAATTCTATTACATTCAATAATTTTCTTTTGATTTGTATAATTTTTATTGGTGTATAAATTTATTTATTTTTAATTATACTTATTATATATAAAGGTAAAGTTAATTGGGATTTGAATCAAAATATTAGATAGATTAATAAAGGTGTAAAGAAAAAGTACAAAGCACTTTGTTTAATTACAAATGTCAAATAAAACTTGAACAAAATTGAAACAAAAAAATAACTTATTTCTTCTCATTCATCTATCTCTCCAAAGACAAAGAGTCTCATTCTAAATAAAATCATCACTCCTCTTAATTATGGAATGTTATTTATTCTTCACTAAAGCCTAATAGTTACTCCAATTAAAAACATATCAAAGAAAACATTCAAGAATAATTGAGCTAGTATTAAATTCAAATTCAAATTGATAATTCTTGGATGAGAAATTCAAGGAACATGGCGGAGCAACAGCGTGAAGGGAGGCTAGGGTTTCGTATGCACCAGTGCCTGCATTACAATGGCCACATTGGTTATGGTTGTTTGTTTAATAGGAGATCGCAGACCAGCTTTAACACAAAAGTTAATAACAAATATAGGAATGCATGGAAGGCTCTAGCAAATTTTAAAAGTAGGTCTTTTGAAACAAACTATGGAGGTTGGTAACCAAATGTGAATGCTCGAAGATCAAACTATGGAGGAGGACCGATGCGGATTGAGGAGGGTTTTGATTTCTGAAGGATTGAAAGAAAGTTCTGGCGACCCAAAACTAAAGAAAGGTGGATGATTAGCCTCAATAAGTAAACACGAACGTTGAACATTCACTTGTTACGCCCTTGTTAATAGAAAATAAGGAATAGTGTGATTCTGTTAGTTTTTCAAAGGAAAATGAATTCTTCATGAATTGGTCTGGGCCATGGCCCTCTTTCAGTAAAGTTAAGAAGTGGTGTGATGCTCACTAGAGTGAGGATTGTATTCTGAAATCGCTAGCAAATGGGTTCTTTCTGGTGATCTATCCCTCAGTGAAAGATAAGGACTAGATCTTCACTAAAGGACATTTCTACTGATTATGATGAGTTTGAATCTGCTCAAGAGGAAGATGAACAGATTAATAATGATGGTAATGATCCAAAATCCCTTATTCAGAATGGAGATGTTGAGAATGTCCAAATACACAATGAGAATGATGAAACCCATAATGGGCATGCTGATAGACTGACTCATTCTCGAACTAGGGACAAGATGGGTAATCAATAATTTCCTCAAGCCCTACAGGGGTTTCATGGGGAACCCTTGGAGGATACAAGGCTCAAAATGTTGACTTGGAAAGGTAACAAAGATCAGTGTTTAATGGGCAGAATAGAAAAGCCATAAATTGAACATGAGATGAAGTCTCATTTTACAATGCATGTTGCAGGGGAACATTTTTTAGTGAGATGATAAGCTTTCGTGGTGTTGTCAAAGATTTAGCCTTCAAAGTCATACAAAAATCCCCCATTCGCATCCTAGAAAGTTCTTTTGATGGGGTCAAGGATAGCAGTCGAAATATGGGAGTTTGATTCTAAATACATTTCATAAGACGAAGTGGGTGAGGAGGATGAGTTGGGCCTATTGGATAATCTAGGAATTTTAGAAGCCATGACTATTGAGAAAACCCCTTCCTTGCAGACTAAACCTTGCATCGGGGAGAGGAAATAAAGGGGAGCCAAAAAAAATCTACAGTTTATTAAAGAGCAATTAAAAATTTGGAATAGGGAAACTTTTAAAAATATTTTTATGGAGAAATCTAAGATTGAGAATGAGTTGGGTGCTTTATATTCAAAAGTAATTGAGATGGGAATGGGAAAGAGGAATACCAGCTTGAAAAAATTTTAAACAAAAGTATTTAGAAGTGAACTGGCTAGAGGAGATTTATAGGCATCAAAATTTTTGTGAGATATGGTTAAAGGAGGGCAATAGGAACACAAAATTCTTTCATAATTCAGTTAAAGTCAAAAGATCTTACAATAGAATTTACTCTATAAGAGACCCAAGTGGTGTAGTGCTACAAACTCTAGATAAAATAAACAATGAAGACATGAGATATTTTAAGGAGATTTTCCTTGGAGATCCAACAAAATTAGAGACTAATTTAGAGATCTTAGATGTTATCCCAAGGTGTGTTTCAGATGCTTAAAATTTTGAATCTCATTTCCATAGAGGATGTTAGATGTACACTCGTTGACATGGGTGGTGAGAAAGCCCCGCACCTAGATGGCTTCTCTACCATCATTTTTCAAAAATTATGGGACATTGTTGGCTCATATATATGGGAGGTTGTTGAAGAATCTAGGAGTGGGATTTTTATTCTAAAAGATTTCAACAACAGTTTCATTACTCATATTCTGAAAATGGAGAAAAGGACCACCTTTAGGGACTTTAAACCAATCTCCTTGTGCAATACAATCTATAAAATCATTACTAAGATCATTGCAAATAGACTAAAGGGGGTACTAGACTCAGTTATCTCAAGTGAACAAAGTGAATTTTCTCTAAATTGATCTATTTATGAGTGGGTAATTATTTCTCATGAAGTCATTTATTTAGTTAGGACAGAAAAAACAAAGAAGATGATGATTAAGTTAGACATTAGGAAGTCTTATGATGAAGTTAATAGAAGATTCCTTCTAAAGGTATTGGGCAAGTTTGGTTTTTGTATGGATTGGGTGAAATGGATTGAAAGTTGCATTAGCTCTCCTAGATTTTCAGTGCTTGTAAATGGCAGCCCACGGGGTTTTTTGAGTCCAACAAAGGCATCAGACAAGGGGACCCCTTGTCGCCCTTCTTATTTATCATTATGGTGGAAGCATTAGGTCGGTTGATTTCTAAAAAGAGAAGGGAAGGGCAATGGAAAGGTATTAAGGTGGCAGAAGGCATTGATCCTATTTCACATCTACAGTTTGTAGATGATACTTATCTCATGGAAGAAGCCTCCATGAGAGAAGCCAGAGTTATAAAGGCTACTATTCATAAATATAGTAATGCATCAAGTCATTGTGTATATTGGCATAAATTTCAAGTTTATTTTTTTAACACTAATATTCAGAGATAGAAGGAGATTTGTAACAAATTAGGAATGAGGGTTGCAATCCTTCTAGGTAAATATTTGGGCACTCCTCTCTTTGGGGGTACTTGTAAAGCTAACTTGTGGAGAGATCTTAATGACAACTACATTAAGTGAATAGATGGATGGATGGATGGATGGAAGATAAAATGGATCACATCGGTTGGAAGAATTCTTATGCTTAAATTAGCAACCACTACCATCTCAGTTTACCCTATGATATGTTTAAAAGTTCCAAGGAGGGTGTTAAAAATTATTGAACAAAGAATGCGAAATTTTTTCTGGAATGGGGCTAGTGAGGAGGAAAATTGTCCTCTTCTTGCTTGGAAAAAAAATTGTAAGCTAAAGAAAATGGTGGTGTTGGAATCAAAGATTGGCTTGGAAAGTTATTGAATATACACAAAACGTACCAAAGTCCAAAATTGTCAAATAGCTATACTTTTATGTGTGTTTTTTGTGTTTGCAAAAATCAAATTCACTATCATTAAACTTTTTCACAAAGGAAACAATGCATCTTTCATGTATACTATGCAACTGAGACATTAGGAGTTTCAAGTGTCAATTTAAAAAAATGCAACTATCATTTTTAAAGTTGTAATTGTAATATTCTACACTGCATGGTTGGGCACTACATTATCTTTCTCTCTTTCATATATTTACACAATCACACTTCAAGATAATTTTAAGGCCTGCTCAAACTATCAAAGAGATTTTGAATTTGTAAATCTGCAAGGAGCATTAGACACTTTCGTTGGCCAAGTATGGATAATACATTTGGAATAACATGTGAATGCTAAGAGGAGTCATCAGAAGAACAATGTCATGGGATATTTTCTATACATGATTAAGAGTTATGGAAGGCATTCATCTATGTTTTACAACACAATGTGTTAGGTTCCTACACTCACAATGGTGTTGTATTTAAACTCTTTGTACCATCTTAAAATGGACACACTCCTCATTTAAGACCTTTTAGCTCCTGACCTTTATCAAATTTTTGGACCATGGATGGATTTGTGCTCAGTTCCCTTTTTCTACCATTCAACCCTATTTTTCTCAATTTCATCTGTGCAGTTTCTGAGACCTCAGAGTTGGCTCTTTATGGACCACCCCAGAAACAGGTCGACCAAGTTGACCCATTCCCCAAGGGTTGTGAACCTTGGCCTCGATGTTGTCTTGAAGATTCAATTTTTAAAATTTAGTGACCATGTCGGCTTACTTTGTTTTCCCTCCCAAAAATTAGTATAAAAGGAAGCCTATGCACCTCATTTTGAAGAGGAAGAAGGAGGAAAATTCATGATAGTAATCTCACATTCAAGCGTTCAAGCATTCAAGCATTCAAGTCTTCAAAAGATTCAAGAATCCTTTGTGGGCATCTTTCCTCTTCAAGATCTAGCATATTGTTGGCCATCAATGGAGGAGATCTACATTGAGGCATTCATCATCTTCTTCATTTGATGCACACTTACATCCATGGCTCCATGAAGTAATTTTGGTAGATCCATAGCATTTGTGGAGATTTCCTACATTGCAAGTTCAAGATAAACATACAAACACAACAAAATCCTTATTGACAAGGGTTTCTTCAAGAAAGGTGAATATTTACATTTGTCTTGTTTCATTAACACATTTGTATTTCAATTCAAGGTTGATTCCTCAATCTAGGGCTTGACCAAGACAAGCCCTTGTCCACCCCAAACCCAAAAACCTAGTTTTATGTGTGCATGAGTAGGATCTCAAAATTGCAGGTATAGATCTAGAAGTTGCAGATAGAGATCTACTAGAAAAATTTGGGTTGACTTCAGTAAAGTGCCTTGGGAACATGGTGACTTGGTTGACCTGTTCCTGACAACCTAAGATTTTTAGCATTTTCTAGGTTTTCAGTCGTGATCACAGATCCATAGTCGTAAATTCAGCTCTACAAGTCTAGAACAACAGTTTTCAAAGAAGAAAATCATATTCCTCTACATACTTCAAGGTGAGTACCTCATTATCTATTTCACATATTAGTTTATATCTATTTTCACATCTTAATTGGACCGATTGTTTACATTTAGCACCTAGATCTCTATTATTTATCTTGCTAAATCAATTAGTTTGATTTTACAAGTGCATTTACACAACCTTAATCAAATCTTACATTGCATGAAAGAGGAATTTCTTGTGTACTTCCTTAGTATAATTTTGGGTTTAGCATTAGCATCCCCTCATCTTCTTGGGTTTTTGCTGATCTAACTTAGGTTATATTGAGAGTTACTCTCGGAAGCCCCTCTTTCTCTTGTATTTCTAATGTTAGTGTGGAAATGGTTAATTAATGAACACATATCACATAGTTTACATTACTAAATTTATTGACACCATTTTCCACCTGAACATTTTGGGTGAACCTGATGTGTTGCAACTACCTTTTGAATTGGGAGTTAGATCCCTTGATCTCCTTTTCTTTTTTCCCATTGGTGAACCCTATTTTGGAGTTAGATTTAGCTATATGTTGTGGTTATATCTTTCTTTTACCTTCATTACATTTATAATTGTGTGGTTAGATCTCATTAGAGTTTCCTTTTGTGATTTCCTCTTTTATGAGCTTTATTACACTAAGTCCAACCTCTAGCATTCCCATTAGGAGAAGTTGTAGACTCATGGGCTCTTTTGACCATGATTCTTCTTTCCTTCCTAAGATCCATGATGATACTAATATTTTCCCCCAAGCTCTCAATTCCATAATGGAGCATAATTCTTCTCATTCCTCCCATGATGAAGATGAATCCTTAAGAATTCCTCCTTCCCAAGTTGATAAGCTCTCTCATGCGTTTGATAAATTGGAAAATTGGCTTGTGCCAGAGAACCCAAATCCTGATAGTGTTGCCGCTATTGAGGCTATTAAGAAGCTTATTACTCATGATGACATTATTAATACTCATGCTAAGCCTTTGACAGAATGTTCTCAAGAGTTAGGATACACTCCTTCCACAACCATTGAACCTTCTATCCCAATTTCTACTACCATTCCTAGTATTCCTAATTATGCACCACCTCCAGGAGTAACTTTAAGAAACCCCCTCCTAGGAAAAAGTGTAAAATCCTAGCGAATCCCACATTATTTTAGGGGGGAATTTTTCTTAATGAAGGCAAAAAAAAATTTCAAATCTGTGAATTTTCATAGTTTGTATTGGCGATTTTTTCCCTGCTGAATGAAAATTCCATAAATTCCTGGCGAATTATACAGTCATGTGGGGGAAATATATATATTTTATGAGGCAATTTTTTTAATTTTGAAGTAAAAAAATTATAATATATGAGGCGAATGATTTTCTTTTGAAGGGAAAAAAATAATTGTATTGGCAAATTTTATGTACCATTTGAAAAATTATTTATTTTTTTGGCTAATCATTCATTAATTATGGGAAAAAAAAAATTTATTGGTGATTTTCAAAAGATGGGACGCGATTTTATTACAAATTCAATAGTGTTATCTACTATCGATAAGCACAGATAGTCACATCGACGTGTGTAACCTAACAATAACATCCATTATTTTATAATGTTAAATATATTATTTGAGACCATCTGATGATCCTAGATCAATGGCTGAAGTTTAATTTTGGCCCCAATTTCTTGAAGGAAACAGAGTTTTCCAAGAAGTCACTAGAATGTTGACACGTATCAAATTAATCTACACTATAACCATGATCTAATTAATGCAACATCACATCGAGAGAATAATGCCTTAATTAGTTACCAACTTGTCTACATGACTCTGCACAATTCTTGTGTTCCACACATACCTAATATCGATCATTTCACCATTTTAAATGTATTACATGTATCAAGTCTGACAATTGGTTAGTACTAGTAGGTTGTGTGGATGGTTGATAATGTATCACAGTTGCAGATAATAAAAGAAATGTCTTATCACTGACAATAAATTGGGTAATGTTACCTATCATGACACTTTTTCCAATTTCACACACTTGTGTATTTAATATGAAAGATTTACAAAATTTTGAAGGACAAATGAATTAATAAGGTTAGAGAAAGAATTGGGGGCTATTTAGAATCCGCACATACCTAATATCGATCATTTCACCATTTTAAATGTATTACACGTATCAAGTCTTACAACTAGTTAATACTAGTAGATTGTGTGGACGGTTGATAATGTATCACAGTTGTAGTTAATAAAAGAAATATCTTATCACTGACATTAAATTGGGTAATGTTACCTGTCATGACATTTTTTCCAATTTCACAAACTCATGCATTTAATATGAAAGATTTATAGAATTTTGAAGGACAAATGAATTAATAAGGTTATAGGGCTATTTATAGACGATCTATGCTTCTTTATTCTTCAATTCTCCTTTGGTTTAGGTCTATCTAGATGCTAAGTGCTTGAAATTATGCCTCTGGTTTAGGTCTTTAGGCTGCACAATTTTATCACATTCTATTTTTTGATATTTTAGTAGTGGTTTTATGAAGATGGACACTCCTATCTATTTGATAAGCACATCTGAGGAGGATCAGAAGGCCTTTTTGGGTCTGGTTTCAAACCAAACACTATAATCAGTTTGCAAGGAGGTTGGTTCCTTTACAAATGAGGTTGTGAGGATGGTGTTGGGCCGTGAATTTTTGGATAATAATGATGAATACCGAGTTAACACAGACATTACGTCTCATTTTTTGGCATCTCTTCTGGACCTCGAAGGAGATAAAGTGGATATGCTCCTTCTGTTAAGGAGGGTATTCAAACAAGAATTCCTGGGTGACGATGTTTAGGTTGTCATTTTTGCACAAATAGGGGTGGGGATCCCTTGGGCAAGTGGTTTACCCAAGCTTCTCCAACCAGGCCAAAATATGGCTCAATAACCTTTTCTTTTAAACCTGAATGTTGAGCAGTTGACGTGCCATAGGAAATGGGCGCAGATTGGTAGGGATTTTCTTCGAAAGTGGTTTCTCTTGGATGAATTCATGGACTACAAATGGTTGCATAAAATATTAGAGCTTATCATCTCTGAAGAGTTCTACTTAGATGGAGGGGAAAATCCTTAGTGTTGTGTTACCCAAGACCCTATGGCCTGAAATTTTGAAATCAAAGGGTCTCTGTGTTTTGTTTTTTTGGATGCCAATGCCTTATAGATTATAGTAGGTTTTTTTTTTCCACTACCTAGAAACCTCCCTCATTTTGTCTTTAAAGTTTTGGAGGGACTCCAACTCCAAGTCTAAATATTGTAAATTTGTACGAAATATTAATGAGAAATTTGCAACTTTATTTCAGATTTTTTTATTCATTGGATAACCTATAATAGTAGTAGTTTAGTTGTTTTGGGAAATTTTGGAGGAAATACAACAATTGTAAATTTTTAGAACATATTAATGGAAATTTTGCAAGTTCGCTAAAATTTGCAAGTTGCTATTTTTAACAGTCCAGAGACAAAGCAAGAGTTTTCTTATTATTTACTAATTAATTCATATTAATTATATGCCAATTGCCAAATTTTCCAATGTGCCACTTCTATATTGATCTGTAATAATGTAATTTTGATTATAATACAAATAGAAATAATTCAATTCAATTCAATGTTAAAGTCTGAGTTAAACATTACTTAATATATAATTAATTATTAAATATTTAATTTTATTTAAATTTCATGACAGTTAATTCCAACTACCATTGGATGAGCACAAATTGACCATGTACTATGGATTTCTAGATGAAAGGTTACAGAAACCTCATTTTTGCAAACCCTTTCTAGAATCATGACACGTTTCCACTCGCACGGTCAACCGTCAATGCCATTCGATGATGTCGTGTGAATCATGAGGTGACTAGGTGACTACTAGTACTAACAAGGCAAAATTTAATGGGACCCACGGGGCCACAACACCAGATAGTGACTAACAATGATTGTTGGATGATTATATATCAACAACCGAAGCTGTATTTCTGGCCTAAAGGGAAAAGAAAACCTATTTTTGCAAACCCATTTTGGAATCATGATGCATGTCCACTCCCACGGTCAGTGTCATTCATTGATGACGTTGAACTCATGAGGTAACTAGGTGACTACTAGTACTAACAAGGCAAAAATTAATGGGACCCATGACACCTGATAGTGACTAATAATGACCATTGGATGATCATAGTTCAACGACTGAAGGTGTATTTTAGGATGATTTGGGGAACAATCACCTCTATTTGCAAATGTCCCATGGAAATAAGGCACGTGTCATGAATTAACCCTCAACTAAGTATAATTAAAATCTAAATTGGAGTAAACTGCAAAATTGATTATTTAATAAATATTATAATTTCAATTGTCTAACTAAAGTTGTAATTTCAAACGATTAAGTCACATGTGTCCTATTGACATCAGATATATGTCTTCATAAAGAAGCAATAAAATTGATACGAGTGATGACTGAAGATTGTACAATTTTTTCCCTTTAGGTTTTCAATCTAAGTTTTTCAGTTCTAACTAGTATTGGAGATTTAGAAAGGGGTTACGGCTTCTAGGTTGAGGATTGAGGTTCGAGGAATGCAACAGAGTCTCTCAGCTCTCTGCCCACTTATAGTCTGCATAAATTGAGATTATGGGTAAATGCTAAAATCATGAACACCTACGTACCCGCATTTTAAATTTTTCAAATCTCGTGGTTTACAAATTTACTGTTTATATTGTAGAAAAAGAATTAGGGTTTAATTTTGAATCATCCTTGTAAATTGTACTTGTGTATAATTATTTGAATTTTCCTATGAGTAAATAGTGATACAAGTTACCACGATGGGCAAAATAAACACCAAGATTACGAGTAAAAGGCAAATTCAGATAACAGACTTCCATAATCTGGTTAAAACACTAGGTTTCACTGATCAATTCCATGATATTTATGATCCTGTTATCCATGGAAATAAGGGAATAATAGAAATTAGATTTGCACTTGAAAATAAGTGGAATGATCCAAAGAAGGATTCAAAATTTTATCCATTTAGTAGCATGGTAAAGGCAAGGACAAATAAAATTGCATTGTGGGTTGTTGGGTCGGCACGCATGGTGTACCTCAAGTATTCCCTTGCCTAGAAATTGTCATGGTCTGTGGGAAAAATTATGATGAAAATAGAAAAGAAATTGTGAATAAAAATACTCAGGAGGAAATTTTGTCCATAACCGAGAGTGAATTTGCTAGTCTGTTGGACCTAGGGTTTGAACAACAAAACTCAAACGTGCACATTAACCAGGGAAAGCTAGCAAAGGATTATGAAAAAATAGATGCAACATAGAAAGATTCGTATATCAGAGGAATAACAAGAGGTTCTAGTCTAAATCCAAATTATAAGCCTCCTTATGATTATGATATTTTTGTGCAATGGGTTCAAGATAGTATTTCCTTGGTAGCATTTTGTTTGGGATTGGATAGTAACAAAGAAGTGGGTGCCAGCATTCTTGAAATGCTTTTTCATATTCATTGTGAAAATGAACCAGTAAAATATAGTTTTATTGAGCACATTGTTCATTACATGCAAGAAAAATTACCAATGATTAAAAGAGGTTCACATAAGACATTTAGATTCACAACCTACTTGTGTTATCTTCTCTTAGCAAAGCATCGTATAATATTTCAGACAAACAAGCTTCACAGTCATGTCCAAAATCCAATATATGAATGGACACTTGAGATAAGGATTAGTGATAACAGAAGGAACTACAATGATTTTGTAGACTTCTTTTTAGCACCAATGTATCATAAAATTATAGGCACTCCAATGCTTAGATTGTTTGTTTCTTGTAGAGATTACATTCAACTCAGAAGTGAAATGCAATTGACTGAGTGGTACTTTATGGAAGAGTACATTGTGTTAATGTTTTACGGTTCAGTGGTAGAACCCTACAAACTTCCAATACATGTTATAGAGAGGGTATTTGCATTGGAATATGTACGGAAGATGGAGAGCGCAGATGTACTATTTAATGGTCAACAAAAGAAAATGATATTTCCTTCCTTGCCTTTCTCATTTGGAGGGTTCACATTTGAGAGAAGAGGATTCAAAGTGGCATAGACTTTTTTTTTAATTTTTCACTTTGATGTTGACAGTCACTGGCAGTATGATCCACTCAACATAATTGGAACAAAGCTTAGAGAGAATGGGAACTCTGCAAGTAAATGCCAACATGAGAGTATGTCATTGATAGAAAATTTTTAAAACATGGAGTCCTAGGACGAGGTCAAAAAAGAGATAGAGAAATACACCGCTGAAAATAATATTTCAGTACAAGAATTGTCATCACAAATTATGGCATTGCACAAATAGAAAGGAAAAGTGCAGCCCATGACATCGTACAATTTCTACCAAAAAGTTGCTCAACCATCTAGAAAATCTATTCCAAAAGACCTAGTGGATGAATGTGCATATGGTAATTGGACTCAAACAAAAATTTCTAATTTTTGGGAAATGAGGAAGAATCTCAGCGAGCCAAAGACCTTTGCAGTTCTTTATGAAGTGGAAGAGGATAAAATATTTAGCGATTTGTGGAATAAGGAGCATCTAGGTGAAGCATATCACAACAATGATGATTGTCTAGATAATGAGTATGAGAAAGATTATGTGAATCCCACATGCACTAATGTATATTCAATTAGTAGTGGAGTTGATGTGTCCACAAAAGAAAAATATACCAAAGGGGTAGATATTCTAGAAAAATTGGGCTTTCCAGGTTGGGGTGGTCTGGGTCCTAGAGGACGAGGGCCTTGGTTTCCACCTGTCCCGCCAGTTCCACCAAAATATGGTGAGAAACCAATCCTTGGAGTTGAATCATTGGATTCATAAAAAAAATATACTACTCAGTCTCATACCCTTGCACTTTCATTTGTTCTAGCTTCAAATCCAGTTCCACTTGTTCCAAGCACTTGGATTCAATATGAGTCAAGTGCCACTCTCACTAGTGTGGATATCATGGGTAGTACTAGTGGTCCAAAAAGGACATTACAAGTGGACATGGGATTAGTGGATCCCAGAGATTAAGGCAATGTAAAGAAGAAAAAGGTTGTGACAAGTACAACAATGGCAATGGTGACTGTGAGTCCAAAAATTGCCACACCTTCAAGACAAAACCCTCAGAACAGTCCAAAAACTCCACTTGTAATGGGTCAGGGTATTGATAATCCTCATGGTGGAATTAGGAGAACCACAGGCAACATAGGTGGAAGCTCGTACATCACTACAAGTGCTATTGTACCTCTCAAACATTCAGTTGTGCCAGAAAACCTTGATTTTCATTACAATGATTTTGTAACTAACTTTGAACAATCAAAAAATAGGAATAGACAAAATACCAAGACATTGAAGAAGGATGCAGTTGTTGTAGCTCATGATGCAAAACCTTCATCGAATAGGTTATTTCCCACATATGACCCACATATGACCCAAAGAAATAAATCAAGGAGTTCATGGTTGTTATGCCCCCAGCTAGAGATAACAATCCACTAGAGAGTCAATTAGATCCATCTGAATTTCAAGTTAGCACCCTCCAAATGGATTTATCCAAAATTTAAAATGTGGACAAGATAAATGTGTCGACAATGATCAACCAAGTGGTCTACAATTTAGTGATGAAGTTGGAGAGAGAGAAAGGAAAGCTTCAGGGCACAATAGATAAGTTAAAGGAAGACCTGGCAAATGAAAAGGCAAAGGAGAAAGCAACAAATAATAGGTGCAAAGAATTAGAGAAAAGGATAAAAAATTCATCCTCTAAAGAAGCAATTGGACAACAAGAACATATGGATGCAAAACTAAAAATTCTGAGAGAAAAATTGGAAGAGAGCAATAAAAATCTTGAGGATGAAAAAGTCTCTTCATTAAGTTTATACAAACACATGGAGATTGCGGCATAGGCAAATAATAACTTAAATAAAGAATTGGAGAATGAGAGGGTAAAAGCAAAACAGTGGGAAGAGAAAGAAGAGAAAATAAAAAAACATAGTGAACATCAGTTGTCAGAAATGAGAGAAGAGCTAAAGAAGGCAAATAATACAATTAAAACTTGCAAAAATAGCTTGAATGACCAAGTAAAAAATACAGTCAAGCAACTAAAAAAAGACTTTTGGGGGAAAATAAAGGTGACTAGTGATAGGTTGTGTGATTGGTTTGAATTGAATGAAAGTCTTAGAGATGTTTTTGGGAAGCTCAAAGAGCACATTGAGAAGAACAAAAAAAATTGTCAAAGACAAAATACTGCAAAACAGATTTTGCAACAAATCAACACAACCAGTGGCATGGTTTCCACAGCCAATGGGGCTCCCATTGCTCTGATTCTTGTTTCTGAGTCTTTATCTATGAATTTGTCCTCTAATGCTGATAAAGATTTGATGAACAATAGTGAAATTTTTAAATCCCACGAACTAATCTGCCGATTTCAAGGTTTTTGGCCCAGTCTGCCCCAATTGCAGGATTGGATCTCTCGTAGATGGGAACCAAAATTGACAGGTACTGTTAACATCTTTCCTATGGAAAGAAGTTTTTTCATTTCCAAATTTGATAATGTTGTGGATAGAACTATGATCCTATGTGATTATTTATTTTTCTGGGAAGATGAAAAAAATTAAGTCATGGCACCCTGGTTTTAGTCCCTCCACTAAAATCTTTACTTATATCCCTATTTGGGTTAGGCTCCCCAATCTGTCCCTTCATCTGTGGTAGGATTTTGTCCTAAAGGAAGTGGGTGGGGCTTTGAGGGATTTCTTGATGACGGATAATGATTCTGATAATATGTATCATTCTACTATTGCTCGCATATTGGTAGACATTGATACCTCGAAGGGCCTCCCAGCTAAAATTAAAATTGAATCATCCTTGGGTCCTTGGATCCAGCAGCTTGACTTGGAAGGCATTCCCTTTAGATGTCATAAATGTTTTAAGACTGGTCATATTTCTTCCCAATGTGGCTTCATTTCCAAGAAGAAGAAATCTTCTCCTTCTTGGTGGAAGGGTGCTTCTACCCAACATTATACTGTCTTGAAAAGCTCATCCCACTCTGGGATGGAGGCTTCTCTTGATTCTGGCATTCCTCTTCCTGCTGGTGTGAAGGCTGGCTTATGTCTTGATATTAAAGCTCCTGATGGGTCTTCTGGGGATGTTGGCTCTATTCCTTTCCTTATTGCTAGATTTGTAGGGTCTGGTGGGGCTGATGGCTTTGTCCTTGTTCCAGCTGTTGGACCTATTGCTGGGGATGTTGGCTCTATCCTTGTCCCAGTTATTGGTCCTGTCTCTTCTACGTTGGGTGATACCAATTTGATGGGTGTTGGCTTTGCTGGAAAGGATGGTATCTTATTAGATGCTAGATTAGATTTTTCTTCTCCATATAGTGATCGCCCATTGGATGGATATATTGGTGACCCTATGATGGTTGTTTCTCTAGGTGATTCAACCCCATTTTTGGGGGTTGGCTCTCCTTCTCTAGATTCAATGTGTTGGCAGAATAAGGCTGCTAGTGTTGAAGATGGTTGGATTATAGTTAAAGGCAAAAATTCTAAGAAATCCTCCCTGACTTTTGACATGACCCTTCGATCTCATTTGAAGGGGACTAAAAGATAGTTACTGTTTCTTTTGTTGTGGATTTACAATGTTTTATCCTTTGCAGCGGTGTGGGTGTTTCTTTGGCTGAGTTCTTTTGGGTGGTTTCTTGGGGATGGTGGCCTTTTATTTGGCTGACCTATTGTGTTTGGTGTACTCCTAATGCTATATCTTAAGCTTTTTCTTTGTAAAGGGTTTCAAGTCCCTTCAAAACCTATTTTTTCCATTAATTAGAACACAACCAGTAACAGGCATTTGGCAAGCAAAGGAATTTATGACTGCGTTCATGCATCAATAAAGGCAAACTTTGTCTATCAAAAATGTCAGAAACTAATGGAAGGAGAGGGAAATCTAGCGTTATTTGGGACAAATCTCACCAAGATGAATCAAAAAAAAACCAAAATGATAGGTCTTGGTTTCTCAAGTCCTAGTCCTAATAACTCATTAATGAATTTTGTTGGAAGAGAAGCTTACAAAAAAAAGTTGGAGGACACAATGACATCTCATTTAGGAAAGCTTCCTCATGACACAACTCATGAAGGCATTGCAAAGTGCATCAAACTATTGACAAATTTGAATGCAGTATTAGAAGGATCATTGCTTTCAAGTTACTTTTCCAAGTCTGGATGGTTGACGAGGTTGCAAGTCATTTACTATAACTTGACAAATATTGACCTTCCAACCAACGCAGAATGGAGCATACTAAACAAACTGGTAGGATCATCTCATCAATCATAGTATGTGAAAGTACTTTTAGTTTCAATCATCTCTATATTTTTTTCTAATTGCTTGAATTGAGTTTAAAGTAACAAGTTAGATCTTTTTTTTTAATAGGATCAATGTAGTAGATGCTATTGCTAATTTACTAAACCGGCCTATCAAATGTAGAAATGTACAGTTGTAGAGATGTTGTAGTTTTCTTACTAATTTTGATTATAATACTTCACATTAGGCAAATTGACCTAAAGCTATTGTTTCTCCCTTGTTAATATAAAAGGGAATTCAGGGTCATTGGCTAAGGGTGATGAAATTGGAATTGGGTATTGAGTCATTGACTTTTGTAAACAGAATCACAGAGTTGTGTTCTTACTACTATTAATGAATGAATTTTTATATTGTATCATGTTTATAAATAAATTAATGAGAATTTCTATTTCTAAGAATTGTATCATATGAATTGCTATGTTTTCAAAAAAAAATGAAAATCTACAAGAATTGTACCATATGAGCTGAATAATGCAAATGAAACCCATTATTAGTTGTAGAATTGAATCTTGATGACATTATCAACTACATTCATGTTTTTGACATTGGAATATGCTATTATACATGATTGATGATGAGATATAGAACTGACAATAGACTACAACAAAAACTTTAATAAATACTTAGAACCTACTACTTCTACAACAGTTCAAGTTGCCACATCATATCATTATCAGGATCCTTGGATTCATTGCCATCAACTTCATAGCTTCCTTGGTTCTTCGATATGTTTTCTTCACTCTACATACCTCCTCTTAACTGATGTTCAATGCTAGCAATACCAGTACATGAGTCAATGACATCATTATCTCTAGCACTCCCACTTTGGTCTGAAATGTTGCCCAACCCTCTTCTCTGACATTTCTTCCTCCACAATTTCAGTGCCCTTTCGTAAGGAAAAGTATTGACTTCATACCTGGATGTATAGAACCTCAAGCAATTTTCCAAATTCTTGTCTAGTTTAATGTTTCTTAGCTTTGACTTTAAGAATCCCAAAGCACTGAAAACTCTTTCATCCTCCACCGACCCCAATATCATGGTCAAACATAAATCAGCAAGCTTGAAAAAAATTTATATTGAATTAATCAACATTTCACTCTTAGCTAGATTTTTCCAAAGCCTTGTTATCAATCCATCTTCGTGGGGGTTCTGCATAATATTATAGTGATCCCTCATTTTCTATGAAAAATGACCTGATTTCTCTCTCAAATGAGATTCATCTAAAATTCCATTTAGAGTTACTCCATTTAACTCTTTGGTTTTGCAAAAGAGATATATCAAAGTTAGAAGCCTAGTTTAAAAATCTTTTGAATTATTGATACTCCAATATCGAGGAAACACAATAGCCATGAATTCAAGTAGTTTGACTGGAGGGAATCTTTCTCTAATCTATGAGGACATATCATAGGCAATGTGCTTCATAGAAGCAGTTACAGACTCAATGATCTTGGTAAAGTCTTCCCTTTTAACACTTGATAGTCACTTCCTGGAGTTCTTTCTTGGTTCCTCGGACTCGAACCTGGCAAAGTAGTGCATTGGTATCTCAACTCCATAGACTTTTTCATATAACTCCCTATATGCACTGATCTTTAAAAAGTTATCAGGATTGTCCAAATCTTTGATTTTCAGCCAACTAGCAAATTTTACATCATCACATGATCGATAGAGATTATCGAGCGTCATGCATGTCAATTTACGCAGTGAAAAATATTCTACAATATACATAGCTCTTTGTTGGGCCTTTTTTCATTATATTTCTCATTTCCTCAAGCATGGGGAGAAGACCTGCTAACTAGTGAAAACTTTAGTGGTGATTATTCACCATTTGGTGAATGTCGCATGTTGGTAACCCCTAATTCGGTGAATATATTTCCCATATGGGATTTGACCATATCGCCCCGCATTTATTAAAATTGGGTCCAATGCCCATGCCCATCGCCCATCAATTTATTTAATTTTGTCCATTTCTTTCACATTATCACCAATGGCATATAATTTTTGGGCACGATATATTTTAAACATTCGCCTATAATTTCAAAGTGGCCCCAAATGGACGGCCTATATTTGCCAATAGTTTTATATATATATATTTATAGGTGGCCCCAAATTCTCCTGGCATTTTACAGATGTGTGTCTCAAACTGATGCATTTTTGCCAACTTTATTAATCATAGCAAGGTATTGAAGGACCCATAATCACCTCGAAAATAACACAAGATGTGTTATAATTACCTGGGCTTCACCAAATATTTGTAGACCTAATACCTCCCATCCAATTCGCTAAAAAAGGATTAGTATAAATACATTCATAGATCAATATTATTGTACACAATTTGGCTCGGTTCAATTTGATCGATAGAGAAGTTCAGAGACTTCAGACTATTGAATCTTGACTGCATTGATGAGTCGCAACTGCAATTGAATTTGAGGCAAAGGTAAGTGATTATTATTCTCTGACTATGTAAATTTGAGTTCATTCTTATTTAGAGGGTACTAGTTAGTGAACAGTTGTGAGACCTCAAACATGATTTAAGGGTGGATGAATTATATTTATATATATTATAGTTCTATTGTCACCTCTTCAACAAGTAAACATTTTTTTTCACTGGTAGGTTGGTATCCTAGTAGCCTTTATTTCGTTGAAGAATCATGGTGTCGAACAAGAATAGGGGTAAGGCTCCTGCATATGGGGAAAGCCAAGAGTGGCCAAAAAAATGCAAAACCTTATCATCATGCTTTGGTCATGGTGTTGGAAATGTTTCTATCCAAAATTGGGAAGCTACTTCATCACAAGAAGATTTTCAAGATTCACAACCTAAGCCTACATGGCATAGTAAAGAAGTCAGGGAACCTGATATCTCAGATCATGATAAACTTGAAGAAGATTTTTAGTTAAATACCCAGACTAGCCATAATGATATAATCAACTTGGATGAGACTGAGAATGTCATAGAAGATGATGGTGCAGGGAAGAAGAAAATTAAATACAATTCAAAGAATGATAGAGAATCAAAAAAAGATCGGATGTGGGATCTGTCAAGGAATTTTCAAGTAGAATGGGTGTCTAAGTATCCATTCATTAAACCATTGGACAATCCAATTGAAGGTGAGCCTCTGGTAGAAGGCACATGTAATATTTGCAACAAGATAAATAAGAAGGAAAAGAGGTTGCAGCTAAAAATTGACACCATAGAGAAGCATATGGGTAAAGTTTACAAAAAGAAAACCATAGATGGACTTCAAAAATTAGTGATAAGATGGAAAACAATGGAGGAATCTCAGCATGTTAGGAATACAAAATTATAATAATTTTAGCATAATATAAAGATGAAGCCTGGTGAAGTTAAAGGCTCTATTGAAGCTTGTTTTGGAAAAGCATTGGAAGTAGAACTAATGGAAAAATTTGTTCAGTTAAGTATTTTGTTTAATATTTTGAGTAGAGGGTGTCCTATGATAGACTACCCATCATTGAGTGCTTTATTACACTTTCTAAAAGTTCATAACTATCCTAACAGTCACTGGTCAGTAAATAGTGGATGGGAATGGGCAAGTTGTCTTGTCGAGGTTGAAAAAGAGGATCTAAAGGAAAAAATTAAAGAGTCAAATTTTATTGCATTGTCTTTAGATGAGGTTACAGTAGTATACAATACTTCCTGGGTATGCATGCATGTTTATACTATACACAATTTTGTTCGCCAACCTCATCTACTAACTGTTGCTAAAATGAAGGATAATGCGACAGCAGAAAATTTATTTGAACTAGTAAAGAGTTCTCTAATTGAATATGGAGGTATAAATGACATGACGATTGCCAAAAAGTTGGTGTGTGTTGGAGCGGATGGAGATTCAGTAATGCAAGGCCACAGAGGTGGTATTTTCACAAAGATACAATCTTCTTGTGCACCCTACGTTACTCCCATTCATTGCATGGCCCATAGAATGAATCTAACTTTTGGAGTTGTCAGCAAGCATGCTCCAGTACAAAAAATTGAAGTTTTAATCAAAGAGCTCTACCAATACTTTTCTCAAAGTCGGAAATGATTGAGGGAATTTCAACACTTTGTCGAAGGACTAACCAATGGGAACAAGCTTCTTAAGGATAATGAGACTAGATGGATCTCTTTGGATGGACCAGCGCATTGAGTTTTTTCACAATATCAATCATTACTTGGTCTAATGAACTCAAGTCATGATGAAGCAGGGCAAGAGAAATTTCTTGCGCTATTGTGAATGTTAAGTAATGTAGAGACACTCTTAACATTAGCAGGTCTTCTCCCCATGCTTGAGGAAATGAGAAATTTAATGTAAAAGACCCAGCAAAGAGCTATGTATATTACAGAATATGTTGCGATGCGTAAATTGACATCCTTGATGCTCGATAATCTCTATTGATTATTTGATGATGTAAAAATTTGCCAGCTGGCTGAAAATCATAGATTTGGACAATCTTGATAACTTTTTAAAAATCGGTGCAAATGGGGAGTTATGTGCAGAAGTTCATAGAGTTGAGATGCCAATGCACTCCTTTGCCAAGATCAAGTCTAATGAACTAGGAAAGAACCCCAGGAAGCGAGTATCAAGTATTAAAAGGGAAGACTTTACCAAGATTGTTGAGCCTGTAACAGCTTCTGTGAAGCACATTGCCTATGATCTTGCTGCACAAATTAGAGAAATATTCCCTCCAATCAAACTACTTGAATCCATGGCTATTGTGTTTCCTCGATATTGGATTCTGAACAGTTTGAAAGATTTTAAAACTGAGCTACTAACTTTGATAGATCATTTTTGCAAAACCAAAGAGTTAAATGGAGTAACTCTAAAAGTAATTTTATATGAATCTTGTTTGAGAGGCCAATCAAGTCATTTTTCAATAAAAATGAGAGAACAATATAATATTATGCAGAACCCTCTCGAAGATGGATCAGTATCAAGGCTTTGGAAAAATCTAGCTGAGAGCGAAATGTTGATTGATTCACTATTAGAATATTTCAAGCTTGTTGATTTATTTCTGACCATGATATTGGGGTCGATGGAGGATGAGAGAGTTTTCAGTGCTTTGGGATTCCTAAAGTCAAAGCTAAGAAATAAACTAGACAAGAATCTGGAAAATTGCTTGAGGCTCTATACATCCAGGTATGAAGTCAATACTTTTCCTTATGAAAGGGCACTGAAATTGTGGAGGAAGAAATGTCAGAGAAGAGGGTTGGGAAACATTTCAAACCAAAGTGGGAGTGCCAGAGACAATGATGTGTACTGGTACTACTAGCGGTGAACATCAGTTAAGAGGAGGTATGCAGAGTGAAGAAAACATATCGGAGAACCAAGGAAGTTATGAAGTTGATGGTGATGAATCCGAGGATCCCAATAATGATATGATGTGGTAGCTTGAACCATTGTAGAAGTAGCAGGTCCTAGGTATTTATTAAACTTTTTCCTGAAGTCTACTGGTAGTTTATGTATCTCATCATCAACCATGCATAATAGCATATTCCAATGTCAAAAACATGAATGTGGTTGATAATGTCATCAAGATTCAATTCCACAATTAATAATGGTTTTCATTTGCATTAGTTAGCTCATATGGTATCATTCTTGTAGATTTTTCTTTTTTTTTTTACGACATAGCAATTCACATGTTACAATTCTTATAAATATTATTTCTCATTAATGTAATTACAAATATGATACAATGTAACAATTCATTCATTAATATTAGTAAGAACACAACTCTGTGATTCTATTTATAAAAGTCAATGACTCAATACCCTTTGGAAATTTGGCACATTGCCCAAATTAAGTTTCATTACCCTAAGCCAATGACCTTGAGTTCCCTTTTATACAAACAAGGGAGAAACAATAGCTTTAGGTTGATTTGCCTAATGTGAAGTCTCAAAATCTAAATCAGTAAGACAACTACAAGTCTACAACATCTCTACAGCTGTACATTTGTGCATTTGACAGGCCAGTTTAGTAAATTAGCATTGGCAATAGCATCTAAAACATTGATCCTGTTCAAAAAACAAAGTTCAAACTTTATAATTTAAACTCAATTCTATTATTTAGGATAATATCAAAGATATATACTAAAGATATAGAGATGATTGAAACTGAAAGTACTTTCACATACTATGATTGATGAGATCAAGATGATTCTGTCAGTTTCTTTAGTATGCTCCATTCTTCGTCAGTTGGAAGGGCAAAATTTGTGATGTTATAGTAAATGAACTGCAACCTCGTCAGCCATCCATACTTGGAAGAGTGAGTTGAAAGCAATGTTCCTTCCAATACTACATTCAAATTTGTCGATGTTTTGATGCAGTTTGCAATGCCTTCATGAGTTTTGTCTTGAGGAAGCTTGCCTAAATCAGACGTCATTGTGTCCTCCAACTTTTTTTTGTAAGCTTCTCTTCCAACAAAATTCCTTGATGAGTAATCAGGACCAGGACTCAGCAAACCAAGAGTTATCAATTTGGTTGTTTTACAATTCATCTTGGAAACCTTTGGCCCGAATAAGGCAAGAGTTTCGTCTGCTTCTATTAGTTTTTAACATTTTTGAAAGATAGAGTTCACCTTTATTGTTGCACCAACGCGGTCCTAAATTCCCTTGCTTGTCAAATGCTTGTCACTGCTTGTGTTGATTTCTTGCAAAATCTGCTTTGCAATTTTCTATCTCTGAAAAAAAAATTGTTCTTCTCAATGTGCTCTTTCAGCTTCCCAAAAACATCTATAAGACTTTCATTCAGTTCAAACCAATCACACAACCTATCAGCAGACACCTTTATTTGCCCCTAAAAGAATTTTTTCATTTTCTTGACTATATTATTTACATGGTCATTCAAGCTATTTTCATAATTTTTAATTGTATTATTTGCCTTCTTTAGGTCTTCTCTCATTTCTGAGAACTGGTGTTCACTATGTTGTTTTATTTTCTCTGCTTTCTCTTCCCATTATTTTTTTTTCTCTTCCCACTATTTTTTGTTTACCCTCTTATTCTCCAATTCTTTCTTTAAGTTATTGTTTGCATGTCACGCATTCTCCATGCTTTTGTATATACTTAATGAAGAGGCTTTTTCATCCTCAAGTTTTTTTTCGCTCTGTTCCAATTTTTCCCTTAGAGTTTTCAGTTCTGCGTCCATATATTCTTGTTGTCCAATTGCTTCTTTAGATGATGAATTTTTTATCCTTCTCTCTAATTCTTTGCACCAATTTTCTACTACTTTCTCCTTTTCCTTTTCATTTTCCAGGTATTCCTTTAACTTATCTATTGCACCCTGAAGCTTTCCTTTCTCTCTCTCCAACTTCATCACTGAACTATGGACCACTTGGTTGGTCATTTTTGACACATTTATCTTGTCCACATTTTTAATTTTGGATAAATCCATTTGGAGGGTGCTAACTTTAAATTGAGATGGATCTAACTGACTCTCTCATGGATTGGTATCTCTAGCTAGGGGCATAAAAACCATGAATTCCATCATATCTTTCTTTGGGTCATATGTGGGAAATAACCTGTTGGATGCAAGTTCTGCATCACGAGCTGTAGCAATTGCTTCCATCTTCAATGTCTTACTATTTTCTCTATTCTTATTTTTTGATTGTTCATAGTTAGTTACAAAATCATTGTAAAGAAAATTAGGGTTTCTGACATAATTAAATGTTTGAATGGTGAAATAACACTTGTACTGATGTACGAGCTTCCACCTATGTTGCTTATGGTTCTCCTAATTCCACCATGAGGATTATCAACACCCTGACCCATTACAAGTGGACCTTTTGGATTGTTCTAAGGGTTTTGTCCTGAAGGTTGGGCAATTGTTGGACTCATAGTCACCATTGCCATTATTCTACTACTACTTGTCATAACCTTTTGCTTCTTTACACTGCTTTGATCTATGGGACCCATTGATTTCATGTCCAAATGTAATGTCCTTTTCGGACCACTAGTTGTAGTTGTACCCATGATATCCACAATTGTAGGAGTAGAAATTAAAGTGCTTGATTCAAATTGAATCTAAGTGCTTGGAATAGGTGGAACTAGATTTGAAGGTGGAACAAATGAAATTGACTGAGTAGTATTTTTTGTTGATGAATATGATGATTGAACTCCAAGCCCAAGGCCTGGTTTCTCACCATATTTTGGTGGAGCTGGTGGGTCGGGTATAGACCAAGGCCCTTGTCCACTGGGACCCAGACCACCAAAACCTGGGTAGCCTATTTTTTCTACAATATCTACCCCTTTGGTATATTGAACTTTTGTGGACACATCAACTCCTCTACTAATTGAATATACTTTACTGGATGTGGGATTCACATAATCTTGCTCGTACTCATTATCTGGACTATCATCATCATCATGATATGCTTCAGTTGGATGCTCCTTATTCCATAATTTGCTAAAAAATTTATCCTCTTCCACCTAATAAAGATCTGCAAAGGTCTTTGGCTCACTGAGATTCTTCCTCATTTCCCAAAAATCATAAATTTTGGTTCGAGTCCAATTATCATCCATACAGTCATCCATTAGGTCTTTTGGAATAGGTTTTGTAGATGGTTGAGTAGCTTTCTGGTAGAAATTGTACGATGACATGGCCTACACTTTTCCTTTCTATTTGTGCAATGCCATAATTTGTGGTTACAATTCTTGTATTGAAATATTATTTTCAGCAGCATATTTCTCCATCTTTTTTTTTACCTCGTCCCAAGACTCCATGTTTTTAAATTTTTCTATCAATGGCATACTTTCATGTTGACATTTTCTTGTAGACTTCCCATTCTCTCTAAGCTTTGTTCCAATTATGTTGAGTGGATCATACTGCCAGTGACTGTCAACATCAAAGAAAAAAATTGAAAAAAAGGCTTGTGCCACTTTGAATCTTCTTCTCTCAAATGTGAACCCTCCAAATGAGAAAGGTAGGGAAGGAAATATCATTTTCTTTTGCTGACCATTAAAGAGTACATATGTGCTCTCCATCTTCCGTACATGTTCCAATGCAAATACCCTCTTTGTTACATGTATTGGAAGTTTGTAGGGTTCTACCACTGAACCGTAAAACCTTAATACAGTGTACTCTTCCATTAAGTACTAGTTAGCCAATTGTATTTGACTTCTAAGTTGAATGAAATTTCTACAAGTAACAGGCAATCTAAGCATTGGAGTGCCTATAATTTTATGGTACATTGGTGCCAAAAATAAGTCTACAAAATTATTGTAGTTCCTTCTATTATCAATCATCCTTATCTGAGGTGTCCACTCATATATTGGATTTTGGCCCTGACTGCAAAGCTTGTTTGTCTGAAATATTGCACGATGTTTTTCTAAGAGAAGATAGCACAAGTAGGTTGTGAATATAAATGTCTTATGTGAACCTCTTTTAATCATTAGTAATTTTTCTTGCATATAAGAATAGAACCGCTTGTTATTCCTCTAATATAAGAATCTCTCTGTGTTGCATCTAATTTATCATAATCCTCTGCCAGCTTTCCTAGGTCAATGTGCACATTTGATTTTTGTTGTTCAAACCCTAGGTTCAACAGAATAGAAAATTCACTCTCGGTTATGGACAAAATTTTCTCCTAAGTATTTTTATTCACAATTGCTTTTCTATTTTCATCATAATTTTCGGTGCAGAACATGACAATTTCTGGGCAAGGGAATACTTGAGGTAACGCCATGCGTGTCGACCTAGAAACCCACGCTGCAATTTTATTTGTCGTTACATTTATCATGGGGTTAAATGAATTAAATTTTAAACCCTTATTTGGATTGTTCCACTGGTTATCAAGTGAAAATCTAATTTCCATTAATCTCTTATTTCCATGAATAACAAGATCATAAATTTAATGGAATAAATCAATGAAACTTGGTGTTTTAAGCAGATTATGGAATTCTATTATCTGACTTGGCCTTTTACTCATAGTCTTATTCTTGATATTTTTTTTGCCCATCGTGGTAAGTTGGTAACCAGTATCACTATTTACTCATATGAAAATACAAATATTTATACATAGCTACAAGCCTATAATTTATAGGGGTGATTCAAAATTAAACCCTAACAGGCTAATTTTTTGTAAAGTTGTAAATCAAGAGATTTAAAAAATTTAAAATGCAGGACGTAGGTGTTTAGGATTTTAGTAGTTACTCATTACCCTTCATTTCAATTTTTGTAGACTATGACGGGGAAGAGAGCTGGGAGACTTTGTTGCTTTCCTCAGACCTCAATCCTTGACCTAGAAATTTAGAATCTGTAACCCCTTTCTAAATCTGCAAACTACTTATACTTATAAATGAAAAATTAGATTGGAAACTTAAAGCGCAAAAATTGTACAATCTACATTCGTCACACTTGTCACTGGCCATGTGAGTCGACATGCATCATGAATCCGGAATGGGTTTGCAAAAATGGGTTTTATTTTCCCTTTCAGCCTGAAATATAGCTTCGATCATTGATCTACAATCATCCAACGATCATAATTTCATTGTTAGTCACTATTTGGTGTGGTGGCCCTGTGGGTCCCATTAACTCACCTAGTCACCTGATCGCTGACTCACCTCACGAGTCAAACATGTCATGTCATCATCAAATGACATTTTTGGTAGATCGTGTGAGACTGCGAGTGGAACGTGTTTAGTGACACGTGTCATGATTCTGAAATGGGTTTGAAAAGATGGGGTTTCTTTTCCCTTTCGGCCTAAAATATGACTTCAGTTGTTGATGTACAATCATCCAAGGGTCATAATGTCATTTTTAGTAACTATCTGGTGAGTGGTGTAGTGGCCTCATGGCCTGTGGGTCTCATTAACTCACCTAGTCACCTGACGGCTGACTCACCTCATGAGTCAAACGTGTCACGTCATCATCAAATGATATTGTTGGTAGACTATGCGAGACACGTGTCATGATTCTGGAATGGGTTTGAAAAGATGGGGTTGCTTTTCCCTTTCATCCCAAAGTCCATCGTACATCGTTGATCTATGCTCATCCAACGGTAGTTATTTGTAATGGACATTGTTAAATGTTATACTGTTATTTTTTCCTTTATAGATATTAATTGATAATGCATAATAACATTTAAAGTTATTTAATTGAATAGTAACAATTTTAGCCAATCAAATTGAAAATGCACTATTTTTTTAATAATAGTACAGTCTAATAAATTTCAGAGGCCGGAGTTAAGGTTACTTAGGTTAGTGTTTAGAGATTATGAGATTTATGTGGTCACTGACTCTCTAGGTCTCCCAAACATGAGTTAAAGTAATATTTTTTATTGATTATATAGTATACTTAAAGTTAAAATGATATTTTTTATTGATTATAACTTTAACATTGATAATTATAATCACATATAACTCTCATACCTTATAATTAGAAAACCATAAATTCTTTCTCTAACCTTATTAAGTCATGTCCTTCAAATTGATTATATAATATACTTAAAGTTAAAATGATATTTTTTATTGATTATAACTTTAACGTTGATAATTATAATCACATATAATTCTCATACCTTATAATTAGAAAACCATAAATTCTTTCTCTAACCTTATTAATTCATTTGTCCTTCAAAATTCTATAAATCTTTCATATTAAATGTACGAGTGTGTGAAATTGGAAAAAATGTCATGACAGGTAACATTACCCAAAATTAATGTCAGTGATAAGACATTTATTTTATTAACTACAACTGTCTACATTGTACAACTATGATACATTTTAAATATTCAGATTTAAAAATAGAAATACCATCGACATCATTTGAACATTTCCTTATTTCTACTGAAACATCCTTACAAGTTACATCATACATGTCTAATACAAAGATAAAGCAACTAATTAAAATATTGCAATCACAGTGACAGAGAAGTCTAAGAACCATTTTTTGTACCCATAAAACACAAATTGAAATGAGCTTGCAAAATTTTCATTATTTTTTTTCATAAAATTATAATTACATTGTCCACTTCCAGTACAAAGAGAAACCTACTACAAACAAAAAACTCAAAAACGTGGTATGTTTTTATCAAAAAAAAACCAATAGTAGTCCACTATTGATTTTTCCCTCCATCTCCATCTAAGTAGAATTATGCAGAGAGGAGTAACTATGAGAATTCATCGAGCCACCCGTATTACCCCACCTAAGCCTCCACTTCGTCAAGCAAAAACCACTTTCAGAGAAAATCCCTAGCTATCAGTGCCCATTTCCTATGGCGCTTCAACTGCCCAACATTCAGGCCCAATAGAAAAGGTTGCATGGCCACATTCTAGCTTGGGAGGAGAAGCTTGGGTATTTCACTTGCCCAAGGGATCCCCACCCCTATTTCTGTGAACATGACAACATGAACGTTGTCCCCCAGGTATTCTTCTTTAAAAAACCTCCTCAGTAGCATTAACATGTCCACCTTCTCTCCTCTGAGGTTGAGAAGAGATGCCAAAAAATGGGACATAATGTCTGTGTTGACCTGGTGCCTATCTTCATTGTGTAGAAACTCTTTTCCTAGCACCATGTTAACAGCCTCTATTACGAAAGGCACATCTTCCTCACAAATTGATTGTAAGGTTTCATCTGAAAAGGAACCTAGAAAGGCCTTCTAGGCCTCCTCAGATGTGCATCTAAGCCTAATTGGAGTGTCCATCTAAAACTTTAGAAACCTTAAAAACAAATTATTTGCAAACTACAAACTAATGACTTAAACAAACAAATTATCTAGCAAAGATGAATCGAGGAATAATGAAGCTAGATCATCTATAAATAGCCCTTGAATCCTTGATCGTTACTTAGCAATAAATTATTCTTTCTTTAATGGTATTAAATCCATTGTCCTTAATATGCCTCTAAATCTTTCATGTAAATCTTTCCCCTAAATGCATGCATGTGAGAAATTAAAATTTTGTCCTTAATCTTTCATATCTGGCAGTAAATCTTTCCCATAAATGCAAAACTGTCAGAAATCGATTATATCGTATGTACAAATTTGGAAGTGGTATGTGACAATTAAAGAATGTCGCTTGTCACTGACAAGGCATTTATTTCTTACTAAGTTAAGAGGTTACAAGTTACACTATAGGACCATGATTATCGATACCAACATCTGTACACTATAGTCTGTAGACAAGTTGACAACCCTAATTTGATACGTGTCAACATTCTGGTGACTTCCTGGACAACTCTGTTTCCTTCAAGAAATTGGGGCCGAAATTAAACTTCAGCCATTAATCTTGGATCATCAGACAGTCTCAAATAATACATTTAACATTATAAAATAATGTATGTTAGGTTAGGTTACATGTCCATGTTATGTCCCATCTTTTGAAAATCACCAACAAAAAAAAAATTTTCCCATAATTAACGAACAATTAGCTAATAAAATAAATAAATTTTCAAACGGTACATAAAATTTGCCAATACAATTTTGTTTTCCCTTCAAAAGAATATCATTCACCTCATATATTATAATTATTTACTTCAAAAGAAAATTATTCGCCTCATATATTGTAATTTTTTACTTCAAAAGAAAATTATTCACCAGCAATTTATGAAATTTCCATTCGATGGGGAAAAAATCACTAATACAAACTATGAAAAATTGTAGATTTGAAAAAAAAAAATTCGCCTGCATTAAAAAAATTCCCCCTAAAATAATGTACGATTCGCTTGGATTTTACACTTTTTCCTAAAAGGGGGTTTCTTAAAGTTATCCATGTTGCTAATGTTAAGAGTGTCTCTACATTTAACATTCGCAATAGCGTAGGAAATTTTGGTAGCCCTACTTCTTCACAACTTGATTTAATTAGACCAAGCAACGATTGGTATTCTGAAAAACTCAATGTGTTGGTCCATCCAAAGAGATCCATCTGGTATCATTATCCTTAAGAAGCTTGTTCCCGTCGTTTAGCCCTTCAGCAAAGTGTTGAAATTCCCTCAATTATTTCAAACTTTGACAAAAGTATTGGTAGATCTCTTTGATTAAAATTTCATTTTTTTGTACTAGAGCATTCTTGTTGACAACTCCAAAAGTTAGATTCATTCTATGGGCCATGTAGTGAATGGGAATAACGTAGGGTGCACAAGAAGATTGTATCTTTGTGCAAAGACCGCCCATGTGGCCTTGCATTACTGAAGCTTCATCCGCTCCAACACACACCAACTTTTTGGCAATCATCATGTCATTTATACCTCCATATTCAATTAGAGAACTCTTTACTAGTTAGTAGATGAGGTTGGTAGACAAAATTGTGTACAGTATAAACATGCATGCATACCCAGGAAGTATTATCTATTGTTGTAACCTCATCTAAAGACAATGAAATAAAATGTGACTCTTTAATTTTTTCCTTTAAATCCTCTTTTTCAACCTTGGCAAGACAAATTGCCCATTCCCATCCACTATTTACTGACCAATGACTGTTAGGATAGTTACAAACTTTCAGAAAGTGTAATAAAGAACTCAATGATGGGTAGTCTATCATAGGATGCCCTCTGCTCAAAATATTAAAGACAGCACTTAACTAAAAAAAATTTCCATTAGTGCTACTTCGAATGCTTTTCCAAAATAAGCTTCAATAGAGCCTTTAACTTCACCAGGCTTCATCTTTATATTCTACTGAAATTCAAATAATTTTGCATTCCTAACATGTTGAGATTCCTCCTTTGTTTTCCATCTTATCTCTGATTTTTGAACTCCATCTATGGTTTTCTTTTAGTAAACTTTACCCATATGATTCTCTATGGTGTCAATTTTTAGCTGCAACCTCTTTTCCTTCTTATTTATGGGTAAATATTGAAAGTTGGGTACCAATTCCGTAGAAGTCCACTTCCAAAAAAAATTGCAATTAGAAACGGGCAACCGATTTTTACAAATCGAGCACCCTTTTAGATTCGAGAGCCCAATCCATATTCAAAAATTGAGCACCCATTTAAAAATTGAGTGTTTGTTTCAGATTAGGACCCAAAGCGAAACAAGCACCCAATTTTTACAAATTGAGTGCCCAATTTCTACAAATCGGGTGCCCGTTTCGCAAATCTATTTATTTATTTTGTTAACCATTTTGTTTGTCATTTTCACTATTTTGAGAACGGGATCACATTTTGCAGAGCTCGGGTGCCCATTTCAACTTCTCCTACCGACCCCCTCTGTCATTTTTTTCCTATTCTGGGTACGTACTATTATTTTTTATTATTATTTTATATTTTTTTCATAAAAAATTGTAGTTTCAAGTTATTTTTAATTTAAAAATGTAGTTTAATGGTGTTTTCTAAATTATCATATAAATTTAATTATATTTTATGTTTCAATTAGTTCTTTTTAATTTTTAATTTACTTTGTAAATTATCGTACCAAAGTAGAAAACTGTTAAAACTTTTAATTTAACCCTAGGTAGTAAAACAAAAATGTAAACCTAGACACTATTAAATTAAGAAACCCTAAGTAGAAAACCAAAACATAAATCTAGACATGTGTAAATAAAATAACAAACCATAGGTAGAAAAAAAATATTTACCTAAACAAAACTAAAATAAAAAAAATTGTACCTATAGAAAACATAAACCTACACACCACTCTAAAACAAGAAACTCTTTCTCTCTCTCTCTCTCTCCTCTTTCTCTCTTTTCTCTCTCTCCTCTCTCTCTCTAAAAAATATTAAAACATGTTCCAAATCAAAACCTTTCGAAACATAGAGTTTTAAAAACATCGAAAAACCTTGGAATTTTTTTTCAACCTTAGGTGTACATTCTTAAAAAAAACATTTGAACATTTGTCTTGATTGTCTTTGTAACCTGTAAAATGTTTAACTTATATGTTAATTTTTAAATTATATGACATGTAATTATTTTTATTTAACTCTGTGTGTGTGTGTGTGTGTGTGTGTGTGTGTGTGTAAGGTAAAATATTTAAATTATTTGTTAATTTTAAATTATTTAAGTCATTCTATGTAAGGTAAAATGTAATTTACAGTATGTTAATTATAAATTTTAATGTTTATATATATATATATATATATATATATATATCCCCCCTCTTCTCTCTTTTCTCTCTCTCTCTCTCTCTCTCTCTCTCTCTCTCTCTCTCTTTTTAAGGTAAAATGTTTAAATTATTTGTTAATTTTTAATTGTTTAAGTCATTCTTTGTAAGGTAAAATATAATTTACAGTATGTTAATTGTGGGTTTTCATGTTTTTATCTCTCTCTCTCTCTCTTTATAAGCTAAAATGTTTAAATTATTTATTAATTTTTAATTATTTAAGTCAATCTTTGTAAGGTAAAATGTAATTTACAGTATGTTAATTCTAAATTTTCATGTTTTTATATGTACGTAGATTAAAAATATGGATGATTTTAACATTGATGAGCTTATAAGTCAACATGCACCACCACCACCTCCACCTCCCCCTCCACCTGTAGAGTTGAGAGACAGTATTAGGAGAAATGTAGAGGCAATAATGAGAGATGTAAATATTATTAGGAATGATCCTCATCCATTGGCCTAGCTACTACGCCTTGTAGATAGCATGCAAGGCATAGTAGATTTAGTACATATATTAGACTATGAGCCTAATAGTTTCCAGTCATGTAGGGAGAGTATACATGGATATTATGCTAACAGCCTCTTTTATAAAGAGGTCAATAATTTAAAAATTATAAAAATTGATATGGCACGTTATTTTTTGAACCCTAAAATGGGTGAGGGGATACTTGGAAAGAAGCCACATACTTCTATTAGATGGTGTAGACACCCTGGTATAGCAGAGAATTTTTGGGAGTGGTGGTGGATGGTATTTGACCATCCACCATATGCTAATCATGAGGTCCCACTTTATTTTTTGAAAAAATTATGGACTGAATTTGAATTGGGTAGGAAACCCAATTATTTTGACATGAGAGCATTCCAGGGGGTTGGTCGGGGCATGCCACAAGAAAGGCTAGGGGCCAAATTGAGTGATAGAACTATAAATCATGTGTTTAATGAGCCCCTTGTTCCTCTTCCTTCTCCTGTAGTTCCTGCACATGTCCATCATCAAGCAGTGCAGACAGCTCTTGGTTCATTGAGTGCCCTTACGGGCAATTTTTTATAGCACTTGACCCAGGTGAGGGCTGCCCCCAGCATAGCACATATTTGCACGAGTTGTGGGGATATATGTAGGGGTCCCCACACTGATCCTGATGTTGTCAATGTTTCCCATGGTGAATATGTTGATGATGATGGTGGCGCACATGGTGATGTCGGAGATGAAATCACATCATATGTTGATTTTCTCAATGCGGAGGATGATCATCCTATAGAGGTAAATTTAATTATAATTTATATAGTGCAATATTAAATTTCATATTTATACAATTATGAACCATAACATGTGGATTTTTTGGTGAAAAGAGGAGGGTTGACCCTCCATCATTCATTTGTCATCATCATATGACATCCACACCTCGACATCTCGGTGCCCCGTTCACGATATGCACTTTGATCTTGATACATTTAAACTTTAAACAAAATAAACTTTAAGTGATAATGTGTTTGACATATTTTTGTGATTTTGTAGGGTCTCTCAAGTAACACTGAGATTGGCAGTCCTTCATTCTCTACCCCACTAGTCACCAAGAGTCAGCCGCATATACCTGTAGTATGTTTTTTATTGATTAATTTTAAGTTTTTATATCTTACTAGTTTATGTACAACTTTGATTCACACTTAATTTTTTACAATTGTAGGGTTTTGGATTGTCTCATGTTGCACAATCTTTACGTCCTGACTCATTGATGACATTAGCTACATGTCACACACAAGTAATGTACATGATTTGATTCCATAAATTTATAGTCAAGTTATATATACTTTATAATTTATGTATATGTACTATAAGTTTGATTCATGCTTTATATATGTTGTTCAAGTCGACACCACCATGAGTCTTGGCATGGCTATAAGACTAAGCCAAATGCAGCCATCAACACTATCCTTTGAGGTCATGATTAAAAGTAATTTTTCAATGTCCATTGTGTATCTATTAGAATTAACAATCCACAATACAACTAAGAGGGGGGGTGAATCAATTGTATGATAGAATATTAAACTTAAACTTTTAAGCTTATTAATATCAAATCCAATGAACACAATGAATGTCAACACAATAACTCAATATTTTGGTTACGGGGAAACCCTTTTAAAGGTAAAAACCCCTGTGGGAATTAGCACCCACTAATGATGTACTGAGAGTATAGTAATCCTTGTTAGAAGATATAGCCTTGTTAGGAGCTTGTTGAAACATTACAGTACATAGTCCTTGTTAGAGGACAGACCCTGTTAGGATTCAAGAACAAGGAGGGCTCACTACCCAAGGCTCCCTGCCCAAAAGAAGGTTAATTCCACCTTCTGAACTCACTAGTTCGCAACAAGTGTATATTAAGAAATACACAATCTTTTGAACTGTTTGCCAATAACTATATTTGCTTGATCAATTCCAATGAATTCCACCAACAATCCTCTGCTCTACATATAGCAAACACAAGTTCGCAACCTTCTTCTATCACATATATTCATCCATGTCTTTTCCAAAGAAAAGACCTTACATTTATACCTTATTAGATTTTACCAAGATCAGGTCGGCCCATAAAGCTTTCCTAATTACAAACAATTACATAAGCCCTTGCTAAGATACACACGATATCTAAAACAAGTTTACAATGATTATATTACAACAATTTAGGACCGACATCCTAGAATTATGTTTGTCAAAACAAAACACACGCTTCATTTTCTAAGTCAGCTTCAGAATAAGCCATTGCCAAAGCACATGTCCCAGATGATGTCACCAACCATTCCATACCTTGCACTAACCAATGAACATTCATCAGTACATCTTCCATCGTCCTTCAAGATCGCATACCTTGAATCCAATCCCTTTGATATCTATACCAAAAACTCAGAGACTAACTCTGTCAATTCTCACTGTCACAGTCCAGTGACCAGTCTTTACCAAAATAGTTGTAACTTCCTTAATATGAATCCATTAATGATGTGATCTCAAATATAAGATCACAACATCCATTTGAAATCTCATCTAACTTCACAGCATCTAAAACATACATACACCTTTCGTACATTGTGATTGCCAGTCTGGTTTCTTCATACAAGCATATGTTGACATCAGTGACAAAACACAAATGACAATAGTATGATTGCCCATTCAGTAACATAGTGATTAAACATATTAAATGTCTCAATCACCACCCATGCATTAGCAATATCCAACAATCTCCCCCTTTGGCATTGATGTCAACATATGGGAAAATCTTATCCCAAAGTTGTATCAACCCAAAAGTCCTTCAACTGAATAATCTCCCCAATCAGTGAGGATTTTCTCATAACATCAGTCCCCCTTTGACAACAATGGAAAAGGGTGCCAACTTCCTTCACACATAACCTTTCTTCCACAATCACTCCCCCTGAGGAGTAGATCCCTACATCTAGTCTAGAAAATGATGAGGCTCTGAGCACTTCTGGACTGATGCATCTCTGAATCATTTAGTTTTGACTAGGAGGGGCCTGAACCCCTAACATACCTCTGAGATATTCAAAGGTATCTTTCGGTAGTGGCTTTGTAAATATGTCTACAATATGCTCTTGTGTACTAATATATTCAAGCTTGATTTCTTTTTCTGCCACCTTGTCTCTTAAGAAGTGATACTTGATACAAATGTGTTTAGTTTTAGAGTGCATTACCAAATTCTTTGACATTTTTACTGTACTGGTGTTATCACAATGGATAACCATAGGCTCATTAAAAGTTATTCCAATGTTTGTTAGCATTTATTTCATCCAAACAATTTGAGTGCAATTTATCACACCGGCAACATATTCTGATTCAGCAGTAGATTGTGTTATACAATCTTGTTTCTTACTTAGCCAAGAAACCAACTTTTTCCCAAGGAAAAATGCACCACCACTTGTACTTTTTCTATCATCAATATTTCCTGCCCAATAAGCATCAGTATAAGCATGAAGTTCAAAGCTATCATTTCTATCATACCATAAACCATAGTCTATGGTTCCTCTAAGATACCTTAGTATCCTTTTCACAGTAGCTAGATGAGTCTCTTTGGGTTCTGCCTGATATATAGAAACAATTCTAATAGCATTAGCAATATCTGGTCTGGTGTGAGTTAGATATTGTAGCCCTCCAACCATTGATCTATATAGAGTCTAAAAGACACACTTTGATTCATCATCAATTGTCATCTTGTTTCCAATCACCATAGGTGTTCCTACCAGTTTACAATCTTTCATACCGAATTTTTTAAGTAATTCTTTGAGGTACTTGGTCTGAGAAATGAAAATACTATTCTCATTTTGAGTTATTTGCAGTCCAAGGAAGAATTTCATTTCACCTATCATGGACATTTCAAATTCACTTTTCATTTCTTTTGCAAATTTTTTACATAGATCATCATTACCTCCAAAGATAATGTCATCCACAAATACTTCTACTATTAGAATTCCATCTTTAATAGTTCTTAAGTACAAATTATTGTCTACATTACCTTTTTTGAATCCGAGTCCAAGTAGATACTTGTCCAACCTTGCATACCAAGCTCTAGGAGCTTGCTTCAATCCATACAGAGCTTTCTTTAATTTGCACACCATGTCTTTGTCTTCGCATAGAGGAAATCCATTTGGTTGTTCTATGTATACTTCTTCAAGATCTCCATTCAGAAATGCAGATTTAACATCCATCTGATACACTTTGAAGTTTTTGTGTGTAGCATAAGATAGGAATAATCATACTACCTCTATTCTAGCGATAGGAGAAAATGTTTCTTCAAAGTGTATGCCTTCTTGTTGTGAATAAACCTTTACATACTAGTCTTTCTTTGTTCCTTACAACTATTCCTTCTTCATCCATTTTGTTTCTAAAGACCCATTTAGTTCCTATAACATTTTTATTTTTAGGTCTTGGAACCAATTCCCAAGTATTATTTTTCTTTATCTGATCCAATTCTTCTTGCATGGCTTTTATCCAAGATTCATCTTTAAAGGCTTCATCTGTATTCTTTGCCTCAACTTGAGAAATTAAACAAATTTCCTCTCTAACTTTAGATCTAGTTAGTACTCCCTGACTGGTATTGCCAATAATTTGATTTTCAGGATGGTTATTTTTTACATACCTTGGAGTTTTAGGAGTAGTCTTGCTTGTCTCATCACTTTCTTCCTCAACAAGTTCTTCTTCTTCAGCAGCAGTAGAGGTTTCTTTCACTTCTAATATCTGACTACTGTCATACATTCTTTCATGTATCTAAAATTTCTCATCTATTCTTACATTGTTACTTTCAACCATCTTCCTTAATCTCAGATTAAAAAATTTGTATGCCTTGCTTTTAATAGAGTAAGCAAGGAAGATACCTTCATCACTTCTAGCATCAAATTTTCCTATCTCATCATCTCTCTTGATATAATATTAAATTCTAAAATATTTTATAGTATGAGTGTGATCAAACCATAGTTCATAGGGAGTCTTACTTGTGCCATCTTTGATCTGAATTCGATTTAATGTGTACATTGATGTTCCAATAGCCTCTGTCCAATGTACATGAGATATATTTCCTTCAATCAGCATTGTTCTGGCAGTATCAAGTATAGTTTTGTTCCTTCGCTCTGCTATCCCATTTTGTTGTGGAGTCCTAGGAGCAGATGTTTGTCTTTTTATTCCATGCTCTTCATAGTATGAATTGAATAAATCTGATGTAAACTCTCCACCTCTGTCTGATCTTAAACACTTTATTTTCAGTCCTGATTCATTCTCTACTTTTTCTTTAAACAACTTGAATTTGTCAAATGCTTCTGATTTCTCTCACAAATAAGTAACCCACATCATCCTAGAAAAGTCATCAACAAAGAGTATGAAATAACTTTCACCATAGTATTACTTTGTTCTTGTAGGCCCACACAAATCTGTATGTACCAGATCCAACTTCCCTTTTGATGTAAATGTTTTTCTTTTATGACTATTTTTGGTTTGCTTTCCCATAACACATTTTCTACATACAATGTTAGAAGGTTTCACAATCTTTGGAAAATCTCTTACTACATTGGCCATGCATGCTTCCACAATATTATCAAAGTTAACATGATAAAATCTTCTATTCCATAGCCAACTATCATCTACCTTCGTAACAAAACAAGAGGCTCCAAATGTGTTTAGTTCAAATATATTACCTCTAGATCTTGATCCGGTAGCAACCAGTTTTCCTTCCTTACTTCTGATAAAGCACTTACCATCAGTAAAACTTAACTGAAAGTTCTTGTCCATCAACTGTCCAACACTCAACAAGTTATGTTTCAGTCCTTCAACAAGTAGTACATTGTTTGTATTAGTCTTTCCATCCAAAGTGATAGATCCTACTCCTATGATGGATTTTGGGAGATTTTCCCCAAACCTTACAACACCTCCATCATAATTTACTAATTTAACAAATTTATTCTTATCACCAGTCATGTGATGAGAACATCCACTATCGATTATCCATTCGGTTTTCTTGTCAACATGAGATACTAATGCTTTCTCTTCATGAATAGGTTCATCTTTAATAGCAACAAATCCAATCTCTTCATTGTCCAAATCATCATCATCATCAAAGATTCCTTCACTAGCATAATAACATTCTTTATCTCTTCTAGTCTTTGCATAGTCAAGTTTGTATTTAGGAACTCTTGTAGGACATCTAGATGCAAAATGACCTATCTTATTGCATGAAAAACATTTCAAAGGTAATTTTCCTTCAAATTTTCCCTTACCTCTTTTCTCTCTTCTGGTGATTAGTGCAACAAGTTCTCCCATATTCTTTTCTTCTTCCATTATTTTTTCCCATTCCTCAACATACTCACCAAGCTCTTCTCTCAAGTCTTCTTTGCTTGTGCTTGGAAGTGCAGATGCTTTCTTGTGTGCAGATGCCTTAAATGCAGTTTCAACTTTAGAAGTAGCTTCTCCCAATTCTGTAGCTTCAAAAGTGGTTAACTTTGCAATCAACATCTCTCTGCTAAAGTTTGGAGTCAGGGGTATAGTTTCTTGAATAGACATTGCCTTGAATTTGTAAGTAGGAGTTAGAGATCTAAGAATCTTCGCAATGACTTCTTCTTCATCATAAGTACCTCCATAATTTCTAATTCCAACTATAGCTTATGTAACCCTTTGACTATAAGCTCTAATGTTTTCATCTTCATTCATTTGCAGCTTATCCATCTTTTTCTTCCAACTTTGTAATTTCGCTTGTTTGGTATATTTGTCTCCTTCATAGAGTGCCTCTAGTCTGTTCCAAATATCATGTGCCAAATCTAAATCTTTGATTTCAATGAACTCACCCTCAGATAGTGCACTGATCAATGCTTCTCTTGCGACCATGTTGCATGAAAATAGTTTCTTTTCATCATTGGTAGCTGACCCTAAGTCATTCTCAACCTTCAAAGTTTCCTTCTTTTTCACAATCATCCAGTAGTCTATGCCCAAACATAGCAAATGTGTTTGCATCTTTCTTTTCCAACTATCAAAGTTTTCAAGATCAAACTTAGGACTATCCTTCCTATAGAATGCCATTTTCCAAGATCACCTCAAGCTATTAAGCTTTCTCTCCGAGGACCACATGCTCTAATAGCAATTGTTAGGATTAATAGTCCACAATACAACTGAGAGGGGGGGTGAATCAGTTGTATGATAGAATATTAAACTTAAACTTTTAAGCTTATTAATATCAAATCCAATGAACACAATGATTGTCAACACAATATTTTGGTTACAGGGAAACCCTATTAAAGGTAAAAACCCCGGTGGGAATTAGCACCCACTAATGATGTACTAAGAGTATAGTAATCCTTGTTAGAAGATATAGCCCTGCTAGGAGCTTGTAGCTAAGGGAGGACCCTCATGTCCCACTAAGGGCGTTATCGAGCATGGATGCATGGTAAAATATTAAATGTTCAAATTTATATTAATTATTTTTTAAGTGAATGTTTTAATGGTCTTTTGATGAGAACTTGTAAAAATTTACAGGAGGATGAGAGCACTCAAGACCAGACACAGCAAGTTGGTGCATCGTAGTCCTCTTCGCGTGGAGTGAAGAGGACTGCAGATCAGCTAGATGACTAAAGTTAGATTATACTATTCACATACATTATTTTCACTTTTTATATGATGTACATTTTATGATGGCACGTGTTATATATATATATATATATATATATATATATATATATATATATATATATATATATATATATGTATGTATGTATGTATGTATGTATGTATGTATGTATGTATGTGTGTGTGTGTGTGTGTGTGTGTGTGTATGTGTGTGTGTGTGTGTATATATGTATATATATATATGTATATGTATATATATGTATATATATATATATGTGTGTATATGTATATGTATATATATGTATATATCTATATATAAACATATGTATAGATATACATATATATATATATACATACATATATATATATATACATACATATATATATATATACATACATATATATATATATACATACATATATATATATATACATACATATATATATATATATATATACATACATATATATATATATATACATACATATATACATATATATATATATACATACATATATACATATATATATGTGTGTGTGTGTGTGTGTACGTGCACGTGCCTACTCTAACAACAACTAAAAATAATATGACAAGAAGTCATCACAACACAAGTCCAAATAACATGATAACAAGTAGATTGATAACACACACACATGCGCGCACACACACACACACACACACACACACACACACACACACACACATATATATATATGTGTGTGTGTGTGTGTGTGTGTGTGTGTGTGTGTGTGTGTGCGCATGTGTGTGTGTTATCGATCTACTTGTTATCATGTTATTTGGACTTGTGTTGTGATGACTTCTTGTCATATTATTTTTAGTTGTTGTTAGAGTAGGACTTGCATTACATACTAGTCCTCTTGTTATCATATATTGTACTTGGACTTGTTTTTAGAGTAGGACTTTGTTTTGTGATTGTATATATCATGAGTTGATATGATGGACATTATGATACATATTATTCCAGGACTTGTTATTTTATTTATCTTATTCATAGACTTTTAATCCAATTTCATGATTTTTTCAAATACTGGTTTGAATGTAGATATATGAGCTTATGTAATATGATCATTTTTAATATCAATTGTAATTAAATATCAATATCCTAAAAAAACCATCTATCTAACAATGAGATCTATTAATTCATGTGTAATTGAGAAGAACAATATAGATACATTACAAGTAATATGAACACTTTGATTAACTATAGAAAAACTATCTATCCAACAATGAGATCTATTAATACATGTAATTGAAAAGAACAATATCGATGTTACAAGTAATATTGACTTTGATAATTAACTATTAAAAATGATCTATAGATAGTTCAATGAGATCTATTAATTCATGTAATTGACAAGAACAATATCGATGTTATAAGTAATTTATTGACTTTGATTTAACTATTAAAAACCATCTATCTAACAATGAGATCTATTAATTTTAACATTAAATATGGATGCACAAATAAATCTATCATAATCTATTAAGTGAACATAATCTGACCAATGTGCATAGTTTAATATTTAGAACAAAATTAGGTGAATACAACTATGAATTTTTAACTTAAATATTTAAAACAAAATTAGATGAATAAAAGTGAGTTCATAAACTTTTTACAAAACCAAAATTGGATGAATACAAGTGTGCATTGTACTGCATAAATAGTTCATGTCTATGTTCTTCCAAACATCCTACATCATAAAAATAAATGTTGAAATGTTAGAATTTATACATGTATTTAAATGCTAAGTTAATTTAAAGTCAATTTTAATTTATTTCAAATATATATCTCTAAATTATAAATTATATGACACTTGAAAGAAGACATAAGTATTTATAATATAGAAAAACATATAAAAATAAGACAAATTGAACAAAAACTTACATGTATAAATTTGATTCAACCTAATGTACCATCAGCATCCTCTCTTTTCTGCAATGCATCTATGATTGCCTCATGCTCTTCCATTGAAAGTGTCCATAATGTTTTATTAGCAGGTCTCCCTTTGTATCTTTCCAATTTGATATTTTTTGCCACTACCAAATGAGAATAGTGCATAATCTTCTTTTCTGATTGGTAGTCTTCAAAAGCTGGTAAACCATTCCTTCTTGTTAGGTATTTGCGTAGCCATGTACCAACTACCACAACAAACCTAATTGGATACTGCAAATCATCATCATCTATTTGATGACATATCAACTTTTTCTTAGATTCTACACATCGAGCTAACCAATACTTTGTATGCTCTTCATTATCCTCAGGTGCAACAACAGTATACACATATCCTGCAAAACAAAATTAAGTACATGCACAAATAAAACTTGTTTAAAGGTTTATAATTCAAATATAATCATAAATTATATGACATACACATGTAATTAATATAATTTAAAGTTTTACAATAAATTAAATTAAATTACCAGGTTGTATGAGGTCTGAAACATGATCATAATCTTTTGATGCAAAGGCATGATCCAAGTCTTCATTTATTATATCATCTTCATCTTGTGTCTCACTAGGTGTTAAGGATTTTTGTTTCCATTCTTAAACCCATTTTGTATTCTCGCATTCTTCCCATTCACTTGCAACACAAAATTGACAAAAACATGCAAGCTCCTTAGTCCATATAGTCCAAGTGTTAGAATTAGAACTCCTAAATGAATGCCATTTAGCTGACCCACTAATTGGATTACAATCATATCTTGAAAGGATATTCTTCTCTTCAACTAGCCAGAAAAAATGTCTGATTGTAGAGTTCTGACTTCATCCTATAGATAAATTATTTTTACACCATTCAACAATTGCACGTGCATCTTTAAATTTTGATTTTTCTTCAAATTTGAGTTGCTCTCTACAAAGGGATCTCTTAACACATGTACCGGCACCATCATGTTCTCCCTTCCCGTGCCCAGCCTCAAAAAAGCTCCAGATATGTTGGATATTTATTTTCTTATGTGTCATACTCAACCAATAAAACATTCTAGCATTCTTGAATTGTCCTGTGCAATTATCTGACTATATTAGATGTTATGTTATATGAATTTCTCTCTCCCTTAAATTTTCATAAAAGGTCTTAAATCAAATACTGGACAAACTCTGATGAGTGTAACTTATTATCACTCATATAGAAATGGTACTCTCTCAATATTTTCTTATCCTCTTTTGTACTATCAGGTGCATGCCTATAGACAATATGAACTAAAATTGTTACTTGCACTAAATTATAATATTGTGGTTGGATCTCATCTTGTGGTGCAAGTGTGTAGTTATCTACAAATTCAACAACTGAAAGTATACTACCAATTAGAAATGTATTCTTGCATATGCAAAATTTTCCATCAACCCATCTAGAATTTTGAGAGTGTTTCACATATTTAGGTATGACCTTACTCTTGAATTCATTCATAAAAGCATGAACACTAAGTTTTTCAGTTATTAGATCGCATTGTTTTCCAACTTTTCCATCCTTCAATGGATACTCAATAGTTTTAAATCTATGTACATCAACTAATTGTTGTCCAAAATCAATTAAAATATTTTCATGCAAACATTCATCTAATAATGTAAGATTGCCACATACACTAGAAACACATGTATTCAAAAGATAAAATTGCTCATTAGGTGGGTTACAAAACAAACTTGATATAAACTCCTTTACAATTTGAGGTGGTATATTTATACCACATTCCTGAAACATTTCATTAGTATGCATAGTAGAATGTATAGATCAAAAAATATCATAATGATAATGAAATTGAAGATGAGTTTTGCAACAACAGGTGATTCTTTCTTTGTTAATCCTTACATACCATGGTTTACATTTTTTAAAAAATCTTTGACTAATACTAATAGTTAACACCTTATCATCCACAAAAAAATTTATAATTCAGTTTGAGTCATATCCAAAAGGTGTTTTGGATGTGGATCATGAACTTTTGAACTGACTCTTAATTTAAGAACATCTCTGGCATTAGGGGATACTCTTGTATTATCGTGCCAAAAAATTTCAATCAAAGTTTTGACTTCACCAGTAAGTTTCATGTCAGGCCTCAGGAGTCTTCCATTGAAGGTCCATAAATGGTTTTCTGGATCACTTTCAAAGTTAACTCTTCTCTTTACAGCTCTTGTTAAAGTTTTTTTGATGAATATTAAGATATCCACTTATGTTTGAAATCATTATTTTATCAGTAGTAATTGTGTTTACTAAAGTTGTTGTTATTGCTCATCGTGTCACATTACTATCTTTAGAATGACTTTTCTTTCCAATTGTTGCAAAGGCACTAGAAACAATTGATACAAGTTATTTTAGACACTCATCCTTCTTCTTGGATTTCACATAAATGTCTAATCTCTTCATCACTTTTCGCATTTTAGACATTTTAATTAATTGTAACATTAATTGACATTGAAACCCAATTTTCTTATTATAAAAAAATTGTCTAAACAATCTGGTCGCGTGTGTCCTAATCTGTCTCCATGAAACCAAACCACATAGATTGTCTAGCACATCATTTTTTATTTGAAATTATTCATTTATTTCATTATCATTCAAAGGAGTTTCTTTCTCAATTGGTATTTCAATGTCTACATCCACATTGTTGATTTCAATTTGAATTGGTGTTTGATTTTCAATTTCAATTGGGGTTTGACTTTCAATTCCTTTATCATTATGATTAACATTACTAATTTGTGGAATTTGATGTCCAATTAAATTTGTTACTCTATTTTTAGGAATAAAATTTAAATCATTTATATTGTAACCTGCTTCTAGCAATTAATAAACTTTTTTATCAAAATAAGTTACATTTGGTTGTGAAGACATACATGTATCCAATACTGGATTAGAAGATGCACCTGAATTTTCTTCTTCAACCTCTGCATCCATTATGGTTTCTTCATTGTCCTCCTCTTCTGAAATAATTGTTGAACTTGATACTCCAACATTATTCAGTTTTCAAAGTCTTTCTTTTCTTTCATGTTGTCATTTTGCCTCCTCTCTATTTATTGCAACCTCCTTAGTTGTCAGAACCTTCCTTAGCCTCTTTCTGTGTTGGTTTGATCTCATTTTTGCACCAAGATTCGAGTTCAAATGATTCGTTTCATGTCAGATCCAAAACAAGACAAAAAAAAATGTTGATCAAAACATTATGTTTGCCTGGTACGAATCATTAAAAAAAATGATTGAAAACTCGTCAATCATTGAGATCAGGCCCACAGTCTTGTTTTTTTGCTGCAACTGCTCTTTACAATATGGGCACTCGTTATTTAAATGAAACGGGGACCCATTTTTTTAATTTTACAAAATGGGTGTGCCTATTTTTTTAATTTAAAAAAATGGGTGCCCGTTTTGTAAAACTATGAGCGGGAACCGTACCCTTTGGCTTAGTTTTTGGTTCGGGATAGGCATGGTGGGACCAAGCCTATGCTTGGCCCTACAAAAATATGGCTAAGGCATTACAGTATAAAATTTATGCCTTGCCATAATTTTTTGGACACCTTCCCGAATGAATTTTTTGATAAAACAAAAACCCATTTTAGCTCTTATTGTGTAGATTATAAAAATATAAATTTAATAGTGATATGATAAATTTAATATTTTTACAATATTTATTAAGTCAATGCGGTACCTAAACTTGAAATACTAAGGTTAGCTAAAATTTTAATAACTTTTTTTAATTTTACATTTTTTTTAAAATGAGTTATATGACATCAATCTACATAAGATTTCCTTCAAATTAAAAAAAAAGTGAAGTTATCATCAAATTATGGTGGTCGTACACCAGAGATTTCAAAAATGTACTTTATAGTCAATTAAAAATTAATTAAATAAAAATATTCAATAAAAAAAAAGATAAAATATTCTCATCAATCTTTAGTGTTTTAGGTACCTTTTCCCAAAAGGATTCACAAAAATACATTTATTTACTTCAAAAAAGGGTGGTTGTACACATGTGAGGTGTGGTCTTGAAACAGGCATTTTGAAAAAGTGGTTTGTAAACATGCCTACTAAAATTTAATTTATACCATGTGGGTATTGAAATAAATTACATATTTGAAAAGTAAACTCTAAGCACTAAACTTTATATTACTAAATTTTTCCAAGATTCACTCTTTAAGTGCCTCAAATTTTGACATCAATTGATAGAAATTTTGAAAAATAGAGAAAACACTTCCACTTTTTACCCAAAAGTGGGACTCAACTTCTTGCAACCACCCTTATCTTGGTGCAAATCTTACATCCACATTCTACCAAAGGCTCATATTCAATTGGATTATCCATAGGTTCAATGAATGGATACTTTGACACCCGTTCTACTTGAAAATTCCTCGACACGTCCCACATCTGATCTTTTTTTGATTCTCTATCATTCTTTGAATTGTATTTTCTTTTCTTCTTCCCTGCACAATCATCTTCTCTGACATTCTCAGTCTCATCCAAGTTGATTATATCATTATGGCTACTCTAGATATTTAACTAAAAATCTTATTCAAGTTCATCATGATCTGAGATATCAGGTTCGCTGACTTCTTCAATATGTCATGTAGGTTCAGGTTGTGAATCTTGAAAATCTTCTTGTGATGAAGTAGCTTCCTGATTTTGGCCAGAAACATTTTCAACACCATGACCAAAGTATGATGATAAGGTTCTATGTTTTTCTGGCCTCTCTTGGATTTCCCCATATGCGGGAGCCTTACCCTTATTCTTGTTCAACATCTCGATTCTTCAACAAAATAAAGGCTACCAATGCAACAAAAAAATGTTTACTTGTTGAAGAAGTCACAATAGAACTATAATATATATAACTATGATTCATTGGCCCTAAAATCATGTCTGAGGTCTCTCTGGTCACCACTATTCACTAACTAGTCCCCACTAAATAAGAATAAACTCAAAATTGCATAGTCGTAGAATAATAATCACTTACCTTTGCCTCAAATTCAATTGCAGTAGCGACTCACCACTACACTCAACAGTCTGAAACTTCTCTATCGATCAAATTGAGATATCAAAACCAACCAACCAACCTTCAATTGAACCAAATTATGTACAATAACATTGATCTATGAATGTATTTATACTATCATTTTTTGGCAAATTCGGTAGGAGGTAGTAGGTATACAAATATTTGGCGAAGCCTGCATAATTATAACACATCTTGTGTTATTTTTGAGGCGATTATGGGTCCTCCAATACCTTGGTATGATTAATAAAGTTGGTGACAATGCGTCAGTTTGAGACACGAGTCTATAAAATTTCAAACAAATTTGGGACTGCCTATAAATATATATGTATAAAACTAGTGGTGAATATAGGTTGTCACTTTGAGGTCGCTTTGAAAGTATAGGTGAATTTTTAAAATTTGACATGTCCAAAAATTATATTTCATTGGCGATACTATGAAAGAAATGGAGAAAATTAAATAAACTGATGGGTGATGGGCCTAGGCATTGGACCCAATATTAATAAATTTCAAGCGATAGGGTCAATCCAATATATGCATTATATTCACCAAATCCTGGGTTGCCGACATGTGACATTTGCCAAATGGTGAATAATCACCACTAAAGTTTTCACTGACCACCTCTCACAAAAATTTCAACATAAGTTTCCACTCCTTTAAGTGTTGGTCTTTCTAATCCTTCACTTCCTTTGAGTGTTCCTGTTGGAGATTTTCCAGTAGGCCAGTACTGACTGTATGTTTGTCATTGATGAAAACATATGGAAAGTAGCATGAATGGAAGTCTTATGTAGTAAGCCTTTAGTATATGAAGCATGGACATGATATCAGCATGATATCATGGGTGCAGAGGTTAACTATTAGTACAGACAGTTATATAGCAGCAGGTATCAACAGTGTTCCTAACAGAGTAATAGGCAGTGTTCTGTGTATGGTTGTCCATATAGTTATCATGGAGCCTTGCACGCTTGGGTATATGTTCAAGACATGTTAATGATGTTTTAGTTATGGACGCATAGTCTGACAATGAGTAGAAGTGAAGTTATGCAGTCGCTATTCGCCAGCAGTAGTTTCCTGTGTTTATTCAGAAGAGCTGATAGAGATTTTATTGGTTCTTGAGTTGTGCCTATCTTTAGGGTATGCGCCCTTGGAGTTAAGCTTAGAGAAGATTTATTGATGTTCATTTAAGAGCGCATGAGTTATTTTAGCTTACAGAGAAAGATCCATTTGTTTTGGTAGAGCTGACAGTGTGTTGCGTGCGTCTAAAATTATCTTATTGGACAAGTCCCAGATTATGTTGCGTGCATAGTAGAGCTGACAGAATGTTTATTAGATTTTTTTATGGTTTCTCTAATATGATTTCAAGGTGGTTCTAATAGGCCAACTTGATTATATCATTTGGAGGAAAGATATTTATAGGCAGTCATTTGTGATTGTTGGAGTGTGGTTCATAGTTGATTAAGCAAAGCAAAGTAGAGTGTGCGAAGTGTTGAGCCATCAGAAGAAGGTCTATGTGACCAAGTAAAGTACTTGTGCTATTCATTGGAACTGATCCAGATAGCAGGTCAAAGCACAGTTCACCAAGAGCCAGATATAGTGTGTATTTGTTAAACAGAAGGTTGTAGCCTTCACCACTTTGAGCAGTGTGCTCTCAGACAATGCGTCCTCTCCCCTAACAGGGACAATTGTAAAAGACTCCTAATAGGGTCTGACCCTTGACCAGGTCTACTATACTAAATATATTTTAAAGCAACTCCTAACAGGGTTAAGGATCATAATACTCTAGTGCAAAATATTAGTGGGTGTCTATTCCCACCGGGGTTTTTACCTATTTGGGTTTCCCCGTAACCAAATTATTAGTGTTGTGTTCATGTGTTCTTTCATTGTGTTTATGTTTTATGTTTAAGTATACTTAATTGGATAAAGAATTTAATCTTGTAGATAACTGATTCACCCCCCCTCTCAGTTATCTCTTGGGACTATTCTTAACAATTGGTATCAGAGCCAAGTGCCTTGGAGAGAAAGTTTAATAGCTTGAGGTTGATCAGATGGCGTACTTCAGGAAAGAAAGTCCTAAGTTTGATGGAGAGAATTATCTTGATTGGAAGAACAAGATGGTGACCCATTTGCAGTGCATTGGTTTTGAAGTTTTTGATGTAACTATCAAAGCAGCAAAGATACCTACCCTAGAAGACCTTGCATAGGATGATGCTACTGATAGGAAAAAGGAATTGTTTCATCAGAATGCTATTGCTAAAGAAGCCCTTATCAGCGTCCTATCTGATGGTGATTTTTCAGAAGAAAAAAAAAGGTAGATACAGCCCACAAAATATGGAAGCACCTAGAAGACATATTTGAAGGAGACAAACAAGCAAAGGATGCACATAGAAAGAAATGAAAGAAAAGATACAATGCATTAGAGATGTTTCTTGAGGAAAATATCTAAGCTTACAATCAAAGGATAAATGAAGAAGTTGCTAGAATCAAAAAAAATGGTGGAGAGATTTTAGAGGAGGACATTATGGATAAGTTAATTACCACTCTCACTCCTGAATATGAAATCAAGATCAACATCCTTGATGAGACCATGCAGCTTACATCTAATTTCAAGAGAGAGACTTTGATCAGCAAAATCTCAACTTTTGAGATCTCAAGATTGAAGATAGAACCAAAGAGTGAGACAGCCTTCAAAGCAATAGTTCATGGTAAGAAATTTGTAAACACTTCTGGTAATTTTGATGATGATGATGAAGAGAAAACATTAGATGATTTCATTGCTATGATTGCCAAAAGAGAAAAGAAAGGAAAAGGAAAATATGAAGGTCAATTACTATTTAAGTGCTTTTCATGTAATAAGATCGGTCACTTTGCATCTAAGTGTCCTACTAGAACTAGAAAGTTCAAAAAGGATTACAAGCCTAAGTATTCTAAGGAATGCTACTATGCTGGAGATGGAGTTTCAGATGAAGAATCTGGTGAAGAAGAAATTGGATTCATTGTTATCATAGACAAAATAAATAACAAGACATTTCATGAAGATAAGAAAGAGAATCAAGAGCTAGCATTGATTTCACAAGCTAACATAAGGACAAACTAGATTATAGACAGTGGTTGTTCACATCACATGACAGGTGATAAAGGTAGGTTTGTTCATTTGGACAAATACAATGGCGGTATGGTCAGATTTGGAGACAACACTCCTAAAGGGATATTTGGTAGAGGAGCCATCACCTTGGATGGAAACAATAGTACTGATGATGTTCTTTATGTTGATAGTTTGAAACATAACTTTCTCAGTGTTCGACAGTTACTTGGAAAAGGATATCAGTTGGAGTTCAAAGATGACAAATGCATCATTAACAACAAAGATGGTGTTATGATTGCATCAGGCTCAAAGACAAGAGGTAATGTTTTTCAACTCAATTTAGAAGAAAGTTGTTTTGTTGCTAAAGTTGATGACAGTTGGTTGTGGCATAAAAGACTATGTTATATCAATTTTGATAACATAGTAAATATAAGCAATTTAAAGGCAGTAAGAGATCTACCTAGTATAGAAAAGCCAGTTGATACTATATGCAGGGAATGTGTAATGGGAAAGCATGTGAGAAATTCATTCAGGAGCAAGCAAAATTCAGCAAAGAACAAGTTGGATCTGATTCATACAGACCTATGTGGTCCAACTCAAACAAGATCATACTATGGTGAAAGGTATTTCATTTTATTTGTTGATGATTATACTAGGATGATGTGGGTTGCATTCTTGAAAGATAAGTCAGAAGATTTTGAGAAATTCAAAATATTCAAAGCTAAGGTTGAGAATGAATCTGGACTAAAGATAAAATGTTTGAGATTGGATAGAGGAGGAGAATTCACCTCTGACAGATTCTATGAGTACTGCGAAGAACATGGCATAAAGAGACAATTGAGTGCACCTAGAACCCCACAGTAGAATGGAATAGCAGAGAGAAGGAATAGGATCATTCTTGATACAACACGCACTATTATGATAGAAGGAAAAGTTTCACACACCTATTGGAGAGATGTGGTCAATACAACAGTCTATACCATCAATAGAATTCAATTGAGGCCAGGCACTGACAAAACACCATATGAGTTATGGTTTGGTAATGTTCCCATAGTAAAATACTTCAGAATCTTTGGAAGCAAGTGCTACATCAAGAGGGATGAAGCAGTAGGCAAGTTTGATGCAAGAAGTGATGAAGGTATTTTCCTTGGTTACTCTACTAAAAGTAAAGCTTATAGATGTTTCAATTTAAGATTGAAAAAGATCATTGAAAGTGCTCATGTAAAGATTGATGAAAATTTTATGGTTCAAGAAAGATATCATGATTACTCACCCATGATTGAAGAAGAACCTAGACCCTCCACTAGTGAGACAGTCATTGAGGAAATGTTTGACAGTATTGATGTGTTATTCAATGACCCTGAGACAAGTGAAGAAAGTACTCCTAAGGCTGATGAGTCAGCATCACCTAAATTTCCAAAGTTTACATCTAGAAATCACTCCAAGACAGACATCATTGGAGATCAGAGCGGCAAAGTCTTAACAAGATCACAAGAAAAGAATTCAGCTAGCAGTGAAGCGGTATGTTTACTATCTCAAATTGAACCTTTAAGTGTTGAAGATGCATGTAATGATTCAAATTAGCATGATGCTATGAAAGAAGAACTTGATTAGATTATTAAGAATGACACTTGGGAACTGGTCCCAATACCTAGTGACAAGAATGTGATCAGAACAAAGTGGATATTCAGAAACAAGATGAATGAAGATGGTACAGTAGTAATAAATAAAGCAAGGTTAGTATGTAAAGGGTATGCACAAAGAGAAGGCATTGATTATTCAGACACATTTGCACCTGTGAGCATATTAGAAGCTATTACGTTATTTCTAGCTTATGCTACAGTCAAAAACTTCAAATTTTATCAGATGGATGTCAAGTCAGCATTCTTGAATGGAGATTTGAAAGAAGTATACATTGAGTAGCCAGAAGGATTCACCTTATCATTCAAACCTGATATGGTATGTAGATTGAAGAAGGCCCTCTATGGACTTAAGCAAGCCCCTAGAACATGGTATGAGAGACTAGATGGATACTTAACAAAGATTGGATTCAAGAAAGAAATAGCATATTGTAATCTATTCATTAGAGAGACATCTAAAGGTTTACTACTTGTAGCTATATTTGTTGATGACATTATCTTTGGAGGTAATGACAAACTCAGTGCTGAATTTGCCAAAGAAATGTAGAATGAGTTTGAGATGAGTATGATTGGTCCTATCAAATACTTTTTGGGACTAAATGTGCAACAAATAGAAAAAGGAATTTTTATTAATTAGTCAAAATATGTGAAAGAGATACTGAAGAAATTCAAGATGGATGATTTCAAGCTAGTAGGAACCCCTTATGATCATTGGATGCAAGCTTACAAAAGAAGATGACTCACCAGTAGTAGATATAACATTGTATAAGTCTATGATTGGTAAACTCATATATCTTACTCAAACTAGACCTGATATTTCCAATGCAGTTAGCAGAGTTGGAAGATTTGCAGCAGAACCTAAACAAAGTCACCTCATGGTAGTAAAGAGAATATTCAAATACTTGCAAGGCACTATAGATTATGGTCTATGGTATCCTAATTCAGAAAATGTTGAGCTTCATGTGTACACTGATGCAAATTGGGCAGGATGTGTTGATGACAGAAAGAGTACATCAGGTGGAGTAGTGTTTCTTGGTGATAGACTTGTCACTTGGACAAGCAAGAAATAAAATTATATTTCTCAATCAACAGCAGAAGCGGATTATGTTGCAGTAGCCTTGAATTATTCTACAATTGTTTGATCAAGCAGATGATAAAGGATTTTGGAATTCAAATTGATTATCCTATTGTTATTCACTATGATAACACTAGCACCATCAATATGTCTAAGAACCATGTGATGCATGCAAAGACAAACCACATTGAGATCAAGTATCACTTCCTAAGAGAGAAAGTGGCAGAGAAAGAAGTCAAGTTGGACTATGTGAGTACTAAAGATCAGTTGGAAGATATATTCACAAAGCCCTTACCTAAGGATACTTTTGAGTATCTCAGGGAGAAGTTGGGAGTAATTCCCTTGCTTGATTCTTCTTAGAAGAAAGAAGGAAAGGCATTAGTCCTCAAGGACTAATGGAAGGTTGAATACTCTACCTCAGGAGTAGTCCCGGTGCTTAAAATGAATGGCACCCTTTTCCATTGATGTCAAAGGGGGAGTAATATATAGAGTCATGAAAAATAGAAGCAAAAAGAGGAGTAATATACTAAGGGGGAGCAGCATTCAGATATGACAGCAGTTCAGTTGAGGAAATGGAGAAGATTAGAAAATATTGCAGTAGATGGAGGATTCATCTTTGGGGGAGTTTTGAAGAGCAAATGGAGAATGTTATAAAAGAAATGTTCATTTGGGTTGATGGTGGTTTTTCATTCCACATGTTGCCATCAATGCCAAAGGGGGAGATTGTTGGAGATTTCTCAGCAGGCCAGTACTGACTGTATGTTTGTCATTGATGAAAACATATGGAAAGTAACATGCATGGAAGTCTTATGTAGTAATCCTTCAATATATGAAGCATGGACATGATATCAGCATGATATCATGGGCGCAGAGGATAACTGTTAGTACAGATAGTTATATAGTAGTTGGTGTCAGTAGTGTTCCTGACAGAGTAACAGGTAGTGTTCTGTGTATGGTTGTCCATATAGTTATCATGGAGCCTTGTACGCTTAGATATATGTTGAAGACATGTTAGTGATGTTTCAGTTATGGATGCATAGTCTAAAAAATGAGTAGAAGTGAATTTAAGCAATCGCTATTCACCAGCAGCAGTTTCTTGTGTTTATTCAGAAGAGCCGATAGAGATTTTATTGGTTCTTGAGTTGCGCCTATCTTTAGGATATGTGCCCTTGGATTTAAGCTCAGAGAAGAGTTATTGATGTTCGGTTAAGAGCACATGAGTTATTTCAGCTTACAGAGAAAGATCTAGTTGTTTTGGTAGAGCCGACAGTGTGTTGCGTGCGTCTATAATTATCTTATTGGACAGGTCCCAAATTATGTTGTGTGCATAGTAGAGCTAACAGAATTTTTATTGGAGTTTGTTATGGTTTCTCTAATATGATTTCAAGGTGGTTCTAACAAGCTAACTTGATTATATCATTTGGAGGAAAGATATTTATAGGCAGTCATTTGTGATTGTTGGAGTGTGGTTCATAGTTGATTAAGCAGAGCAGAGCAGAGTGTGCAAAGTGTTGAGCCATCAGAAGAAGGTCTATGTGACCAAGTAAAGTACTTGTGCTATTCATTGGAACTGATCCAGACAGCAGGTCAAAGCACATTTCACCAAGATCCAGATATAGTGTGTATCTGTTAAATAGAAGGTTGTAGCCTTCACCCCTTTGAACAGTGTGCTCTCAGATAGTGCATCCTCTCCCCTAATAGGGACAATTGTAAAAGACTCCTAATAGGGTCCGACCCTTGACCAGGTCTACTGTACTAAATATATTGTAAAGAAACTCCTAACAGGGTTAAGGATCTTCTAACAAGGATCGTAATACTCTAGTGTAGAATATTAGTGGGTGTCTATTCCCACTAGGGTTTTTACCTATTTGGGTTTCCCCGTAACCAAATTATTGGTGTTGTGTTCATGTGTTCTTTCATTGTGTTTATACTTTATGTTTAAGTATACTTAATTAGATAAAGAATTGAATCTTGTAGATAACTGATTCACCCCCCCCCCCCCTCCTCTCAGTTATCTCTTGGGACTATTCCTAACAGTTCCTCCTACCTCCATACCTTCTTCATTACCCTAGCCATTGCATTTTTCAAACTTCATCCGATCATTACCACCTTACTGGTCAAGATCAATAGTAGCAGTCAGCAAAGATAAACTTCAAGGTAATATTTGATAGGATGTAAGTGCACCTTTGGAATTATTATCAAAGGGGGAGAATATGCTAAGGGAGATTATGGAAAGAAGTATAAATTATTTTCCATCAATGCCAAAGGGGGAGTTTGTTGGCATTATGTTAAGTTGGCATGGTTGCATTAATTGGAAGAAATTGGTTTGGTTGTCACTGATGGAAACTAAGTCACTTTAGTTAAGAATCATAATCAGTGAAGTACAGGATGCAATCGGTGTGAAGGATAAGTAATTGATTATGCAGGAAAATGGTTAAGTCCATAAGATTGGTAGACAAAGAGGTCAACACTTTGGTAGCCATTGTGACAGATGAAGAATTATGAGGTATGGTCACAAATAGAGTATCAACATGGTTAGAGTAAGGTGTGGTTATGACCACAACTCATTTGGTCAATCGATGATAGAGATTTTGGTGACATAATCATTTAGACACCTGTAAGAACACTTGTTGTTCTTGAGCGTCAATTGAAAGATGTTAGATCAGTAAGTTGTATAGTAGTTGCGATTATACTTAGTGTTATGATGACATGTAATAATGGTGATAGAATCGATGAGGAGTTAACTATGGATTTAAGAATATTATTTTAGGAAGATCTAAGGTGGTGCATTGGAGAAGTCAAAATGTGTTTGATTATTTTGAGAAATGTAATGCAGATCTTATTGTAAGCTGGCACGATCATAGGAAATTGTGTAAATTGCATAGAGATTATCACTTTTGAGGGAAAATACTTAATTCTCATGAAGTCGGTGCAAGAAATGTATATAAGTGGTACTACTCATATTGAAAATGTTATTGTTGTTGATGTGATATTTGCAAAGGTTTCTATGGTTGATTGTGAAATCAATTAGGGTTGCAATCAGAGATATGATAGAGTCAAATTGGTGAGTAGTTACAGAGAGTGAGAAATAGAGTGGATCTATCAAGCAGTCAATGTTGCATCCAGATCATTCAACTTTTTGTTCCCTAGCAGTTACAGCAAGCAAGTCCCTTAATCGGGTGAACTTTAACAAGTTCCTATTGTAAATCCCTTAATCGGGTGATCTCTTAACAATTTTTTTAAATCCTCTAGCAAGGTGGATCTTAGCAGATCTAATTGTACTTCTAACAAGGTAGTAATCACTCCTAATAAGGTGAACCCTCATAAAATGGTAATTGTAAGCTCCTAATAGGGAAAACTCATTTACTACAGTAGTGGGATTGTATGTGTCATCCCCACCATGGTTTTTCCCTCTAACCAAGGGTTTCCATGAAAAAAACATTATGTTATGTGTGATGATTTTGTGGATGTCTGATATTTTTATCTTTTATTTATTTACTTCATTTATATGCTTTACTATTTGGAAGGTATTAGTAAGGTTAATCAGATTGGTGGTTGAATTAGTTTTAATTTTTTTTGCACTAATTCACCCCCCTGTCATAGTGCCTAAGAATTCTAATATGGTTAACTAGCTCTCTCATGGTGACAGAGATTCTAAGCATTTATTTCAGTTACTTGAAATCAATTAGGCCAAAGAGAGGATAGACTACCTATTTGGAAATGGTGCTATCATCAACACACAAGAGGATATTATACAGACATTTGCATATTAGTATTCCAAACTATTTTCTACTGAAGATATGGGACAAGGTATGGAGTCTGAAAAAAACAAAATTAAAACAATAGTCCCTAAAAAAGACACTGAAGTGGATGGTACTTTGTTAAACACTCCCTTTTCAGTTGTAGAAATTAAAGATGTCATTCTCAGCATGAGTAAAGACAAAGCCTGGGTCAGATGGTCTCCCAATATAATTTTATAAGAACAACATTGAATAGATAGGAGAAGAGTTATACCAAGTATACTCTAAATCTATTGGTCATGAATCTCTGGGGACCAACATTAACTCAGGGTTGATTAAGCTCATTCCTAAAGAAGGGGATAAAACACTGTTGAAAAATTGGAGACCCATCACACTTTTGAATGTCTCCTACAAAATTCTACCTAAGTTTCTTTCTATTAGATTGGAGAAGATATTGCCCTGTGTGATCAGAGAAACATAAACAAGTTTTGTGAAAGGAAGATATATCTTGGAAAATACAGTCCCTTGTTGGGAGGCTCTTGATTGGGCTAAGGAATCTGGTCAAAAAATTTGTATGATCTTCCTGGACTATGAAAAGGTGTATGACAGGATATAGTGGAAATTTATCAACATGATGTTAGAGAATTTGGGTTTTTCTCCCCTATTTTGTCAGATGATTAGAACTCTTATGAATGGTGTTGTTGCTTTAGTTGAAGTTAATGGTAGTAGATCATCATAGCTTGTGCTCACTAGGTCAATTAGGCAAGGATTCCCTTTGGAACCTTCCTTGTTTGTCTTAGTAGCAAATGCCATGTTCTACTTTGTGAGAGATGATTCCTTGTCTCCTAGTGCGAGAGGCACCCTTCTCCCCAATGAGGATGAGCTATTCAATGTCCAGTTTGCAGATGATATGCCCTTACTTGTTGAACTCAATGAGCATAATATTCAAAATATCATGGTTAAACTGGAGTTGTTTTGTTTTGCTTCTGGAAGCAAGGTATCTCTCCCAAAATCTATTATTTTGGGTTAGGAAGATGCTCCCCTTTGTGATGTAATAAGTTCTCTTTTCCATGGGGTGGCCCCACCCACCTAGTAAGGTACCTTGGAATTCCATTCTTAGTTTGTCCTGATCTAAAATAAATGTGGAAGTGGACCAAGGTGAAGATACATAAGAAATTGAATAAATGGAACAAGCACTATCTATCCTTGGCTAGTAGATTTCAAATTTACCAAAACGTCCTCTCCTCTTACACCATTTACTATGCCTCTGTTTGGATTTTTAATCAGGCCCAAATTGAATATGTCCAAAAGAATATTAGAGACTTTGTGTAGTTTGACAGTATGGGAAATAGGAAGACGCATGCAATCATATGGAAATGTTTCTCCATGAACAAGGAATTAGGAGGATTGGGGCTTAAAGATCTAAGGCTCCAAGGAACATCTCTAGAAGTTAAATGGTTTTCCAAGGCCACCTAGGGAGAGGAACCATAGAAAAAACTTATCAAAAATAATATTGCTAGAGTTGTCCCTACTCATAATGAATATTGGAAGGGACTTCATATCAATGACCTACTCTCTAGTAAAAATGAGGTTAAAGTGGAAGGTTCTAATATCTTCAAGTCAATCTAGAAGATTTGGAATCATGCCAAGCACTTGATCTGCAACAATAAACTATTTGATGGTGATAATAAGATTTGTTGAGAAAGATCTATCTAGTGGAATCTACACCATGACAATAAACCCTTGGCTCTACTACAAGGATGCTCTGGAAGGAAATGGGACAGAAAAGGCATTTATTGCTTCTCTGATATTATTCAAAATGGCACTCTAATTACATGGCAATAATTACAGGGTAAATAAGATATACCTAGCACCCATTGGAGGACTTACTCAGCACTGAGAGAGGCATGCAAAGTATTGTGCCTTCCCAAATAGTGTGTTGAAGGGGATGTAAGGATTGAGTTGCTCAGATGGCCAGATGGCACCCCTTTACCAATGACTAGAGCCAAACTTTTTTTTAAATTCCTCACTGATTCTGATGAGATTATCAACCACCTTAGTGCTACATATTTCCTTGACCTTGATACCCAATCTTGGACCAAAATTCTCATGCATCTCTCTCATACTTATTTAGGACCCAAAATGACTTGCTTCATGTGGCTTCTACTCCTGCATAGGCTACCTATAAAGAAACTAGATGGGGATCTTAACATTTTCTCTTTTTGTAGATCCTATGAAATTGTTCATCACATTTTCATTGAATGTTATTTTGCTAAGTATGGGGTATCTTTGGTCTCACCCTTGGCAATAATTTTGATGTCCTTAATGTTATTTCTATGAAGTTCTTAAGTATCAATAAAGTAAGTAATGGTTTTTGGTCTATTTTATCTACTTATATTTAATGGCTCATTTGGAAGTTTAGGAATGATGATTTATTCAATGGTAGAGCTAGGTGTCTTACTAAGTCTCTACGGAGATTATAATTTAATATCTCTTTGCATGTCACGGTGATTCTAAAATAGAAGGAAGAGAAATAATAGGAGTTGTGTAATGTCCCTTGCTAGAATTCTTAGGAATTATATAAGTAATCTTGATATTGTTGTTATTTCTGATGGGACAATTTAATATACTCTAAAAGACTTGATCTTATATATGCACTTAGTGCACTAGGATCTCTATTAAATTTGATAAGAATGATACTCAATAGCTTTCTCTGATTCAAACAGATCCAAAGTTTCCCCAAAATTATCTTGGTTTATTTCATCATTCCTTTTATTGAACAATTGTTCCTTTTCCAAGTCCATAGTGCTGGCTATTAATAGTTTACAATGCTTTTTCCTATGTCTCTTGTTTTGTTCAGCATCCATACTGTATTTCTTCTAATTTGATGTATGAGTCTGAAAACACGTATCGTCTCTATCGAAGGGATAAGTTGTTGTGTTCAATCTAAAACAATAGTTATGTATTCCCTTGGATTGGTGAGTGAATTACAAATATGGAATGTATTTTCTTGAATTTATTGATGACGGGTGCTCCCCTTAATACCACAAACACATAACAGAAACAAAGAAACAATAATAATTTGCAACAACAGAAAATGGGCTTCTTATTATCTCCATAAATGTGGAATTACAAATTTTAGAATTACAATATGCAAAGCCACATAGGCATTTTCCCTTACACTATTCTGTAGGAAAAAGCCTTGAATCATTACCCAGAACTACCCAGAACTGCCCTAGACAACACTACAGACCTTCTTTATATAGGCAATTTCCACCGCCCGAGAAGGTTCCAAAAATTCAGCCCTTAAGGCCGACTTCCCTAAGAATTATTTTATTTTCATTTTATTTTACATAGGGTCGGCTCATAATAATTACAAAATATGCTTTTAGGTACCCCAACTTCCTGAGACCATAACTGTCTAACCGTGGCTCCATTTTTCTATTATAACCAATTTTTCAGAAATGGCAGGACCTGATCTACAGTGTCTGACTCACGTAAGCTTCAGTCAGTTGGGGGTCGATTGCAATCCAGAGCCTCTAAGGCCTTCAAAATTGAGCTCAAATATTTCATACCCAAAAACCTCAATAACTTCACTGATACAGATGCTATGGAAATGAAACTCAACTGGTAGGCTGAGATGACTAAGATGAACCTCCACCTGTGAAATCAGAACATTCCAAGATCATATGACCAACTTACTAAAAATAGTAAGTTTCCATAAATAGAAGATCTGCACAAGATAGCCCTTATTGAAAAAAAACCAAAAATATTTTTGGGTGATGCAGGATTGCTCTTACACCGAGGATGCTCCTACATCAGACACCTAGGGTAATTTGAGAAGTGACCATGTCACGTCTCAGGTGTTTACAGGAAAATCAAGACGGTTAACCTCCTCCCTTGTCAGCCATGATGAATCTTCAATAGGTCATCCTTTCCATTTGACCAGATATTCTTCATATGTCATGTTCCTTGTGCTTTTTCGAACATGACTATCTAGTATATCCTCAATCTCCTTGGTAGCTAAACTAGTTTCTGGAATACTCCATTGTGCTTCTATGATCTCATCTTCAACACCCCCTTCATGATACTATGTCAGATCTAAAATATTAAATACTAGTGAAATATTCAGCTCAGTAGGCAATTCTACCTCAGGCATTTCCTGAATCATGCTTCTTCAGTATCTTACATGACCCAAACTTCTTTATTTTTAGCTCGTTATATGTACCAACTGGAAATCATTCCTTTTGCAAATGAACCATGACTTCATCTCCAACCTAAAATTCCTTATGCCTTCTTTTCTCATCTGCCTTAGCCTTATACTACGCATTCATCTTGGTAATGTGCTTCCTCACTTCCTCATGGATGTTCTTCAAATGTTTTACAAAATCCTCAGATTCAGCACTACTTATTTCTCCTTTACCTATCTTCCTTAACTCAGACGCATTTCTGGAACTATTTCCATATACAATTTGGAATGGTGATTTACCAGTGCTCTTATTGACAAAATTATTATATGCAAATTTCACTTGTGGTAAAATCAAATCCCATCCTGTCGGCTTATCTCCAACCAAACATCTCAGAAAATTCCCCAAACTCCTATTCACCACCTATGTATGTCCATCAGTTTGTGGATGATGTGATGAACTGAACTTCAAATCTGTGGCTAATTTCTTCCACAATGTACACCAAAAATATCCAACAACCTTAGTGTCTCGATCTGAAAATATACTCTTTGGAAAACCATGTAGTCTCACCACTTCTTTGAAAAACAATTCTGCCACATGAACTGCATCATTAGTCTTTTTGCAGGGAATGAAATGTGCCATCTTTGAAAATCTGTCAACCACCACAAAAATTGAATCATGTCCCCGTTGAGTCCTTGGTAAACCAAGAACAAATTTCATACTGATATCCTCCCAAGGCTTCTCTGGTACAGGTAATAGCAGATACAACCCTATATTTTGCTCTACTCCCTTTTCCATCTGACATACTCTGCAACTCTATACAAACTTCTTGACATCTTGCTACAACTGTGGCTAGTAATAATTCTCACTAACCAAAGCAAGGGTTTTATCATGACTAAAATATCCAACCAATCCTCTGTTATGCTTCTTCTTGATGAGATTCTCCCTCATAGAACTTTGTGGAATGCACAACTGACTCCCTCTGAATAACATATCATCCTGAATGATGAAATCCAACCACTTTGTTCTGTCTAGAGTAACAAGTTCATTACAAGCTTTCCAAGCTTCACCAAAATCAGGATCCTCTGGATACAAACTCCTGAGTTCCTTAAACCCAACCACCTCAATCTGCATCTCTCTCAGAAAAATTTCTCTTCTGCTTAGAGCATCTGCAACCCTGTTAGATTTTCCACTCCTATGTTTCAAAACAAATGTATAACTCTACAAAAACTCAACCCATTTCAAATGTCTTTGATTCAACTTTCCTTGACTATTCAAATATTGTAAAGCTTCATGATCAGTATACAAAACAAACTCTTTAGGAAGAAGATAGTGTCTCCACTTCTTCAATGCTTGAACTATAGCATAAAATTCCTAATCATAAACAGAATATTTTCTCTTGGCATCATTTAACTTATCACTGAAATAAGCAACAAGTTTACCTTCTTGGCTCATAACAGCTCCTATTGCAATACTACTATAATCACAGTCTACTTGAAATACCTTATTAAAATTTGGAAGTGCTAAAATAGGTTGTTCTATAACTTTCAATTTCAATAGTTTAAAACTCTTTTCTGCCCCAGTAGTCCACTTAAACTATTTTCTATCCCCTCTCATTGTTTCAGTCAAGGGTCCACAAACACTGCTAAAACTCCTGATAAATTTTTTGTAAAACCTAGCCAAACCATGAAAAGATCTTACCTTAGTAGCACTCTTTGGAGTAAGCCATTCAAGGATAGCCTGCACTTTCTCTGGGTTCAATTTTAGACCTTCTGTTGAAACTAAAAATCGCAAATACACTAACTCCTTCACAAAAATGCACTTCTTCAAATTAATCAACAATGTATCTTCCCTCAACTTCTCAAACACCATATGAATATGCATCATATGCTCCTCCAATGTCTTACTAAAGATCAAAATATCATCTAGGTAAACAATGACAAACTTACCCATAAATTCTTTCAGAACCTCGTTCATGAGCCGCATGAAAGTGCTTGGTGCATTGGTTAGCCCAAAATGCATGACTAACCACTCATACAGTCCTTCCTTTATCTTGAAATCAGTCTTTCATTCATCTCCTCTAATTTGAATCTAATGATATCCACTCTTCAAATCTATCTTTGAGAAATACATAACTCCACTCAAATAGTCCATAATATCATCCATCCGTGGAAATGGAAACCTATACTTGATTGTGATCTTGTTTATAGCCTTGGAATCTGTACACATCCTTTATTCTCCATTATTTTTTGGTGCTAATACTGTAGGTATAGCACATGGACTCAGGCTCTCCTGAATCAACCCTTTCTGTAACAATTCATGTACTTTTCTGTTCAACTCTTCACTTTCTACTGGTGTCATTTTGTGTGCTGTCTTATTTGGAAAATTGGCTCCTAGAATCAAGTCCATCTGATGACTGATCTTCTTTATCGATGGTAATCCATCAGGAACATTATCAGATCCAATATCCTGAAACTCATTCAACAGATCTGCAACTTCTACAGGTACATCTTCTACTTCCTCTTTACCAGCTTTTGGAATTAAATCAAAACACATATGCTCATGCCTCATACCATCTAGGAATTTTCTTCCATAAACAAAAATTATTCTTGCATTACCACATACCTTTTCATATGTGTCCTTCAATGGCTTTAGCTTATGTCGCACTCCATCCTTCGTCAAGTAATAGGTATTTGCACGACCATCATGTACAACACACTTCTCAAACTGTCATGGTCTACCAAACAACAGATGACATGCATCCATAGATATGATATCACATAGTACCTCATCATGGTATCTACCAATTTTGAACTTTACTAGGCATTGTTCATTCACCATGACCTTGTAGTCATCCTGCGCCCAAGTGATCTGGTATGGATGTGGGTGTTTCTGTCTCTTGAGCTTAAAATTTGTCACCATCTCTTCTGACACCAAATTGTCAATGCTTCCACTATCTATAATCACATCATAACACTTATCCTCACACTTGCACCTAGTGCAAAACAAGCTTCTTCTTTGCTCAGGTTCATTCTCCCCACTCAGCAGGACTCTTCTGTTAATTAGCGTTTCTCCTCTTTCAACATATTCAGAATGTGATGATCTAGCATCTTCATCTACATGTGCAACTCTAGCCTGGCCTTCAGTTCTCCTATCTATCCTTGGCATTGAGGACATTCATATGCCCTATGACCTTCTTCTCCACAGTGAAAACAAGTTCCACGGAAGCCTCCTCTTCCTAAACCTTGTCCTCTTCCTCTTCCTCTCTGATCTCTACTATTCTGATCATGGAAATGATTTAAATTGTTTCCTCTCTAATTTTTACTACTACTGGTCTCATCCTTCTTTTTTAGATCTTCATTTCGGCCTCCATATGATCATCCACCAGATCTTCCACCACGACCTCTTCCATTTTGTCTACTCTCAAACTTCTTGTTCAACTTTTCCTCTACTTTTAGGACAAACTGGTATGCCTCTTCAATACTATTCATTCGAACCAAATTCAACTCCTCTTGAATGCTCGGCCTCAACCCATTAAGGTAATGGAAAACTTTCTCTTTATCAACTTCTGCATGGCCTGTTCTGATGAGGATTCGATAGAACTCCTCTATATACTCCTGAACAGATCTTCCTACTTGCTTCAAACCTTGCATTTTCTTCAATATGTCAAGCTCATAATCAACAGGAATGAACTGTCACTTCAATTTATCCACCATCTGATCCCATCTTGTGATTTTATCCTTTCATCTTCTATTTTGCTCCAATTGAATCTCTTGCCGCCAGATCTTCGCATGACCCTTTAGTCTGGCCTTCGCAAACTTGACCTGATCAGGATCCTCAACATCTTCATACTCAAAATATTCTTCTAATTCATTGATCCAGTCAATCAACTCCTCTGGATTAAGATTTCCTAAAAATATAGGAACCTCAATTTTAGGTCTTTTTCTAATCTTGGAAATGGCCTGAAAAAGCCTTTCTTCCTCTTGGTTCAGAATTTCGCCTTCTCCTTCCTGATCATAATTTCCTTCTTCTTCGGCTTCATCCTCGCTTTTGTCTCTGGCATTAAGATTCATTCCTCTATGAATCTCTTCTTGCAATGCTCGCACTTGTCTCTGGAGCGCTCTAACCTCAGGTGTCACACCACTAGCTCTTCCATCACATTCCCTTCATGGAGGCATTTTCATGTTTTATCGTTGAAACCCTAAACCACGGTCCTAGTGCAAACTACCTCACAGTCAGCGATTTGTTTACACACTCAGGAACTCCCACTCTGATACCACTTGATGAAGGGTGCTCTAATTAATACCACAAACACATAACAGAAACAAAGAAACAACAACAATTTGCAACAATAGAAAATGGGCTTCTTATTATCTCTATAAATGTGAAATTGCAAATTTTAGAATTACAATATGCAAAGCCACATGGGCATTTTCCCTTACAATATTTTGTAGGAAAAAGCCTCGAATCATTACCCAGAATTGCCCTAGACAACACTACGGGCCTTCTTTATATAGGCAATTTCCACTGCCCGAGAAGGTTCCAAAAATTTAGCCCTTAAGGCCGACTTTCCTAAGAATTATTTTAATTTCATTTTATTTTACATAGGGTCAGCTCATAATAATTACAAAATATGCTTTTAGGTACCCCAACTTCCAGAGGCCATAACTTTCTAACCGTAGTTTCATTTTTCTATTATAAACACTTTTCAGAAATGGCAAGACCTGATCTACAGTGCTTGATTCACGCAAGCTTCAATTAGTCGGGGGTCGATCATGATCTGGAGCCTCTAAGGCCTTCAAAATTGAGCTCAAAGATTTCATACCCAAAAACCTCAATAACTTCACTGATACAGATGATATGGCAATGAAACTCAATTGGTAGGCTGATATGACTAAGATGAACCTCCACCTGTGAAATCAAAACATTCCAAGATCATATGACCAACTTACTAAAAATAGTAAGTTTCCATAAATAGCAGCTCTGCACAAGATAGCCCTTATTGAAAACAAACGAGAAATATTTTTGGGTGATGCAAGATTGCTCTTACATCCAGGATGCTCCTGCATCATTTATGTTTGATCAAATGGAATCCAACGTACTTATTTTTTGGTAATAATTATTTTAATCGCTGAGTGTTGGCTTGATGGACTGAATCAATTAATTGTTGAATTCTATTCACACCCTTTTTTTCATTTGTTGAAGCGTACTAGCTATGTATCTCTTTGTTTTATTAGACTATCATGTATCGCATTCATGTCGTGTCCTTCCCTCCTTTGGTGACTTCCATTACATACCTTGTAAGGAGGGTGAACAGGCACCAAGCCACTGAGTTCCTTTATGTGGTGACGTGCCTTTTCCCATAGAGATGTGACTGCCAGCAAGGAATAACTTGGCTCTTTGACTGTCGGCTTTCTCCAACAACGTTGACGCACAGGAGAAAGTATTTGGTTTGTTTATCTACTTTCTCTTTAGAGATATTTATGTTATATTTAGATTCGCATTAATGAATAATATTATATTATAGATTTATATTGTATTAGATTATTGTTCATTTATAATATGATTATTTATAGATTAATTATATTTAGATTAGAATATATGGTATAATTATAATATATCAATAATAAATCTATTTATATCTATTAAAATTGTGATTATAATATGATCATCTATTACTCTAATATTATTACTAATTTTAATATTTTAATTTTGTTGTCTTTATTTATTTAGTAATTAAGATTCATTTTTTATTATGGAAAATAGGTTTTAATGTGGCCCTGAAACCCTTACAGAACTAAAATTTTATCATAGATATAGCATTTAAAGTACCAACAAACAAAATAGCCATAGGCTAAACAACAGCCCCCCACTAGAAAGCAAGAAAAAACCAAAAAAAGGAAACAGGGAAGCAGAACAAAAAACCAAGAAAGGCCCAAAGCCAGGAGAACAACTTAGGCAAATTCACTGAGAATCTCCGCAGCACGAATCTCCAGCTCTGACACCCTTCCAGCCGCCTCCTTAAGGTCTGAAAGATCTTTATCAAGTTCCTAAGTGTCCTTTTTCATTGTGTTGGATCTGGTCCTCTTCCTCGGTCCTTCCTCAGGAGACTTATCTTTGCCACTGTTTTGAGACTAGTCATCCTCCTTACTGCCCCTTTGTTCCTCAATTTTGTTAATCAGCACCTTTATGTTTTCGTTAGAAGCTTTGAGAATATTATAGCTTTTCTTAGCTATATTCTTCAAGGTGCCCTCCATGCTCTGAACTCTCCTCTTCACTTCCTCCACTCTATTTTCCATATCCTTCTCCTCCTCGGTATTCCTATTCTTATTGTTGCAATTGTCCCTCTCCAGTCTACCCACCCTATATTTAAGCTCTTGGATTTCATGATAAGTCCATTTTTGGTTCTATAGCTGTCAATTACACTGTTCTTAGCATTGTTAAGCACATCCATCTGAGGGTTCTCCTTGGTGATGTCACTCAAAATGACCAGGGTAGGATCAATAAGCTCCTCCATTTGAATTTTTCCCTCCTTATTCTCCTTAACCAGAGTTTTCATCAACTCTCTCTTGAGACCCATCCTCACAGAGACATTTTCAAAATTCCTCCAAACCACATTCTTGTCTTTGCCCGAAATCTTGCAAGTGTAATGGCTAGACCCATAATCTTCAAAACCCTGCTCATTCTCATCCCCTCTTCCTTGATTCTCCTCTTCCTCATCGCTATCATTCCCCTCCTCCTACCTTTCCTCCTTGGGTTCTTCTTCAATATCCTTCCCTTTTTTCAGCCTCCTGAAAGGTTTGTCAGTAGAAACCTCCTCTCTGTCGACAGGCATCTTTATAGTAATGGTTCTCTTTCCACCCTTCCTCTCCTTATTTTCCTCTTCTTCGCAAAAGGTATCTTCCTCCTCATCATCACTATCACCCTTTGTATCCATGCCCTCTTCCCTCTCATTGTAGTCTCTGTCAAATGAGATCTCAATGCTCTGTTTGGGGTCGGGAGTCTCTTTTTTCTCCATTTTCTCCATTTTTAATTTCTTTTTCCCCTTTTTGGTCTGTGGAATAGCATCCTCATCCATGTCTGAATGCATCTCTTGGCTTTCCTCAGTATCAAATGGGATATACTCTTCTTCCAACTCGACCCCCTCATGGAAAGCAGGGTTACCAATAGGCTTCTCCCTATAGTCATTGATATTCTCATTAATAGATGAATAAAGGAAAAAAGGAATAGAGATCTTCGCCCCAGAGCTGAAATGATTTAGAAGCACGAAGTGATAACAGTAGATGCGATCAAATCTCATGTCCAAGGAGATGTACTTGATAATAGCCCTTAACACAAACCTCCACAATGGCTTGATGGATATTGGCAAGTAGTAGGTGCTTTTCTTCACTAAAGCCTTCTTTTCCTCCACCCCTTTGGCAAATTCCATCACTGCCTGCCCTGAAATACACCTATCTCTATAGAATTTCTTCCCAATAATGGGTATGCCTATCACCGCAGAGATAACCTCCTCTGTCACCGTGAATCCCACCCCATCAATTTTGACAATACCCTTGTTGCAACTCTTAACCATAGTGCAAGTAATAGAGGGTTTCCACCCATGAAGCTGATCAATGAAAGTAGTAACTTCACCTTTATTCAAAATGCTCCACACCTTAGAGCGTCGATACCATTTATCAGCTTCATCCTCAGGTTCCCTCCTGTGTCTTTCCCCCACCATTTTTTTGTTCTCTCTACAAACTTTTCTCCTGGTAGCGATATCTTTTGAAGCCTGATTCCAATTGATATGTATGGTTTTCTCGAAACTTCTTTTAGCCTCATGAAAATTATACTTGAAAATGGGCCTCAAAGTGTGCTAATGAAAAATACTCAAGTGTTTTGTACTTTGGCTATCGTACTTACACCATTTCTCAGCACATTTCCCATAGAACATAAACTTTCATAATTAACATTTAATGTTTCCCAATCTACCCAGGATCCTCTCCCTTTTAATTAAATCTAAGATTTCATGCGGAATATTACATTCGTCCATCCATCTTTTCATCTCATCATTCTTGACTGCCCATTTGGCCAGCCTATCAGCCACTTGATTCGCTTCTTTATACTCATGATCCATGTAGACACTATCAAAGGACTTAAGGATCCGAATGCACTCTTCAATGATGTTCACAATCGTCCATGTAGGCTCATTCTTCTCATTAAGACAGTCTATTATATTCTTTGAATCTCCTTCCAACCAGAGTTTTCTGACTCCCATGTCCCAAGAAAGTTTGATGGTTTGATGAGCCACAATCGCCTCCACATAGTGATTAGTTTACACCCCCAGAGGAGCAGAAATAGTAGCAACTCCTTTGCCATGGTCATTTCTGATGATGCCTCCCACCCCAACCTTGCCAGGGTTGCCTTTAGCAGCCCCATCAAAGTTTTCTTTACACCAGCCCTCAGGCGGGAGATTCCATCTGCAATCATCTCTCCTATTTCTATCAATTTCCTTTGTGTTGAGTAGAGAGTTACAACCTTTGTTGATAGTATAGTTCTCTATCAAAGCATTAAGGCTTTTGTGGAATACAACTTTAGCAATAGTTTCTTTCTCCCTAAAAAATTTGGTTTTTCCGCTCCTTCCACACCCCCCAACAGAGATGAGGCAAAGTCCAATCCCACACACCCTTATTCACCTCCCTAATCGCCCCACGGTGCCATTTTTCAAAGAGATTAGAAGTGTTATTCAAAAAAACCAAGGTCAAATTGAAGAAAGACAAAAAATAAGACCATATGTCTCTGGTGAATTGGCAGTGAATGAAGATGTGGTCCACACTCTCACTATGCTTTTTGCAAAGAATGCAGCTATTTGGCATCATATGGCCCCTCTTGGTAAGATTGTCCACCGTCAAGATACGGTTTTGGAGCATTATCCAAAAAATAATGTTGATTTTAGGGATAAGGCTAGGATACCAGGCTTTGGCCCAAACAGGGATAGTATCAATGTTTTGCATGGTTTTGTAACCCGAGGCCATAGTGTAGTTGTCATCCTTTGCCACCCCCCAAATAATAGCATCCTTGTTGAGGGACAGAGGGATATGCCTTATCATGTCCATCAGCGACTTAAGCTCCTGGGATAACTCGGTCAGGTTCACCCATTCATCATTGACCCTGTAGTCTCTCACTCTGCAACCAAATCTTTCCATACATACAATTGCCCATATATTATATGGTTCAATGTTCCATAAGGACCCTTCTCTTAGCCAGTCATCATGCCAAAAATTAATATCTTCCCCGTTACCAAGTTTCCATTTCGCCTTCTCTGTGGCTATGCCTTTAATCTTCAGAATGTCATTCTAGATGTTGGATCCCCTTGGGTCATTGTCCCTGCTGATGAACATTTTGAAATTAATATTGGTTGTATATTTATCCTTCAAAATATCCCTCCATTCCCCCTTGGAGTTGAAGATCCTCCATATCTGTTTAGCTTGTAGGGCCCTATTGAACTGCTTCAGATTCCTAATCCCCAGCCCCCCTGCTTTTTGGGTCTATAGATATTCTCCCAAGCCACCAGCGGGTACTTCTTATTACCTTCAGGTCCAGCCCACAGAAACTTCCTCTGAATGGACTCCAAAGTATCAGCCACTTTTGTAGGTATAGAGAAAAGGCTTAAAGCATAAGTGGGAAAATTCTGCAAAGTAGATTTGATCAATAGCACTTTACCAGCCTAACTCAGGGTAATGCCTTTCCAGCCTGCCAGTTTTCTGTTGAATCTATCAATCAGATTGTTCCAAAAGAGGTCAGGAGGTTTGGACCCCATAGGAAGCCCCAAATACGTAGAAGGGAAAGAGCAAATACCACAACCCAAAATACCAATGATTTTCCTATGTCTGCCCTCAGGGGTGTTAACAAAGAAGATCGAGTTCTTGCTCTAGTTAATGAGTTGGCCCGTGGCATTGGAATAAGTATTGAGAATAGTCTTCACATTTCTTGCTTCTTTCACCGAAGCCTCTCCCCCTAAAATGGTATCATCCACAAATTGTTGATGAGAGAAAATCAGGGGACTGGAAGAGGGTTTTAACCTAGTAATTTCTCCTCTACTCCTTTTGTTGTGAATAAGTCTTCCTAGGCATTTAGCTAGAATGATGAAGAGGATTGGAGAAAGAGGGTCCCCTTGCCTTAGCCCCCTAGAAGATTTAAAGAAATCAAAAGGAGAACCGTTAACCATCACCGCAAAAGTGGGGGTGGAGACCAGTTGAGATATAATCTTTCTTGTTTTATCATTGAACCCAAAAGCTTCGAGAAATTTATCCAAGAACATCCAGTCCACCCTGTCATAAGCCTTAGATAGATCAAGTTTGAGCAAGAAGCCTTCCTTTTTTCCTTCATCTAAGGAATGAATAACCTCATGCACGGCAATGATAGAATCAAGGATTTGTCTACCATGGAAAAATCTCGTTTGTTGAGGTGCAATAATCTCTGAAAGAATTTTGATAATTCTATTAGTTAAAACTTTTGAAAAAATCTTGTAAAAAGAGTTGCAAAGACTAATAGGCCTAATATTTTCAAAAGAGTCTGCACCTATGACTTTGGGAATCAAAACCAGAAAGGTAACATTGACCTCTTTAAGCAAGCACTTAGCACCAAAAAATTCCTGAACCGCTTTCACAAGGTCATCTTTTATAACTTCCTAATAAATCTGGAAGAAAAAAGTAGGGAACCCATCTGGGCCAAGAGCTTTTTCAGCAAGCAGAGAAAAGACAGCCTCCTTGATTTCTTCAAATTCTGGAATAGCCACCAGAGACCTATTCTGGCTAGCAGTAATCACACTTGGGATGGTCTTGAGAATATCCACCTGGTCCTCCTCTCCCAAGTTAAGCTCTTTGGTTAAGATAGAGAAGAAATATCTAATTGCCTCCTTAGCAATCTCTTTATCTTCCCCTATAGTATCATCCCCCTTTTTAATAGCACTAATTCTATTGGCAGCCCTGTGTTTCATAGTAGAAAGGTGAAAGAATCTAGAGTTTTTATCCCCTTCCTTTAACCACACCGATCTAGACCTCTGCCTCCAAAACATTTCCTCTTTTCTCACAATGTTGTGAAGATCCACGAGAATAGTCTTTTCAGCATTTAGCCTACTTTCATCATAACCCATATTCTGAATCTCTTCCTGTACCTCTGCAAGATCCGCCATAATCCTTTCTTTAGAAAGAAAGATGTTCCCAAAGTCCTTTTTGTTCCACTTTTTTATCTCCATTTTAATGTTTTTGAGTTTCTTAGCCACCTTATACATAGTTGTGCCATCCACATCAATACCCCACCATTCCCTAATTTTGTCATAAAGACCAGGGTGAGCTGACCACATCTTCTCAAATCTGAAAGGGAAAGCCTTTTTCCTATTGCAAGTTTCTAAGGTGAGAGTGATAGGGGAGTGATCTGAACCAAGTCTCACCATAGAAGAAAGTTTGCAACGATAATGGTTCATCCAATTCAAAGTGATAAGGGCTCTATCCAACCTAACCTGAATACAATCCGTCCCAATTCTCCTGTTAGACCAAGTAAATTTTCCGCCTCCTAACTCAACATCCATGAGGGCCAGGTCATTAATCAGATCTGCCAGATGTTGTCTACTTTCCAGGTCCGGTGGGAGCCCACCTAATTTCTCAGTGGCCATAAGGGGGGTATTGAAATCTCCCTTAATAATGTCGTCGGAGTCTCCCAACATGGTCTTCAAATTGCAAATTTTATTCTAGATATTCATAATGAACCAACTTTCCTGATCCTTGAGATTTTTGAATTGAATAAGAAAAATGTTACCTTCATCAAAAATGATATCCGCAATTAAGTTTTCCTTCCATATCACTAACAACCCTCCTGAAGCACCCTCAGAATCAGTAGCCGTAGTCTTCATCCCTTTATTGAAAATAATGCTTTCTACCTTCTCCTTCTTCATTTTAGTTTCCTGAATCAAAAAAATTTCTGGCCTATGATCCCTAATCATATTCCTAACAATTTCCTGTTTGTGGATTCCATTGAGTCCACGGATGTTCCAAGATATGATCTTCATAATTTGTTTTGGGGATATGTTTCCTGGATGGTTTTTTGGGTCCCATCCGCTATGTTTCTTCTTGTTTCTTCCTTTCTAATTTGATTCTTGCTCCACCTACCTTTAGTACTGGATCTACTTCCTGTGTCAACTTTAGCTCTGCTCCTCGTTGCGGTAGGAGAAACCGAGGATGGGTCCCTGTTGTTTTTCTTTTTCTTTTCCTTAACAGAAATCCAAGGTCCTGCATTGTCATCTTTGCAGCTATCAAAAAGAGCCTATATTCTAGATATTTGTCCTGGAGAAGAGGCAAAAACCATCTCAAGGATTCTGTTAATTTTCCTTGGAGACACCCACGTGTTTCTACTTAAGTTTGATTCCTAAGAAAGAGAAGGGCCCTGCACCTCCACAGTTCCCCCAATCTCCTGGGTGGCAGGAACGAAGGAGTCCTCTTTGATTTTCTCCACTATGATCTCCCCTTCCTCCGGGAGGTTCCTACCTCCTTTGTCCCCCTCCCCAACTGCAATAGCTTGGATAGCAGGGTTTGTTGCAGGGATTGCAGTAATTAAGATTTGTTGATTATATTCTAATATATGTATTAATATATGTTTTTCATGATGTTATTATTATTTAATTTATAGTACCTATTATTTGTTTATTATATTAATAATATAAATTATATTATTAATATCAATATATTATATTTAAAATGAATTATATATAATATTATATTTCCCTATATCAATTAATATGTTATACTCTTTGTCTATTATATTAATAATATAGTCAATAATAATTTATATTATAATTCATTTATTAATTTAGTTCAATTATTTATTATTAAATCCTATTTGAAAAAGGGGACATTACAAGTTGATCCGTGAAAGAGAGGCAAAGGTTCAAAGAAGGAAGTGGATTTCGGTTACACTTCATTCAAATCGCCTACTGAAAATGATGACTTCAACATCACCCTCAGTGACTTCCTCAAGCATATGTTGCCCCAACTCCCGTTGATGACTCACCTCCAGTTGCACCATGTCCACCTACAGCCTATGTGAACTCTCCTAAGTAGATAATATGAAGGATCTACTTGCTCCTTGATCTTTTTGACTCTAGTTACTGATTTCATGATGTAATTTGATATCTTTTTTTATATCCACTGATACTTGTACTCTAGATCACATGGGATCCATAGACTCATATGCTAATGTAACTTGAACAGTCATCTCTAATGTATTTTTTTTTATGTTTACCCCATATATTTAATAGAAAAAAATATTGTATTATAATATATAATTAATATACAATATATTTTTATATAGTATAAATTGAATTGTATATTTATATATTATATCTTATATAATGTAAATTATTAAAATTATTTTTAATTATGAGTTTGATGTTTCAATTGATTGAAAATAACTCTTTTCAAGACTATTGGGTTTTGCTTGATGATTTTATGCTCCAATTTTATCATTGGTCACCTTTAGACATAATTGGCCTTGTATTAATAATATTACAGTTATATTGATTAATATATATTTATTCTATAATTATTATTATTATATTTATAATGTAATCAATAATATTTTTAATATTGTACAAGTTAAATTATGTTATCTCTAGGGCTCCATTTATCTTTCAATCAAAATAACAAAAACTACTATAAAATGAAACATAAATATAACTAAATTCTTAAATAAATTAAAAATGTATAAATAATATATTATAAATCTCTCTCTCTCTTGTTGTCATCCCAACAAGCATTACAAATATAATGCAAGATAATTTCCATGATGAATGGCAAGTTTTGTTTGGTTTATACCTAGGCCTTCCTATCCACCTAAATGAACTTGATATGCTTGAACATCGTGACTTTGACTTGAACCATAATTGGATAGAACTATAGTTCGATACAACACAAAACATAATAGCTACTACTTTCATACACTAAAATAGTCAAACATTTCAAGCCTTCCATGTTCTAAATTGACACTCCACAACAACTTGTCTATCCAACAAAAAGAAGCAAATGATATACTTGTTTCACATCTTCATTCTATCACTCTACAACTATCACTAAAATTCATTGTTCATGGAATTACAGGCACGAGAAAGTCTCATTTAATCACAAGCATCCAATCCACACTCATAGGGTTTGCACCAAATGGGCAATCTCACTACTACTTCTTGTATCGACAAGTGTTGCAACATTCAACATACAAGCATCAACAATTCATTATGCCCTCTGAATACCAATCAAAAAAATGGTACTCCTACAAGGACAAACACTTGCATCCTTCCAAGAAAGTATGTATTTCATTCGATACAATCTACTAGATGAGATGAGCTTCATTCGTCTGAAGTTGCTGGAAAGAATTGACATTAGGTTGCAAGAAGCATTCCCCCAACCACAACCACATCTCATTCGGTGGATGTTCAATCATGTTCCTTGGTGATTTAGGCCAACTACAACTAGTCAAAGTATTCCAATGTATGCATCAAATTCCTATGGGGGACACTATGGCTCACCTACACAATAGTTTTAACACAAAAAGATATTTCATCAAATTGGAGACAAACCTACCCAAATAGAATTTCATGCACTTCTCTCAAATTTACACAACGTAGAACCTACAATTGCATATTGACAATTTCTCATGTCATGATCAAGTTTTGCACTTACCTCTAAAGAACAAATTGTTTTCACATCGTCCATAGACCTTTTTGCAACAAATGATATGGTGTCACTCCATAATAAATGCATGTTGTTGTCTTTAGCAAAGTCAGTTGCCTTATCCATTACAGAACAGCTTAGCGAACTACCATGCTCAAATCAAGACAAAGAACAACTTTAGTCCCATATCCTCTTATGTATTGGCCAAGAAGTTATGCTATGTATGAATCTATGGGTAGAAACGAACCTTCTCAATGGTGCACTTGGATAGGTCAAAGCAATTGTATACAATGATGGTGAGAAACCATCTCCACTTCCCTTATTTGTTGTTGTCCAATTCAAAAACTACATAGGTCTAACTTAGGACCATAACCACCCAAAAAATGTCCTCGTAACCCCTATGAGTTGTAGTAAATGTCGTCAAATACCACTAAAAATGGCTTGGGCCTTAACGATACACAAATCACAAGGTCTTACACTTCAAAAAGCAACAGTCAACATTGGCAACACTAACCAACAAGGATTGACATTCACAGTTATTTTGAGAGTTTGTGAGCTTACAGGTCTTCACATTCACCCCACCTTCACTTTTGAAAGATATGCACGCATACAACAAAGTCGTATGTTGCTCAAGGGAAAGAAGAGAAGACATGCTTGACAACATCATCAAATGCAAATGCTTCAAACAATACAAATTAATTGCAAGCTTTCCAAGTATGTTATGTCAATTAGCTTTTCCTAATTCTACAAAGATTACTAAAAATATATGAATTTCAAGATATTTAAAACACTACATATGTTTGATTAACTTTTTCTCTATATGTTGCTCATTTAAGAATCAATATCTTCTAAAAATTGCCACCCATGTAATTCTTCGTATTTGCATCTTTTTTATGCAGATATTATCCTATTCTATGCATTTGAACATGTTGTTGCTCTCTACAAAGGTGACTCCAATCTAGTGATCTATTGGGCATTGTTCATTCAAAGACATGACTCTTGTTTAAGAGTGCAAATGCACAAAATAGTTCCATGTGTTGTAAATTGTTGTAATTAGCAGATCTACAAACCCTAAAGATTTTTTATAAGTCAAATCACTCAACATTGATCGCATTCCATGTTTTCCATGCTATAAGGTAATGTTATTAAGGACAATTGAAAATGATGCTTCTTACAAAAAAGTAAATAATTCTCTTACATTATTAGTATTGCACCTTCATTTCATATTGAATTTCAAATTTAATGTTTCCCTCCCACATTTCTTCGGTGTACCCATTGCACACCAAGATGTGATTGCTAGTCATATATAATTTTAATACATTTAAATATATTTTGTTACAAATTATATATTAAAATGAATTTATTCAATTTATTATTATATACTATTTTGATATATTATTAACTTAAATTTATATTTTATTTAATATTATATTATTTATACTATATATATAATGTTTAATATTATTTATAATTTTTATATATATAATTTTTTATTATAATTATATAGTATGTTGTATAATATGTGCTAGTAAATAAAAATATAATATAATATATAATTAATATAAAATATAAAATTTACATACAATGTTAATTAAAATATTTAATACTTATATATCGAAATATATATATATATATATATATATATATATATATATATATATATATATATATATATATATATATATATATATATATATATATATATATATATATATATATATAATGGGGTTCACCAATTAGTGTATTGGTTATGTGGTGGTGTGTTGTCCCCACCTATGTTCAAACCCTCGATCCATTGTAATTGTGGGCTTGTTCCATCAGTGATGCTTGGGCCTCAACTTTGTAATAAGAAATGAGGTCTCCCATTTGTGGCCACACTAATTCATAACTCCAAGTCAAAAGTGTTTCATGTGGAACTAGAGAGCATGTTGTGCTAACATCTCTGGTCACATTTAAAGTTTACCCAATAATAACAACAACAATAATAAAACTAAAAATAAAAATGATACATATTATTTAAAAGTCAATATACATTATTAAATATATCATTTTTAAATACAATATTCATTAAAATTTTAAATATATTATATGTAAAGTTATATTTATTATTATGCATTATATGAAATAGCAAATTATTTAAAGCTTTTAAGTACTATGGTACTAAACAAATAAATTACAAATAAATTTCTTTGTAAATGATAACCAAAAATTTATAGCTACCATATGATAATTTTCTGCAAAGTAAAATGAAAGTAGTCCAATTTATTTAGCAAGATGATGGTAACACTAGAAAAAAATTGACTATAGAATATTATCTCCCTCTCCCTATCTATCTATTTGTATGTCTCTACTCGTTATTTATTTGTTGTGTTAATCTTTTTGTCCCTCTCTCTTCCTCTCCCTCTATATTTTCTTATATATCTATCTCTATGTTTTGCTCTATCTCACCATCTCTATCTTTTTATATATTTCCCTCCCTCTTCCTCTATATCTTCCTCTCTATCTTCCTATCTCCCTCTATCTTCCTCTCTTCCCTTTGTCTCCAAATGTCTCCGCCCTCTCTCCCATTCCTTAAAACTAAAACTATATCTCTAAGTCACCTCTCTATGTCTCTCTCTCCATATATCTTCTTCCTTCTCCTCATTGATCTCTCTCTATTTCTTATTGTATCTCTCCCTCTCTACCTTTTTCTGTATAGTACTCCCTATCTCTATATATTTATCCCTTGACATATCTCACTTTTTCTCTCCCTTCTTCGTTAATTGAAGCTATCACTTCTTCATTGACACATTCATTGCACAACCATGTACTATATAAATGTATGTCAAAATAGACCAAATTTTCTACTAATTGACCTTTTACACCTCTTTGGTGTACCCATTGCACAACAAGGTGTAATTGCTAGTTTTATTTTTCAAGCTGAGATTAAGCAAGTCCATAGCTATCTTGTGAACACGCCATGCATTCTGACATATTTGTAAGGAATACATTAATAGACATTTTTACTTGCTCAAACGTACTTTCCTACGTTCCTTAATTTTGGCGTCTTAGATTTTGTCTATAAAACTACGTACTTAGCAATTAGAAATTTTGGGGGAAGATTGTATTTTTGGGAGCAAAAAAAGTAGAAAAAATTAATACATGTTGGGAAAACGCCATACGATCTTCAACTAAGTTGAAACCACAGCTATATTTACCCGTTCTCCAATATCAAAAATATTAAACACCAATAACAAAGGTGCAAAACAATATCAACTCAGCTAGAGACAATTTTATAAGAGAATTATGTCAAACATGGATGGACGTAAACCAGTTAAATACTACATTCCCATCCTGCAACTGCTCACGCCAAAGCTTAAAAAATATGGTTGTGGGCGTGATATTAGTATTATAAGAAGGTTTACGGGAATCAATGACCACAAGAGTTAATGCAAATCCAAAATGACTAAACTATCTTCCTATTTCAAAATGGTTATCTGACTCGGATGCTTTTAAGGGGGCAAAGTGGACAATATAACCAACAACCTATAGCTGCCACAAACTCCTACAATTGCCATTATGCAATTGTTTCTACAAGTCGGGGAACGATAGAACAATAAAACCACAAGAATATATCTGGGCTCATTGTTCCCATCCCTATGTACTCTTATGTCACATGACACCAAATAAATTTGGAGGGTACAAGAAAAGCAATCTCATGCACAAATTCAATGAAGGTTCAGGCGAGGCGGAGGTTAGAAAGAACTTTTGTGTAGCATATAATTGAAGCACAAAATGTTGCCACATATACAGTTGAGAGGAAGTACACAGGAAACTACAGTACAGGAACATCCTGCACATGCAGTCAGATTCATTGCTTGTCCTCACCGTGCACATGTAGCTTTAGCTGCATTAGGAAAAGAATATTTGCTGCCCACAACAAAAAAAGTTCAGCTGGATACACAATTATCAATTCAATCAACGGTTTCTTTAAATTGTGCAAATGTGAAGTACAAATGCGATGATATGTGCAGAGACCATTAACGCCTGGCTCAAATCAAGACAAAAAATTGTGTTCTTAGTCGTAACATATTTACCATATACCAAATTCGAAATTTCTTCAGTAAGCATATACAGAGAGTTATTGTGCCGTATTGGATATAACAACACATTCTGTTTAAGTGATAAGATTGCAGGATGTGAAGGTCCCATGCTTTTTCCAACATTATAGACATTGGTGAAAAGGACTTTGGCATAAGATCTAGACAAGACACAATTTGGCAACATTATAGACATTGGTGAAAAGGACTTTGGCATAAGATCTAGACAAGACACAATTTGGCAACATTATAGACATTGGTGAAAAGGACTTGGCATAAGATCTAGACAAGACACAATTTGGCAGGGACTACAAAAGAGGGAATGACTATTATACCCCAATAATGATAGTATATACCCAATACAATTCTTTGTCAGGTTTATTTAGATATAAAGGAATCATTCTTCCTGGCTCATATACAATCGAGTGAATTCATGCAGAGGTTATCAAATAGAGGTGCTAGGCAAACAGAAGTTCCAAAACAACCGCAATCATTAATGGGCACACCAAGTATGTTCTTCATCAGGCTTGTTTAGAAACAATAGAACCATTCTTCCTGATCACCGAAGGGCAGACCAATCACAATTCTTCATAATGATAAATCTTGTTTGACTTAAAATGCAAAGAAATCATTCTTCCTCCTCAATAATAAGGGGCAACAATCAAAACTAAAGAAAACTCAAGAATATAATGTCTAGGGGCGACACCTAATATGTTTTTGGATAGGTAAACTACAAAACTGTAATATTCCTGATAAAGCCACAAATTGTAGTCAACCTGAAACATTTCAAAAAATTTCAATTATAAAATTGACTACAAGATCAATCAACTCAAATCCCACTAAAGAACTCTCAAATTCAGTGAGTACAAAAAATATAGCTCATTTCACCACAGATTAAAGTGGAGTTAAGGTGTCAAACTCATTCTCATCAATATATATCTTATCTAGACAAGTATAATTTATAAACAATAAAATAAAATTCACAAAGATGTGACAATGTAAACACTATGCCCTAGAGAACCATTTTCTAATCACTAATTGGTAATAACCTTTCCAGTTCCCAATGATAAAATAATTTAACTCTGTTAAAAACTCTTAAACACTTCCAACTGCAATAGAACATTAACTCCCATTTAGAAAATTCAGAGATTCTCAATATAAGTTTTTACCTCCAACAGTGGTCCTTGTTCACTGAGAAATCCATCTTGGTAATTGTTACACAAAAGATAGTAAAATATGACTAGCAAAAATTTTACTCAGCAATGCTGATAAAGTTACTTCCCAGCAAGTACAGGAAACTGCACCGGATCCTCAATGTGAGGAGCAGCAACCTGATCAGCATCAGTGTAACTCCCCGCATATCCTCCCCTAGCTCCAGAAATGCCACCATACCCACGACCTCGTTCACGTCCACGTCCACGCCCACGACCGCCAGCTGGAACATATCTCTCACCATCAGCAGGTTTCAGAAACTCACTTATGCTCACAGCCTACAACAAAAAGAAGATATTTCTGAGATATTCCAAACTTGGAAAATATCTTGCTGATCATCTCACAAAATAAAACAATACCCTACTCTCTCAAAATCCAATTGCAACAAACAGGGTTTAGGAATCAGAGCATACAATCAAGAGGATAATTCCAGATGCATAGTGATTTCAAACATAGAAATGTTTACCAGAGATCATTTAGCTTCCAAATGTATAATGTGCATGATGAAACTGAATTACATAATATTATTGGGAAATGGCATACCTTACGAGCTTTATCCTCCTTTTCAGTTGTCTCCTTCCTTCTTAGTCTATCTTTTTCTGAGTTCTGCACAACGTCAATATTATACAGTTGAAACCCAATGCATCTCTCTATCTGGATACTTCCCTAAAGGCCCTCATTCCAGTACCAACACTATTCTCATACTGGTACTGGTCTGGGTACCTCCCAGGATGTTCTATTATTCTTGGTACCCATATACAATAATAAGAACAAGAAAACAAAGACAATTTAAAAAACAATAAGAGAACATCTAAAATAACACAACAAAACTACTGCTAGTCCTGCTGCATCTAGTCCTAATGAGCCTGCTGATAGTTTGAATACTTGACAATTGGGTCACATGATTCTTGAATTTGACTATTGAATATTTTAATTATCCTTTATTTTGAAAAGGATGGTATAAACCTATGATTCTATGAATATTTAATATCATGACTCATTTTATATTTTAATCGAAGTTAGCAGTTCGGGTTCGGGTACAGGTGTGGGTACAAGAAGCCGGTAGGTGGGTACGTGAAATTTTTTTTAGTGGTTTGGGTACGTGTGTGTGCGGGTGCATTATATATTCAAAAAAAAAGAGAGAAATATACTGAATTGTAAAACTATATCATTTCATAGTATGATACTTGATCTTTGAGCAATGTCAAATGCCAAAGAAAAATATTAAATGCCAATTGATAGTTGAAAATATTTGAATAAGCCATATAAAGTACCCACAGACGTACCAGTACCGGGTGCGTACCTGAACCCGGTTCAGGGCCTGTGGGTACGAACCCGGTAACTAAGATTTTGATTAATTAGTTATTTGTTATTTCATTTTTTTATCTCATGTGTATGATGTTGATATTCTGATTAATTTGTTTATTTCTAAGAGGACCCAGTAGTTGAGCACCCTAACTTCGCGCTTCTCAAAATCCTACGTGAAAATTTCAAATCACTCTCATTTTTTTACAGCAGCTCACTTGGCAAGTCCCCTGCTCATAACTAAGGTTTCAGGGCCACATCATCAAATATGATGCCACATCAGCATGCTTTTTGCCAAGGTGTCCAAAACAGCCCAAAAAAAAAGTAATACCAATCGTAGTGCATTAGGGACCCCCATACTTGGGCAGCTGATGTGGCATCACACTATTGGTTGCTTTTTAGAATAAGGGACACATTTCATTCAATTATGGGTAGTCATCATTAGCAAAAAGAACTTTAAAGTCACAACTATTGGTACAATATTGTAAAAAATATTAGATATTAAATCAACAAGTGTGGGTATTAAGTTAACCAACAAGTGTGGGTTCAAGTACTGGGTCCTCTCCCCTATATAATTTTAATATTTTTTTGTCCACACGTACCCTACCTGTTCTGCAACTGGGGTTCAAATAAAACAATGTTGTTATTTCTTGTTTATTTAGAACATGGTACATGATTTAAATTATGATCAATTTAATTGTCCATAATCCTTCATATGTTTTTGTACACATGGACCCAAAACCAAGCTGAACTGCACCTGGGGTTCAAATAAAACACTCTTGCTATTTTTTTATTATTTAAAGCATATAACATTGTAACTATGATAAATTTTGTATATTTGTTTCAAAAAATTCATGTGTTTTCTATACATGTGCCCAAGCCATACCATGCTCGGGGTTAAACAAAATGGCCAACCCCAATACTTTATACAAGTAATGTATGTATGCACCTCTCGTAACAAATTGATTCAAGTTTTAGTAAACCAATTAACTTTGACATATTAACTCACCACTTTAATGAAAATGTCATGATCTTTCTTTTTATCAACAAGCTGCATAGACTCAAAATCCCTGTCCAGAACAACTTTTCTTTCCTCATTTTTTAAAGCTTCCAAAGATTTTCTTTTGTCATTCAACAGTTTCTCATATTCATCGAGTGTCATTTCCTGCATCCATTCCAAAAGACAGCTATCATTTATAGTATAATGAATGGGATATGATTGTTTCATTAATTTACAATATAATAAGAACCAACCAGTAAACTATAGAACAACAAACGAAAATGTAATTTCTTTTTCATTGTTTATGAACATAAAAAAAAAAAGAAATGCATTGAAGGAGTTGAGAATTACCTTGTCCTCTTCCTCCTTTTTCTCCTCTTTATTTTCCATGGCATTCTCTTGAGTGACCTCTTCTTCAGGCTTCTTAGTTTCAGGCTCCATATTTTTTTCCTCATCAACAGCCTCCCTGCTTAAACACGCAAATCATTAAACATTAAACACCTAAGAGTTTAGGTCCACCTAGACTAGTTAGTGCTTGTCATTAAAGAAAAAACCTATAATGCAGCATCTACAAAATTGTGAAGAAAATTGTAGGCCAAAGTAAAATTAACCGAAGAGATAGGAGAGAATGAATGGAGAAATATTTTAATTTAGGATTCCAACATATTATGAATAAGTCCGTATTGAAGAAAACATAAGCTAGAAGGATGAACCATCTGACAAGCTCACTGAAGACAGGAGAAAAGCTGGTTGAAGCAAACATATGGAGAGATCAAAATTCCAGTAAATTCTGTATTTAATACTCCAGAGAATAGAAATACCAGTAAATTCTAGATTTATTTATCATCAAAAAGTTCTACATATATTTTTACCCACAACATTATGACCAAAAGTCCCAATGGGCTAGTAACAGAATTCTTCTTTTACTTTTAGACATTAACCATGAAGCCCCTTCATGCCCAAGCACTCGTGTATGTATTGCCCTGGGATATTTTGGGTCTGAATTAGCATCCATACCTTCTTAGGAAAAAATAATCTTTTGAATTTTACTAATCAGCTAAACCCTGATTATTGTCATATAGAAAAATGGCTATCAATTATAGTTGCTTCTTGTTGATAATGCTCAAATTACCATGCGATATCTAGTCCTAGTGTAGCATCACTACTATACGCTGGTGTTGTCATAGTACTGCTCTTATTTGAAGCAGTTTAAATTGTTTAAGTAAAACAGAAGTACTCAAAGAAATCAAAAAACAGCTATCATTTATTCAGATGCATGCTTAAATCCAGCACTCAATTCTGGCTTTCTTCACTAATAGTTCAAAATATCCTCTGACAATGTGCAAAAATCGTTGATGACATCACCAATCAATATATAGGCTTCTGCAAAACTTACAAAGAAGAATCTCATGAAGACTGCACGTTCAGGAATATGTTAGGCTTTACAATCTCAAAAGACATGGTAACAGTTGAAACTTGAAGATCCAAAAAGGGGCTTGAAAGATCTAGTTGATTCAATCAATGGGAAAACTAAAGATCCTTGATGAGAATTTAGATGAACAAAAAAAATTATAAATTTGTATGTCTCACATTTTTCAGCTACCTGTTACCAGTGCACTAATCCACCTCCCACCATTTCAAGAAAGGAAATCAAAGTTCTCTCTAGAATGTACCAATTTCAGCATGTATTCTTAGGATATGGGTAATGAAACATTGGGATGCATTATTGAAGTGATAATAATGCATAACATATCTCTGTGGAATGAGAACATCAGAGACATTTTCTCTTATCATCGAGGCCAAGGAACAAGAACAAACAAAACATTTTCCTCCCAGCGCTCATCCCCAAAGAATCTGTCTCATAGTCTATCACCTTTTAATGCAGGGGCATTCAGGTTCACATGCAATATTGCATCATCTAGAAACAGAAAAAATGTAGGTTGCCAATAATTTCAGTTTGGTGTGCAGTTTTGGAATAAATAGTATGTTTAGATAAATATTGCGAGTCAAAGAAACCCAAAAAAACACAGTTGCATCTTCAGTAACATCAACCTATGTCACTTGGCAACAAAGGATTTCAACATCTGGGACGACTTCAATAGCAAGACAGAAGTGACAGCTAGCAGTGATTCCTAATGACATGGTCCAGAGAACACCACCTGGCATTTCTAGATAAATTTCTTTCAAGCCTTCCACCTGTTAAAAAACCACGTAGTTTACTTGGTTATTAATACTCTCCAGGAAACATTTCATCAAATATATGGATAGTCATGAAAACTTCATCATGATTTTGCCCGAAATCAGGCAGGGACAGTTTCAAGCTGCAACATATTTTGGATAAAAACAGCCCAACAAGAATTAATATTTTTTTTTATTGCACCAGAGGTATCCCTGCAACCTAGCCCAATGCCCAACCTGCCTTACATTGGATTTACTTACTACTAAGTTGGGGTCAGAAAGGGACAATCTGGGGCAAGACTAATCCTCTGAGGATGTACCAAGCAGGTGCATCAAGTGAGTCTGGGCTTTGGATTCGAACTCGAAACCACTGGGGAGCAAACCCAAGACCCAAGCCAATTCCACCACCCATGCAGGCTAGAATTAAGAAATGTTATAATAGACAGCCAAATCATCTTCCATGATTAGAACTAACTCTTCCAGCCAGTCATGTAATGTTAGGGTGAATGAATTGACTCCAAAATCCCTGCAGGCAAGAGGATGTGCTATTTGAAGTGAGGGCAGGTCATTCATGTTCTAAAAAATGTGCCCTGACATGTGAGCAAGAAAAGGGAAAGATTATCAAAAAATAGGAAGTCAACTTTGGAGCAGAAGATGTGTGGAGAATGCAGGAAAAGAAAGAAGACCAAATAGAGGAGAATATCATCCATCCTTGGGTGTACAACAATTCTATGCCATTTTTCTGTATTTTGCCATAACTTAGGGTTTTCTCAATGTAAGCCTTTGAAGAAAATTGCCATATTAATCCACTGCTGACATCACATTTTGCAATCAGATTCTGAGATGATCGAGTCTGCTCCCCTCTTTTTTTTCATTTTTTGAAATGAATGAAAACCTTGCATTTTAAAGTCGGTCCAGTTTTCACTTTAAGACATGGCCAATGTCATACCATGGAAAAAATTTGAATTTCAACCATTTAAAATTTTGTTTTATAATGTCCATTCATAGTAGTTATGAGGGCTCCCATCAACAATTGAATTAGACACGAGTGAATTAAATTGACGTTTTGTTGTTTGAAACTATGAAATATTTTCTTTTTAAAGCTTGGAGCATAACTTTATAATTTAATTAAATAGTTTTAGGTTTTAATAATGTTATTTGTTAATTATCATATATTAATTTAATCATAATAATATATAATTTAATTATAATGTGTAATGAATATTAAAATATTAAATATATTGTAATTAATTAATAGTTTAATATTTATTATTTTACAATTTAATTTATAATTAATAAATCTAAATGTTTGATAACATATATTTATTATATATTCAAGTAGATTATATTTATATTTTACTTATTAACTATTAGTATTCAAATTGTTTTATATATATAATATTATCTTTTAATTTAAATTTATTATTTCTTATTATAATATTAATTTATTTAATTGAATATAAAAATAATTAAATTATAATTACTCTATTTTTTAATTCTTATTTTTAGGTTGCAAATATGTATATATTTATTTTATATTTTTGTCTTACCAGCGTATCGTAACCACATCTGCATCAGTACCGGTAACTTAGCCTATATCAAATGGAGTTCTTCCACTCAATATGCTGTCAAAATCTGAATAATACTCTTTCAATAGTATCTTAAAAGGCCATAAAAAATGAGTAGAGTCTTATGGCTGAGCATATAGTCTCTGAGCTTTTGAGATGAAAACACTACTGCTAGGCATGCTCGTCCAATGGTGAAATAGTTCAGTTATAGACAAACCCGCTCAAATACCTCCTCAATAAAGCAGCACTCACAGGGAGGCTAGCTGAATGGGTTATGATCCTCAGTGAATTTGATATAGAGTATGTCGACAGAAATTCCATTAAAGGACAAGTAATAGCATATCAATTGGCCAATGCTCCTGTACCAGCAAATCATCCTATTTTGTTAGATTTTCCAGATGAGGCTGCTTCCATTAGATCTATACAATCCACACTTTTCTGCCTGATCCAAAAAATGCATTTTAAGTTTTTATTCGAGAAATTTCCCAGAAAAATTGAATCTCCCAAATACCACAAGATATTGGGATAATTCCTTCACCATTAACTACATTTTACTATTAAGGAGGTCTATGTAAGATTTTGGGCAAAACTGACAACTTACTACAAATAGTAACCCTGCCAAAATAGTCTGTGTTGCTCCTCTTTTGCTTGGAATGGAATCTCCTTTATACTTTATTGATAAGGGTCACCAACTATCATTAGAATTGAGTCATCACTTTTCACTATTGCCTTTGAGAATAATATATTATACCCCAAATTGCTCTCCCTTGAATGTCCTCCTCAAATGAAACATTCTCCCTTTATATCTTCCAATGTGGGGGAGAGTCAAACCTCTTCATCATGGTTGTCCTTTGCAAAGGTCACAACCTTCTATAATTACCACCCTTTGGATGAGTCACAACCCTTCACCATTTATGCCTTTTGAAAGTGTCACAACCTTTCACAATTTTCCCTTTTTGAAAGAGTCACAAACCTTCATAATTACCACCTTTTCAAAGAGTCGCAACCCTTCATAACTTTTGTCCTTTGAAGGAGTCACTTCCTTGTATACTTCTCATTTCTTTTTTCTCTTCTATTAATTTTTCCTTGCCTCACACTTTCTCTTTTCTCTTCCTTTCTCTCCCCCCCTTTCAAATGAAGTTCTCTTCTACCTTTTTAAACCTCATGTTTGAGGGAGGCACCACTTTTCATTTTAATGCTTTTTGACCCTTCATCAACTTAACTAAATTTAAGTATTTCATATTTTTTAATTTAAATTTTATTTTTATTCTTTTATATTTTAATTTTATTATTATTTATTATCGGACCCTGTTTCAAAAAGAAACATCACAGTCCGACCTTCCAAAAATTGCTTATCCTCGAGCAATGATTGAATGATCATGGAATTCCATCTATAATCCACCTTCCATTGCACAAATCTGATATTATCATCTATGTTTTCTCCCGTATTTTGAAAGTCAAGAATAGTATCATGGTGCCAATTGAAGTTTGCAAAAGCCAACATTTGCATGATAGCATGCCACAAGTTCATATCTTAAGGTTCACTCATAGTTATTCTCTTTTTCTAGATCAACTAAAAATATAGAGCAAAGCACGGAGCATACTCTTGAAAACATGAAGTATACGCACGAATGCATGAAGACGCGAAGCATACACAAACTAGACCCATGGATATATCTAAACACAAAGCATACACATGAAAACATAGAGCATACACATGAATATATGTAGGCATATAGTTCACTTGGCCCAAAAGAGGCAAGAACGTCCAACCCGGACCAAATCCATCTCTTGGGGTAATCAATTCACAACTTAGCCCACAAGAGGCAGGAACATCCAACCAGGACCAAATTCACCCCTTAGGGTAATCAATTCATCATTTGGCTCACAACAGGTAGGAATGTCCAACCAAGACTAGTTCCATCCCTTAAGGTAATCAATTCATTATTTGGCTCACAAGAGACAAGAATGCCAAGACCAAATCCATACCTTGGGGTAACTAATTCATCATTTAGCTCACAAGAGGCAGAAACGTCCAACCAAGACTAGATCCATCCCTTGGGGTAATTAATTCATCATTTAGCCCACAAGAGGCAGGAACATCCAACTAGGACTAAATCCATCTCTTAGAGTAACCAATTTTTCACTTAGCCCATAAGAGGCATGAACGTCCAACCAAGTTTAGATCTATCCCTTGGGGTCATCAATTCATCATTTAGCCCACAAGAGGCAAGAACGTCCAACTAGGACCAAATCCATCTCTTGGGGTAACCAATTGCATCACTTACCACACAAGAGGCAAGAACATCTAACCAGGACTAGATCCATCCCTTAGGGTAACCAATTCATCACTTAGCCCACAAGAGGCGGGAATGTCCAACCAAGATTAGATCCATCCCTTGGTGTAATCAATTCATCATTTATCCCACACGAGGAAGGAATGTCCAACAAGAACCAAATCTATCTCTTGGGTCAACCTAACTTGCTTCTTATCTCAGTCATAGGACTGTCACTTCTCATTACCCTTCCATGTAGGGATACTTCTCGAAACCCTTGTCCCTCTTGTGTCCTCTTCTTGGTTTAGAAAGTCATGAATATCTCTTTTTGGACTGTAATACCTTCATCCATGCAACATAGGGTTGGCTTTTCTCTATCATGTTCTATGGACTGTCATCTAATCTTTCAACTCTGCCTTTGCTATAAGTCTGCGGCTATGTTCTTGAAGTTTTCCATATAGACCAAATCCTTGGATTGTTCCAAGGGTCTTATTAGATTGTCCTAATGGTCTTTATTCAGTGTAATAAATGATGTCTCCTCCAAAGAAATAAAAGGATAAATGATTGATCTCTTCCTCCAATTAGTTCTGAAACTCTTTATCAATTTGCTCAAAAAAATTGCTTCTTAAATCTGTTTAGTCTACTCAAGGTGCATATTCACTCTTAAGATCTGCAATAAAACACCTTCAAAATCTGCTTAATGTTCTTCAAAAATTTCTGCTCAAGAAGCTCTGATACAATCTGCTCACAAATCTGCTTAAATCTGTTCACAAATCAATAAAATGTCTGCTGCCAATAAATCTGCAAAATGTTTGCAATAAATTGCTTCAGAATCTGCTTATGAACTTTAATGTTTAATACTCGTGAGGTTTTTCTAAATCTGCTTAAAAGTCTGAAATTATTAGATATTAGTCCTTCAAATATATGCTCACAAGGTCTTCTTAATCTGCTTTTTAATCAAACTGATAATCAATTGAGCTCATGATAAAATAATCTCAAATAACTACTTATTTATAGCCTCCAAATACTACTGGTAATGTCTCTCAGGCTGCCAAGAAAGTTGCTCTGATTCCACTGTAATGTCCCCTTCCAGGATCACCTTATACTTTACCCTAAATTCACAAACCCAAAACGAAACAGGAGCAAAAATGTAGTTAGAGATGTAATTCTTACACGAATAAGACGAGACAAGCTGTATAAATATCTGATGTCGGATTTCTCATATTCGGTTGATCTATTAGATTAATCATTTTATCAAATGGAATTCTTCTACTCAGTCTGCTCTCAAAATCTGAATAATACTCTTTTATTGTTGCTCCTTTAGCTTGAAATGAGATCTCCTTTATACTTTATTGCTGAAAGGGTCACCACCTTTCATTAGAATTGAGTCACCATTTTTCATTGTTGCCTTTGAATATAATATTATTCCCCACATTGCTCTCCTTTGGATGTCCACAAATGAAACATTCTCACCTTTATATCTTTCAATGTGGGGGGAGAGTCACACCTCTTCATATGGCTGCCCTTTGCAAAGGTCACAACCTTCCACAATTATCACCCTTTGGAAGAGTCACAACCCTTCATTATTTATGCTTCTTGAGAGAGTCACAACCCTTCATCATTTATGCCTCTTGAAAGAGTCAACCCTTCATAACTGACCCTTTTTGAAAGAGTCACAAACCTTCATAATTACCAACTTTTCAAAGAGTCACAACCCTTCATAGCTTTTGCCCTTTGAAGGAGTCACTTCCTTATTTTCTTCTTGTTTCTTTTTTCGCTTCTATTAATTCTTGCTTACTTCACACCTTCCCTTTCCTCTTCCTTCCTCCCCCACTTTCAAATGAAGTTCTCTTCTCCCTTTCTATATCTCATGTTTGGGTGAGTCACAACTTTTCATTTCATGTCCTTTGACCATTTATCAACTTAACTCAATTTAATTATGTTATATTTTAATTTTATTGTTTTATATTTTTAATTCAAATTTTATTTTTAGTTTTTTTATATCTTAATTTTATTATTATTATTTATTATTAAATCCTATTTCAAGAAGGGGGCATCACGGAGAGAAAAGGAAGAAGAGCAATCTCTGAATGAAGGAGAAAACCAATTCTTAAGGGCTCTTATGAAGCTTCATAGATGGAACAAGATGGAACTCACTAGATTTGAGCTATTGAAGAAGCTCCAGAACCTAAGACAAAAAAGAAATCAGTGTGATGAACTGCACAAAAAAAATTATATAAGGTGTTGATCAGATCAAAAGAAATTGAAACGGGTGGAGATAAGGTAGCCAAATATAAATATGTTGAGAATCAATATTCAAGACAAAAAAAATCTGCTAAGAGTTGATTCTATGGAAGAGGCATAACAATTCGCTTTGAAAGCAAAGAGAAATTGTCTTGAAATCAACAAAGTAATTAAGGAGGAAGAGAAAAGTTATTAAATGAGAAAAAAACCAAGCAAAAAGCAGTAGAGAACAGCATACATGCAAAGGAAACACAAGCACTTCTAAAAACAACAATTCTAGTCAAAACACGAGCAAGGGACTACAATGGTAGGGAAAGAGGTAGAGGATTCATCTGAAAGCCTCTGAGTAAAGCAAAACAGAAGTGGTAGAAATGGGCTCAAAATCATATTGCTCAAGTGGATGAAGATAGTGTTGCTCCACCCAAACATGCAGAAGAACTGAAGCATGGGGAAGTTCTTATGATAGAATGGGTGTTATTGAAATCAACCAAAGAGAAGAAAAAACCAATGCAAAAGACATGTCAGTTTAGAACCATATGCAAATACGGTGGTAAATGTTGCAAAGTTATTGTGACAGAAGTAGCACAAATAATTTGCAAGATAATATATCAAATTGTGGTAAATGGGCAACATCTAACAAAATTTCAGCTTGGTTATTATACGGATAAGATTTCATGAAATGTTATGCCCATGGGTGCTTGTCATGCCTTGTTAGAAAGGCCTTGGCAATTTGATAGGTAGGCTATATATGATAGTAAGATGAATATTTTTGTGATGTCCCCGATTAGGGGGGTCAGCTACCTTCTTTTGCTAGTGTTTATTTTATAAATAATTAAAATAAAGTATTAAATAAATATAATTATTAATAAAATAAAGTTAACTATTAGATCAGTTTCTTGGGCCGACTCACTATTAGTATTGCCTGTTATTCCATCAAGCTGACTTTGCCTAAGTGTGGCAATTTAAATTAGTATATAAATATTTGTGTTGGGTGAAGCAAGCATCATCAGAGAAATAGTTTGAATAAGCATTAAATGAATGCAACTCCTTACTGGGATGAAAACCTCAGTAACCCACTGAGTTCCTGGATGCCAACCAAGGGGATTGATTCAATCAAAGAGATATTTCTTTATCAGAGCTTTTTGCCAGTGCACTACGAAAAACAACCACAGGTTCAGGATTGGGCTGGAAGTAAAGGCGATACATCCTGATCACCCATTCCTAAGGATGGGATAACAATAGACCTACCAATCAGAAAAGGCCAAACTCCACCAATCCTTCAGAGCAGCATTGTTCTAAATACCATATAGACTGGGTTGTTAATGGAAGCAGTTACTGTCAGGTTTGAAATGGTTTCTGATTATCTTGGCTATAATATCTTGCACCTCTAAATGCAAGCTCCATTTCTGCTACTGTAGGGGAACAAGGGCACGGCATCGGGATTGAGAGATCAGTATGGCATGTTACCACTGTCCTCTATGTATTGCTCATGTTTAGAAAAACAACCACAGGTTCAGGATTGGGCTGGAAGTAAAGGCGATACATCCTGATCACCCATTCCTAAGAAAGGGATAACAATAGACCTGCCAATCAGAAAAGGCCAAACTCCACTAATCCTTCAGAGCAGCATTGTTCTAAATACCATATAGACTGGGTTGTTAATGGAAGCAGTTAATGTCAGGTTTGAAATGGTTTCTGATTATCTTGGCTGTGATATCTTGCACCTCTAAATGCAAGCTCCATTTCTGCTACTGTAGGGGAACAAGGGCACGGCATTGGGATTGAGAGATCAGTATGGCACGTTACCACTGTCCTCTATGTATTGCTCATGTTTAGCTCTTCTATGCAAGCAGTAAGATCAGTTCCCTGTGAAACTGTATTGATTCGGAAATTGAACTGAGTTTCAAAGTTCCATTTCTTACCTAAGAAGCTTGTGGAAATCTGGTTACTGTTTGAGTACATTTTGCCTGCTATATTTCAGTGGTACCAGAGCTTGGTATTCTGCCAGCCTGTGGATTGATGAGTGACAGGGATCACAGATATAAGCAAAGAGAAAAGAAGAAGGCCACGGGTGACAGGTATGAGGAAAGCTCCCAAGAATTCAGTAGAGAGATCAGAGAAATCCACAACAACATAAGGGATAGTATGAGAGAGATGATTCAACTTTTAAGAGGAATGAGTCAGCAACTAAGTGCCAATAGGCCTGTTCAAAATGATGTTGAAGGCAGTAGTTTTGGTGGAGTAAAAGCTTCAGCTGGTGGGGAAAAAGCTTCAGCTAATGGTGGGATAGCTCCAATCAATACAATTACCTTCAAAGCTAAATTTCTTGACAAAGAACCAGCCATAGGTATTAGGGAAGAACAATCTGATCCAAAGGAAGATGCGGCAAGATTTTGCCTTAAGTCCTGCCATACATGCAGATCTGACTTTCAGGGAACTCTATGAAATGAAGAAAGCCACCGGGCATGGGAGGAAAGTGTATAAGGGAAGGAATGACATTCAACACTGACTGGGAAAGATCATCATCCCAACTTTTGATGGAGTTGGAAGTTCGTCAACAAAGGCTTGGTTGCAGAAATTAGATACATATTTGATATTTCACATTAAACCCAATGCTTGAAGAAGAGGCTATCAAATTTGCCACCTTGCATCTTGAAGGAGTGGCTCCTGAGTGGTGGTACCATGGCATGATTCAATAACCACGTTGGAGGAGTTTAGCCAAAGGTTGATAGAGAGGTTCAATAGGAAGGATCCTGAAAGAAAGTAAGGTGGAGAATTATGTGGCAGAGTTTAAGAGGCCTGCAGTGATGATTTTTGATGTTGCAAAAACGAGACTTAGTCTTTTTCGTGGAAGGCCTAACCAAGCCCCTAAAAGGATTAGTTAGAGAGCATTTGTTCCAAACTCATTAAAAGATGTCATCAAAAGAGCTTTGAGTTTTGAAGCTACAGTGACTGAGGGCAGATTGAGCTCCAAGCAAGCATCTCCTGTGCAATCAAAGAAATCATTCCAGAAGAGCATTTTACCTCCTAAGCCAAGTCAAATAGAGGTGTCCAAGAATGAATTGCGATGAAGAAAGCTATGCTTTACATGCAGAGATCATGGCAACCAGGTTATAGGTTTTTGGGAAAACGTCAGATCCACTATATAGAGGTAGTCTCTGATGAGGATACAGAAGATGCAACATTAAGAAGTGGCAGCTGGCCGTTCAAATCAGAAGTTGCTTGAGGACAAGCAACATCTGGGCTGGGTGGACTGTGATGTCCCCAATTAAAAGGATTGGCTCCCTTCTTTTGCTAGTGTTTATTTTATAAATAATTAAAAAGTATTAATAATAAATAAAATTATTAATAATGTTAACTAATAAATCAGTTTCTTGGGCCAACTCCCTCTTGGCAGCTATTCCATCAAGCCAGCTTTGCATAAGTGTGGCAAATAAAATTATTATATAAATATTTGTGTTGGATGAAGGAAGCATTATCAAAGAATTAGTTTGAAGAAGCATTAAACGATCTGCAACTCGCTACTGGGATGTAAACCTCAGTATAACCCACTGAGCTCCTGAATGCCAACCTAGGGGATTGATTCAGTCAAAGTGATATTTCTTTATAATATTTTTGCCAGTGCATAGCACCAATCACTCAGATCCAAACCTGAGTAGCTGGAGTCATTCAATGGCAATAAGAAAGAGAGGTGCGAGTTCAGGATCAGTCAGGAAGTAAAGGCGATACATCCTGAGTCACATTCCTGGGGCCGGTATAAAGCACAGACCTGCCAATCAGAAAAGACCAAACTTCACTAATCCTTCACAGCAGCATTGTTTTGAATACCATATAGACTGGGTTGTTGTTGGAAGCGGCTACCGGCAGGTTTGAAATAGTTTTTGATTTTCTTGCCAGCAAGAGCTTGTGCCTATAAACTCAAGCTCCCTTTCTGCTATCATAGGAGACCAAGAGCACAGCATCGGGGGTTGAGAACTCAGTATGACATGTTACCTATGTCCTCTTATGTATTTCTCATATTTAGCTCCTCTCTGCAAGCAGTAAGATCTGTTCACTGTAAAACTTTATTGATGATCCATAGTTGTGATATGAATCCAGTAATTGTTTATTTTCTGTGGGTGTGATATTTTCTAAGTAATGCAATATATATCAATTCTGAAGTTGAACTGAATTTTAAAGTTCTTTTGTTACCTGAGAACCTTGTGGAAATCTTTTTACTGTTTGAGTACATTCTGCCTGGTATATTTCAATTTCTGCTATTGAAAAGGATGTAAAAGTTTATATTAACTTGTTGAAAGGAAAAGGATTAGAAGTGGACAGCAATCCTATAGCTTGTCTGAACACAAGAAAAAAAAATTTAAAGCAGTAAAGAAGGAATGTTTGTTCTGTTTTTATTCCCAAGCTCATGGAGGTTAGGGCAGACAGTAGAGTGGATGAAAATCCACAAGAAATGAAGAGTTTGTTGGATAAACAAGCTAAAATTCCTTGAAATCATTGGAAGCATACAGCCCTTAAGGAATAATGAGCTGAAGAGCCTAGTTGATTTGCGAAGAAGTGCTGGGTATATGCATGAATTAAATAAGTAAAAGATAATTTGAAGAGGGGCACAATAAGCTACAAGCAACATGCTATATTCAAGAAACAAAAGCAAAAATCTGAAATTGGAGTACTGGTGTTGGCCCGTTTAAATTAATAGATGTTTCTAAATGAACTTTAACAAAATAAAATATAAAACAATCAAACCATCTAGGGTCTTAAAGAAGTTTGCAGCCAATGCCAATGAGAAAGAGCTCCCAGGAGGAGTGAACATCTCACTAGTCTTCAATATTGCAGATTTGTATCTTCATTAGCAAGATAAAATAAGCCCAAAAGCAAATACAAAATCAAGACTACCAACAAGAGATTGGGCACACTAGTTGCCTAAGACGGTAAAGGATGAGGCAGAAATGATGATCAATTCCCAAGTGATTAGAAAGACAAGAAAAAAAAAATACAAGGTGAAGTCCAGGTATAAAGAAGCAAAAGAAACAACTTGGATGAGAAATAAACATGGAATCTCAGCCCAATTTCACAGAATGTTCATGACCAGAAGCTCATAGTACTTTTCACCTACCTGACATGTCTGATGTAGGATCATCATTTGAATTCATGAGCAATCTTGCATCACTGAAAAAATTATAAAAGTGGGAAAGGAAGAAATTTGATTCTGTGTGCAGGTTTTTGAAAAAATGGCATGTTTGGGTGAATCTTGAGGATCAAAAGAACATCCAAGCTGACTTGGCAACAAAAGAGTAAACAATTGCATCTTTGTCAACACCAACCCATCAACCAAAACGACGTCTTTCAAACCTCCAACTGTCAAAAGGATCACATACAGTTTTCTTGGTTGGTGTTATTCTACTACAGACATTTCATTGAACACCTGGCAATCAATAAATATTAAAAATTCATCATGACTTTCATCTGGGACCAAGCAGAGTTGATGGAGAGTTTAAATAACAGCATATCTTGGATAAAAACAGCCCAACAAGAACTTGGTGTTATTATGAGCAGCCCCATCATGACAAGACTTAAAATCACTCTTCCAACCAGTCGTGGTGTTAGGGAAAATAAATTCACACCAAAATCCAATCAGACATGAAGAGGCGATCTTTCAAACACAGGCAAGCCATTCTTGATCTGAAAACATGTCCTTACTCACAATCAGAAGAGAATGTTTGGGCAAGAAAAGAGAAAGATGAGAAGACATGGGAACAAATGAGAGAAAAAAGAGAAGATAAAATAGTGGAGAATGTCATCCAGCCTTGGACATTGAACAGTCATATGCCATTTTACTGTATTCTATTATAGTTTAGGGCTATCTCAGCATGTCCTTTGCAGACAGATTACTACATTGATGCAAGTAATTTTGTTGTCGTTTCTAATTACTGTTTGATGATGTCCAAGAAGCATTTAGGCTTCTACTTTTTAAGCAATCATTGATTGTATCTCTTTGCCTACACTACCAATCTAACAGTGTTCCACCATCCGTTAGGGACAAAGGGCCTAAGTTCGGGGACGGCTAGGGGATGGCGGAAGGGTGGGTAGTATACATATCGCACTAGAAAAAGTAGTTATGAAAAGATGTAAAAGAATTACATTTCAAATGAAACTGGCAAATTAGTAAAACAGCAAAATTGCAAATACTAAATATTAAGATATGAATTGTATATGTCAAATATGACTGCTGATTATAACTGATATTTTATGGACAGTAGTACTGTCATAACCATATATGAAAATGGAACTGGATAATAAATTGTTTATACATTGAAATTAACCATATATAAAAATGGAATTGGATAATAAATTGTTGGGTAAAATCATAAATATGACAGTAGCACCACATGAATTGCAAACATGGAAACACCAACATAGAAACCACAGTTCTGATTTTTATTTAGGGTAGCCAGCATAATCAGCAATAATAGCAGCTACAAACCCTCATAAATTGCCCATATTAGGTTTGCAAATGATCTGAAAATGTCCTTCAATCAGCCAAAAATATATTGTGTATATCTAACTTGCAGGCAAATATTTTAAAAAATACACGTTTGAGGGACAGGAGACTTCCAGAAGCCCCAATACGCTAAGGGGACTCCTGGGCGTTGTCCCCAGCCATCTTGGTGGCGGTGGCGGGGGGACACCCCGTCCTCATCTCGGAGACTCAAGGCTCAGTTGGGGGGGACATGTCCCAGTGTTTCCCTGCAATTTGACCGAAATTGAGAAGTTCCAAATTGTTGAAAAGACTCAACATCAAAGATACCTATTTGTCTGAGGCAAAACAATTCGAGAAAGATGGAATGTTGTAGCCATTTTGTTCTAGTATTGAGATGCAAACTTTGCAGACCCATTTTGGGCCTCAATTCAGACTTAAATTCAGAGAGAAAATTCAGTATGAACTCAACAAATTTGATCGGACAAAATTTTGATTAAAACAACCTACAATTGACCAAAACTCACTAAAAAGAGTCCATAATGAATCATATCCTGTTTCCCCATGTATGCTGCAAAATATTATTGACATTTAAATTAGCAAAGGGGCATTTTACCAGTTTATTTTATTTATTTTAAGGTGTTTTATTATCGAGCTTTGAGTATCTTGATTTAAATCAGATGAACTTGCGAGAGTTCACTCAGCTCAAAACTTAATGTTTCCAACAGAGGTCAAGGTACCAGCAATTTCAAACAACATCCAAATCACATAATTATAGATGCAAGGCCCGAAATAGCAAGAACATTAACTTATGCTAATAATGTTATCACAACATCTAGAAGCTCATAATAGAAGAAACAGTTACTAGAATTCTTCTTAACCTTATAGATGAGAAACCGGTGTCTCTACGTTAAAAACACTTATCTCCTTGACACCAGTCCAAGTGTTATCAAAGGTACTTTAAAGTAAAATTGTCCTAAATCATCAGATGCAAATAGGGTGACAACTGACAAGCATACAAATATAAACAAACAATCAAAGTTTGCTATGCTAATGGAGAACATGTTCACCATAGAAAGAAAAATGATTCATATCTCTTCAAGTTGGCATCACTTGCATCTAAAATTTTCATAAAGAAGTAAAAAAAGATTATAGAATGCAAACAAAAGCATGTTCCCTTTCAACGGGCAACTCAAATGGCCAGCATTCAAATTTCTGCTTCTAGAATTTATGGTTCTAAAGTCATCTTGCCAGCTTAAATGTTAAAAATTCTAGAAAATGTGACTAAGATGTCCCTTTCCTCCAACATTCGGATTTGATGATTTCATTTGTATAATGAAATTTAAAGCAATGAGAAGAACATTTCATCATTATATTAGTGTGTATTGTGTTAATGTTTAGTAGCTAGATCGGAATCTAGCTCTTATTATTTTAATTAGGAAAATTAAAATAATGAATTAATCATTTTAATTAAGGATTAATTATTTATTTTTGGAGAAATAAATAAATAACTTATTATTTAATTAGGAGAATTAAATAATATATTGAATTGAGAAATTATGTATTTAATCTGGAAATTAAATATATACAATGGAGAATTAATATTATTTATGGATTGATTATTTATTTAATTAGGAAAATTAAATAAATAATTGTGATTTAAATTATTAAGTTATATCTTTAATTTAACTTAATATATATCGGGCTATTGTATTTATAAATACAATAAAATAAAAGATTAAAGGGCTGGGCCCTTTTGTATTTCCTAAAAATAAAACGTCTATGAACCCAGACGTTTCATATAGGTCCAGACCTATATCTTGGCGCCAAGATTTGGTGACATATGATGGCCGACATCTCTAGCTAAGACGCCTATATATATGTGGCGCATCTTATCATCTTTAGACTACACAAACACATGCAATCAGATCAGAATGTTATATGCAACTCTGAATGTGTTATATGCGATCCACTACTAAGTAGCAATTCATAACAGCAAATATACTTGGACAGCAATATTGCTATAGCAGCAAGTATGTTCCAGATCGGTGACCCTATAACCTTTGACAGCGATTCATACTCACAGTCAAGGGAGTGATATTGATTCATAGTCAGTGTCTTCCAGTCAAGGCAGTGCTAACATATAACAGCAAAGATCTTATCATAGCAGTGAATCACTATTATTCCAGCGCACTTGGACTCAGCGATCTATCTCTGCTATGAAGCTATGGCGATAACTTGAGAATACACACTCACTGTAACCTGAGATGAAAACAAGTCTGATCCACTCACAGGGAATTAGATACAAGCTATGATCTGATTCAAACAATCAGATATGCATATACAGAGATCAAATCTGGGCACATACCTAATATAAGTTCTCATCTTGCAGTCTGATCTAAGCTAATAATCAGTGAATACATTCTGAGATAAAGGTGCTTCAATTGGCATCACTTCCATCAGCAATCTGCTCATTACCTTCTGAGATTGGCAACATTAATTGTATTGTTTGATTTGCTTCATTGATCAGGGATCTTCAGCAAATCAAAGGTTCATGAGGTTTGTACTTGAAATTGAAAGGCAATAATAGATAATCTAATTGATGCTGGGTTTTTCCTCCAAGTGGGAGGTTTTCCCAGGGTAATCCCTTGCATTACTGTGTCTACTTCATCTGTTTAATTGTTAATTTATTACTGGTTTGATCTGTTCACTAAATTTAACATGGTATCAGAGCCAGGTTCAAACTATCCGTGATCAGATCTAGCCCTTTGTACTTCAGATCTTGTCTCTTTCTTTGTTGTTTTCTAATGGTGACAGATCCCGAGGTTGAAGTCAGATTGGAAAGGACTGTAAACTTTAGAGTTTGGTTTGTACTAATCTTAAGTGATCAAATTTCAGCATGGTCAGATCTGGATGAACACCTGGGAATATCTTAAGGCCTTTCCTTTGGGTATTGTTATATCTTGGCCCTGTGAGCTTGTGTGATTGAAGCTTAGATCCAGATCTGATCTCACATCTTCATTGTATCTTCTGTCTTAGACTTGAGTTTACATTAGATTAGGATATGACTTCATATGATGAGGTCATTGTATGAGTTTCATTGCATGCGTTCTTGATATACTTTGCTTAAATCAACTTGACTCATGTCAAAAGTGTGACTGAAGTATTTAATTAAAAGTTTGGAATCATAGTATTAGAATGTCCATTTGATCATTGATGTGAAGTAGGTTGGTTGTTAACTTCATCTGGTTGATCTATCTCCTTAGCTGGGTTGCCATTATGGTTATATTCATTACAATATTGGTTCACGGTTAGATCCTGACTATCATATAAGTTAAAGCAAGTAGCTGGTAGACTTATATGTTCTCAAAATCTAATATAGAATCTCTCTCGGTACAATAGAGAGATCACCATGATCGTTGGTAAGCATACTCTTCTCTTTTACTGAAAGGTATTCTCAGCTTCTTAAATTCTGATTGGGTATTGCAATGTATCATAGATCTCAAATGGAATCTCTTTGAGTGTTGATATATGCAGATTCACCTTGAAGAGAGAACCTACCTCCGCAGCCATCGAGCTCTGATGATTGACCTGTGAATTACCTCTTGCGTTATCCTCTTATCTGCAGGTTCCTATGACAGTCCCAAGTGATTGATTGGTGTTACTCTTGGTTGGTATGAATTTAGATTCTCCTTAGTTAATTGATCTTTTCTCTGCTGAGATATCTTGTGAATTTCCTTGATCATACTAACATAAGTTGCCAACTGCATAATACTGTTTTACATCTTTGGTTAAAATCGTGGACTTAGAATTCTCTCAGTACTATCAATTTTTGATGATGTCCTATGTGGATTCTATTTGTTGTTCTTCTTGCATTGTAAGAGTTCATATTTGATCTCTTAGCATTTTGTTCTCTATTGACGACATCAAGTTGGATCCTTATGTTATTTAAGCAATCTTTGTATATTGCTGATGATGTATACCATATCCTTGATCTTGACCTATTCAACTCCTTCTTTACTTATCTTAATGAGTGTGCTATGGGTCCATCTTGTTGCAGCTAAATATTGGAAGTTGAATCCAAGAAAGATAGTCTCAAACAGGATTCATAAGAAAGTATTCTTAGTTTTTTTTATTGCTCTAAGTTATATTGGCTTTCTTATTGTAAATCTCTAAAGACAAAGATGCATATATCTCGATAGAAGTATTAATAGTGTACAGTTGATACCTTACCCTCCTGATACTAACTTTTTGATGATATGGTTTCTATGCACTTGTTATCTTTCTTCTGTGTGCTGATTATAGGCATTCTTAGGATATGCTCACTAACTTAATGACTTGATCAGGAATGTCAAAATAATGTTTTAGACTCTTCATGCACAGTTGTCATCTGCATGACTTGATTGACATAGCGAAATATGATCTATGCTTGATTTGTTCTCTGCATATGAAACTTAGATACAAGTTTGTGTTGTATGATGGTTTATGTTAGTGGCTTTGATACATCTTTATCTTTCTATGTATTCTTTTATGCATTCTAAGTGAGTTTCTTGATGATGATCTCCATTCATATCACTTATGTTGTCTTAGATACTTCTAATGAATGATTGTACTTATGGAGATGTGTATAGTCATGTGCTGACCTATCATTAAAGGGATTGAATCCCCTAGATTACATCATCTCTCATAAGGATATGAGGAGTTGGTGATTGGCAACCTCAACATTATTGATCTCTAATGGAGATAAGCATTCTCTACATTACTCATAAAACTTTTATAGTTCTTCATTTAGAGAATTTATGCATTCCTCTTCGATATGGTGCATTATCCCTAATCTCCCTGAAATGCTTCTTTGATCAGGATGGATTGAGAAGCATATGAATGATGAGAGTTCGAGTCCAGGGGAAGAAAGATCCTGATGCATCCTGAAGGAATCTCTGGCTGAGGCTGCTTTGAGGACGATTCTAAAGTATGCCTCATTCGGGGATCCGTCATAACTTCCTGTGGCTTCTTCTATTCTCTCTCTTCAAATGTCAGGATAGCACCTTGTGATGTTAGTTCTCAGGTGTCTTGGATGTGTTAAATGGGCATATTGTAAGTGGGATGGGTCCTACAACAAGGACTGGTTACATTCCACGTGGCTCATATGGTTGTAACTCAGAGTGTGAGTTCTATGAATACTTCTTGTACAATTGAAAGGAAGTTGATCCTTCAATTCTTGGTTTATTGGTTCAAAAGGAGTCAACCATGGATTCATGTTGTACTTATGTATTGCTCATGATGATGAGATCATCGATGTAATCATGATAATTTCACTATCTTGGTTGAGAGGGAGTCTCAACCTCCTTGATGTACTTTTGTATTTTAGACCACCCTTGCGGGCAATGCAAGGTGGATATTGTATTATTTGGATCTTCTTTAAAAGAAGATATGTATGACCATCCTCTGCGGGCAATGCAATATGGTGTTGTAATCATTTTTTAAGTCCACCCTCTGCGGGCAATGCAAGGTGATCCTTTTGAGGCTTGTCCTCTTCCACCCTTTGCGAGTAGATACAGTGGATATTCTTAACCATCCTCTGCGAGTAGGCATGATGGTTCCACCCTCTACAAGTAGGTATGGTGGATATGCTTTGACCATCCTTTGCAAATAGGCATGATGGGAATGGTTGATTTGTTTTTACAGGTATGCATCCATCCTCTGGTAGGCATGATGGAAAGTAATGATAAGGGCTAGAATCTTCCTAGCTAAGAGGGAGTGTTAATGTTTAGTAGCTAGATCGGATTCTAGCTCTCATTATTTTAATTAGGAAAATTAAAATAATGAATTAATTATTTTAATTAAGGATTAATTATTTATTTTTGGAGAAATAAATAAATAACTTATTATTTAATTAGGAGAATTAAATAATATATTGAATTGAGAAATTATGTATTTAATCTGGAAATTAAATATATATATTGGAGAATTAATATTATTTATGGATTGATTATTTATTTAATTAGGAAAATTAAATAAATAATTGTAAGTTAAATTTTTAAGTTATATCTTTAATTTAACTTAATATATATCGGGCTATTGTATTTATAAATACAATAAAATAAAAGATTAAAGGGCTGGGCCCTTTTGTATTTCCTAAAAATAAAACGTCTATGAACCCAGACGTTTCATATAGGTCCAGACCTATATCTTGGCGCCAAGATTTGGTGACATATGATGGCCGACATCTCTAGCTAAGACGCCTATATATATGTGGCGCATCTTATCATCTTTAGACTACACAAACACATGCAATCAGATCAGAATGTTATATGCAACTATGAATGTGTTATATGCGATCCACTACTAAGCAGCAATTCATAACAGCAAATATACTTGGACAGCGAATATTGCTATAGCAGCAAGTATGTTCCAGATCGGTGACCCTATAACCTTTGACAGCGATTCATACTCATAGTCAAGGGAGAGATATTGATTCATAGTCAGTGTCTTCCAGTCAAGGCAGTGCTAACATATAACAGCAAAGATCTTATCATAGCAGCAAATCACTATTATTCCAGTGCACTTGGTCTCAGCGATCTATCTCTGCTATGAAGCTATGGCGATAACTTGTGAATACACACTCACAGTAACCTGAGATGAAAACAAGTCTGATCCAATCACAGGGAATTAGATACAAGCTATGATCTGATTCAAACAATCAGATTAACATATACAGAGATCAAATCTGGGCACATACCTAATCGAAGTTCTCATCTTGCAGTCTGATCTAAGCTAATAATCAGGGAATACATTCTGAGATAAAGGTGCTTCAATTGGCATCACTTCCATCAGTGATCTGCTCATTACCTTCTGAGATTGGCAATATTAATTGTATTGTTTGATTTGCTTCATTGATCGGGGATCTTCAGCAAATCAAAGGTTCATGAGGTTTGTAATTGAAATTGAAAGGCAATAATAGATAATCTAACTGATGCTGGGTTTTTCCTCCAAGTGGGAGGTTTTCCCAGGGTAACCCCTTGCATTATTGTGTCTACTTCATCTATTTAATTGTTAATTTATTACTGGTTTGATCTGTTCACTAAATTTAACATATTGTGTGTTGTTAATTACAGAAAAGTCACTTTTTAGGGTTAGGAACTTAATTTATTGGCTTTTTTAAATAAAATTTGAGTTTTTTTTTTTCTTTGGGGGGTGGGGGGGGTATGTTGACAAGTTCTCCCAGGGTTTTCCCAGTAACAGAATACAAGCTGAAGGTTTACTCAATACATGGAACTGAATCTACACTATATTGTAAGGCAATAGAATGAACCCAAGTTGTCAATTCAATAAAGTAGAGAAAATTTTAAATAATTATAATGATAGGAAAAATTTCTCTTTGCTCTCATTAGCCACAAGCGGGTTGATCAACAAACTAATATCAAGCATCCAAATTTGCTGATTCAAATTTCTACAAACATAGGACAAAATATTACATGTCCCAATATAATGCTTAAAAGGCCACCTCGCTCCCATTAGCCGCAAGTGGGATGATCAATAAACTTGTCTTTAACATTGATTGTCCAAAACAGAAGAAAAATAGAACAAAACGATTGCATATACCAAATTTAATGATAAAAAAAAGAAATCTTTTCTCTTGTTAATCAATAGTGGGATGATAAAACTAATCTCAAACATCCAAATCTGGTGGTCCCAAATAGAAGAACCATCAGACAAAACAATTACATATACCCTAACACCTAATGATTTCACAGCGGAAATACAGACAGACAATAAATTAGAAAAACAGTTGCATGACATCTTTCATTATCTGATAATACATGACAATCTTTCAAAGAGATTACTGTTAACTACCATAATAAAGTATCTAACAATAACCAAATCTTATGGCTACAAATGCAAATTGTTTTCAAGAACAGCAAGAACAATCCTTTACAATTTTTCAAAATAATATTCTTACTTTTCTAGATAAAACCTTTTCAAACAACCAAAAAAGTTCTTAACCCCACACACAAACATAATTTTAGAGAATGTGCTCAGCCCAATTTGAATCTGGCTGTCAAGCTTTTTAGATTATTTTATTCAGAACATTCAAATTTTCAATTTCCAACTACCATAACTTTACTGATTACACTGGCAACAAGGATTCGAATCTGCAAGGGAAGCTACTGATATCCCTTCAATATAGGAAAATAAATTGTTAAAATATACTAGTTGTCCAAGTCAAATTATACCTAGCAATGAACCCAAATCTATATGACAAGAACAGATTAAAGGCGCACAATATCAATCTTACTGACATTATCTATTGCATTTGAATGTAAGAACACTGTTCATGTGCAATGCTCAAAAAAAACCTAGAAAATTGAAAGTTCAGAAGCAGGTTTTCTTAATCAACTCAATTGCTTACCACTGGCCTGCAGGTGCATCTGATTCAAACTGCTGTGTAGGATTGTCAAACCCATTTGCATCATCATGGCCAGAGCCACCACGGTAGCCCCCAAAGCGACCACCACCTCGAGAACCCCTGCCCCTTCCACGACCTCTGCCTCTACCAAAACCAAACTCACCACCATCCTCATCCCCAAAGCCACCTCTTCCTCCACCTCGGCCCCCTCCAAAGCCACTATTGTCCTCCCCAAAGCCACCACCTCTTCTTCCACCTCGGGCCCCTCCAAAGCCACCACCATCTTCCCCAAAGCCACCTCTCCCCCCACCAGGGCCCCCTCCAAAGCCAAATCCATTGCCATACTCTCCACCTCCCTCGAAATGATCCCCACCACCAAAGCGCCCACCTCCTCGTCCACGGCCACGACCAGGTCCTCTTCCTCTTCCTCTCTCTGCCCTCACTGCATAAAGAAAATCTTAGTTTTACCATTTTATATGATCCAAATTTTAAATCAAACATAGCAGGCATACATGAAACTATTAATTGCAAAATTTAAATTTGGGAAAGTAAACACGGCTCTGATAATGAATAATAAGCATGGGCCCCAGACAAACAATCTTCTAGTTCATCTGTTCAAGAGGTTGTGTAGATAGTTAACGTAGGCCAGTTGTGACATCAGGCCAAAACCAGAGGAATAGAACATTTGACAATATGTAAAATTGGGGACTTCAGATTCTCACACCCATTGCTTTTTGAAATATATGTTCTTGATCAAACTAAATAAAGACTTTTTATGAGCTAAAATGTTCTGCAAATGCAATCTGCTCTCTAATCCACAAAGTGCTTGTTAGCTCAGAGCCCAGAGGTAGATTGCCCAAGCATGATAATGGGACGTCCTAGGTTTAAATCCTAAGTGATACATAACATGGTATCGGGACCAGACTATAAGATCCAAGCAAACAAGAATAGTGCTACGAAGGTTTTAGAAAACGACCAAACCATAGTTGTCACAGTTAAATCATTAGCTTGGTTGTAGAGTACCTCAACAAAAAATAAAATTGGAAACCATTCCCTTGCTTGCAAAAGTCATGCTGTCTAAGAATCTAAGTTGTTAAGTAAAAAGATGATGATCTTGATGGTCATTTGGCATAACCCAGATTCAATCCCTCAAAGAATATAGAAAATAGCGGAAGTTGAAGGTTGAAGGGCAAAAATGTGGCATAATGATTGTAGGTTGCATTTAAGCATGAGCCATATTTACAAATGTTCATGGATTTGTCTAATAGTATTCAACATAACTTTACAGGAAATCATAATTATGCAATGATTTTTACCATGAGACAAAAAAATATCTTTTCAATAAGAAAATACAAATTGGGAAGTCCCACAGAGCAGCTTAGCTTAGAGAAATTAAATGTAAAGCAAGCCGCATTGCCAAGGTTCAAAAGTAGCATAGCAAAGACTGCGATGCTTAGATCAATGGCTGGCATTCAATCATGGCCAAAGTTGCAAGCTGCAAAATTTCAATAAGGGTAACTTGAAGGATGGGCGGCAGGAGTGGTAAATTTGCAGCGCCTTCATAGATATTTCAGGAAGACTATATGCCCAGTCAAAGCTTCATATAATTTAAATGTGCATGAACAATATTTCAAACTACTTGCTGTCAGCGACCTTAATATATAAACTGACGTAACAGAACATTAAATTCAGTCTCACGTAAATCAAAGAAGATGCTGCTAATTTTTTCGGAATCGCTAGCAGAGAAAATGCTAGAATAGCCGCTGTCTTAAGACTTAAATAAGGAAAACAAATCCAAATTGACCCAGTAAACTCTAATTCTCTTGAAAAAAGAGTAAGACTAAGAAATGACCCACGTTTGCATATCTTACTAATCCTACAGCGTATTCTTAATCACGTACGAAAACCTCAAATATACAAACTGTATTTTACATATCCTAAATATCTTACACATATCCCATTACAAGCGAGCATAACCTAATTTAAAATTTGGGAAGAAAATTAAAACCTTTATTATTGCAAACTCGTCAATTTCAAGAAAAATAAAAATCGGGTAAACTTGAAGGTGACCCATGCTTCCAAAACTCTAAAAACTATAATCTAACCTTACCTCCCACCCGATTAGAAACAGACGTAACCTCACCCAAACTTTACCACGAAAAAAATTCAATCTTTCAGTTAAACAAAGAGAATAATCGATTGGACACAAGGGGAAAAGAGTACAGTGACTCTTACCAGCCTCTGCAGGAGGAAGAGGTTTGGAGGGCAGTTTAGCAGGTTGTGGCTGCTTGGCATTGATAGCATTATCATCAGAAGGGGTTTTCTTTTGAGATTTGAGATTCTTCGCAGCCTCCAGGAGGACTGTGAGATCGTCGTCGCCCTGATCGTCCTCCCCCAGGAGGGCGAATGAGTTCATGTGTCTGGCCATTCCGTCCTTGAATTTCCCAAAGGGTTTATGAAGAAGGGGGCACCCAATTCACTCACTTGTTCTAATCCATTTTTCTCGCAAACCCATTTTTCTTTCTTTTATCTGCCCTCTCTGCACAGTAAAAATTTCAGAGCCACTAGCACAACATAATACCTAAAAGAAAGAGATGCAGAAAATAAGAGACTAGCAGACAATTATTAATTCCGCTCGTTCATATTAAACCTAAGTTAGGCGTTAAGATTTCCTCCAAACGTTAAGAACCTCCCTCCAAACTATTCTAACGACCGTCTTTTTTAAAGCGGTGCCTTTTTATATCAATATTCTAAAATAAACTAGTTGATGTTCATCTTTACTAATCCCTTGGGAATCATTTTGTTCCTTTCCTTTCTCATTTATGAATTTTGTATAAGTTGAGTTGAGGAATCCATAATCTTTGTGTTCACTTGTCTATAAACCTTCAAGTAGTAATATATGAGATAGTGGTATATCTTAATATATCATAGGTTGAATATGATTTTACAAAATTGATATATTTTCAAAACAAATTATTAATTTCATTATAATCATTTTTCAATATGATAACGTTCTTAGCTACATCCTTCAAGATAGAAAGTATCTTTTTATTCTTTGTGTTGTTTCTAAAAAGACCTTATTGCCACCTTTCTTTTGGCAATATGTGTTGTCATTGATGTCAACTTTAATGTATTTTCCTTGATGTCAATTTGAGGTCAACTTGACGACTTATCATACTTGTATATTGGTGTGCCTCCACAACTCACACCCCATTTTTTGGTCACTTGGCCTAATGGGAACCCCCTTTTTCTTCTTTTTGATGTATTTTGTCTATATGACCTTAGTCAACCCAGTGTTGGGTACGTCAAATTGTGGGCTCTTTGCACTCCCAATAGTTTGACACCTAGTTGATTAAAAGGTCAGGGTCTTTGGTCTTTCTTTCTCTTTTCTTTATTTGCTTTTGTTTGTATTTTGTTCTCTTAGTTGAGCATAGAAAGTCAAACTTGGGCTTTTGAGGTTCGGGGAAGGTCATTCTTCCCCAGAACCCTGAAGCCCTGAAACACCACAAGGTCCAAACACTAAGGTTTTGATCGTGAATCGAGCCTATGAGGGATCGGGGTAGCTCGAGAGTCTTTTGACCCCTAAAACTCCAATCCCCAACCCTCGGTAAAGGGTCAAGGTGACGTCAACCCAATGATATGTGAAGGCTATAAAAGGGGGAGGTTACCTCACATTTTCTCATTGCATGCACTATACTCTTTAAGCCTCCTTTAAGCCCTAATCTTTCGCTGACTATATCAAGGTTTAATTGTACCACTAATTTTGTGAGTCTCTAGGCTTTGAGGGGTCCTCTTCCTACACATTGGGTTGATTTACTTTGTAGTTTCAGGTCAATTTTTGTGCTTGCTTTCTTTGTCTTTTTATGTCCTAGGTAGGGTTTTGTTTTTCTTCCTCGCTTTTAGCTTTGGTTTTGTGGTTTCATTTTGTTTGTGTGCTTGTTTGAGTTTAGAAGGAATAAACCCTAAATGCCCACACATGCCTTGCTTTTTAAGACACCTGTAGTAGCCATTTTCAGCAAAATCTAGGGGTTACAAAACCAACAACATTAGTGGTAAGAATTATTGAAACTATGATCACACCTCATAAAACACCTAGATGGCTTTAAAACCTAGTATTTGGTAAGGACTCAATGATTTGATAATTCTTGACTTAGCATAAACTTGGTGAATTCCAACTATTGGGCTTTCGGGGTATCAAAACCCTGAAACCCCAAAACCATGAGTCTTTATAGATGCCACTCGGGCTATCAGGATCACCAAACCCCAAAACCTTGAAAGGGGAATTATAGTATGAAGCCCTTAAAACCCCATAGCAATTTGCCTTAACCACTTTTTCAGACACTGATAGGGGTGTCGAGGTTTCAGAACCCTGAAACCTCAAAAGGGGTTTGAAACATGAAACCCCATGCCCATGAGTTTTTAATAATCGTCTACACTACTAATTGAGGAGTTGGAGTTTTCACACCCCAAAACCTTGAAATGGATGATTGCGACCCACAACTCTAAACTCCGGTAATCACACAATAGTTGGGTTTTTTCCTATTTTTGGGTTGTTTCCTTTGGTTTTTAGGGTTTAATTTTCAATTTCTTGTTTATTTTGTTTTGGTCTTTTAGTAGTAGTGGTAGCTTAATTTCCTACTTTCTACAATTAGTGCTTAGTTTGCTTTCATAGATTATTTTTTTATGTTTTTAATAAAATATGTTGACAAAGGTTTATGTGGATGTAGAACTTCTAGATATGTCAAACATCCTACCCATGAAGTACAAGTTTCACAGCTACGACTCACCTTCCAAGCTGAGTAATCTCCACAACGAGATTAAAGACATAAATATTGGACACATGGGCTTTAACAAGTTTTTGAAAAGCAATGCCAATCCTACTAGTAGAACTCCAGATGCTACATCAATGGTCTTTTCGAGATTGGTGTATGTAGTAGGACACTCAGTGTCAATCTTGTCTCCTGACTTGATCATGACAATAACAGAACATTATGACCCCAAGGAGAGAAGGGTGAAGAAAAAATAGGGTGATGTTGTCTTAGATATCCAACCACATATAATAGAGGATGTCTTCCATATCCCAACTGCAAACTAGTATCTCACCATCTCCATTGAACAAGTTGAGAGTTATTTCAAGGATGAACCTAATATTCTACACAAGGTCAGCCAAAATTATCTGGAAAGGCCACGAAAAGAAGAAAAGCTCAAGAAGATGAATTTCCACATAGCCTATTTGACAGAGGACATGAAGAATTATGTCACTCTCCTGAGTAGGGTGTGTTAGTGTTTTCATCTAATGTTTGAGTTAAACCTTAGGGTTTTCCTTTGCCTATGATTGGTTGCCTCAAAGTAGTGGCCAACTTGCTTGAGAATTCCTTAGAAATAAGGAATATCTCCTTTTGTTTGGGCTCTGCAAAACCTAGGGCGATCCCCCTTATAATACCTTTGGTTATTGACAAAATTTAATCAAGTATTACACATTAAGAAAATAGCTCTTTGTTTGTTGGACCAAAATGCATATGAATCTATTCTGAAATTAGCTCTATTTTGGCATACATCATTAGTGTATATTTGAGAGAAAAAAACACTATTCTAACCCTACTCCTATCAACATAAATGGAAAATAATTTTGATGATTTGATGGTTGTTGAAACTAACAAGATTATGATTGGTGCTAGGACCATTGGGACAGAGTCTAATGCCTAATGAGTAACAAAAAGATTGCATATTATCTTCTAAATACCCAAGCCTTACTCGAGCATTCAGTTGTTCACACCACATGTCATATCTTTAACAAATCACTGCACTTCTCAAATAAATGCAACTTAAACTAATAAAACAAAAGACTAAGTCCTAGAAAATTGTAGTATATTTATGTCTTGTATAGTCAATCAAAAATCCCCAAGTTTAGAACCACACTTACTTTATTACATAATTTTTTCTTTATAGTACAGACATAACTCAAATTGATCATTGAGTCCAAAACACTAACCAAGGTTAGATACAAAAAGATAGAATTAGATCTGACTAAAAGATATTCAACCTCTGTGTGAAGTATTAAATCTAGAAGTGATAGAAAGAGACCACAATGAATGCCCCTGCAGCAAAAGAATGACCTATATCCCTTCAAGCACTTAATGATCAATCATGTGGAATATAAAAATGGGCTCGAGGGCCATCTGCAATAATAAATGAGCATGGGGTAGGTGAATGAATCAACCAAAAGCATAAAATACTAATAGTGCCACCTGAAAAGAAGGATTTCTAGGGTAAAAATTTGTTAGATATAGTTGGGTGATCTCAATGTTTGGTTGATCCTCTATAGTTCTTTTTATTTTTAAAGGTCCCTTTAATGAGTACCATTGTTTGTATTTTAGCAATCATGGTCGTCGATAAAACTGCATCTTGTTTCATCGATGTCATTGTTGATGAAAGTTTTCATTTCATAAAAACACCTTCTACATCCCATAGATATCTAAAGCTTTATTGAAAATGGCCTTGTCAATGAGACATAATAGGAGCTACATTGAAGACGTTATCACAAAATACCAAAACCCTTTTTGAAAACATCATTGACCAAACAAGGCATAAGTTCTATCAAAAATGGCCTTATCAATGTGGGTAAGCACATCAATAAGACTCCAAGATATTTCATAGATCTCTCTAGCCATGTTGAAAACACTAGGTTGATGAGACAAAAAAGAGTTCTTATTGACATCATCTTCTCGAAGAAGGTCAGCATTTCAATAAAAATTACTTAGACTATTGTAGATACATCGATTGTTGTTCATCGACCAAACAAGATGAATGTTTCACCAACATGACATCTGGGAAATTCCATCTTTGAAGTTGAGTTCCAACAAGAGCTCCAGAACCAGACATTATCTTTGCCTTCCTCATTTTGCAAAATTGCAACCTCATAGCACTTTTCCCATTGGGCTATGACAAGAGCTCCATAACCATAGAGAAATTTTGACGACTCACAAACTTAAGATAAATTGCATGACTAACTCCCCCTTATAATTGATGTTTTTGGTTCCAATCATCTCTTTGGGCCCCGACAAGAGTTTTAGAACTAACCGTGAGCTCCAAAATTTGATCTAGAACTTGAAATTTTCACTGCTTCCTTTTCAAACTTACACTTTATTTTATTTTCTTCCTTTCCATGGTTCCATGTGGCATGTTTGGGTATGATAGGTGTTTAGGAAGTGACCAAAAACCTCAACCAACTTGAGAAACAACTTGAAAAACATCGTTTAAGCTCGAAATAGGCAAGAAATTGGCAAATTTCTAATGGGGGAGGAAAAAGGGCAATGCTGGTCTAGAAAGTTAAATCTAAAAATACAAAATATAGCGAACCAAGGAAAACAAAGGATTAAGGTCTTAATCAATTTTTTTATTTCTAAGGTTGTATTAGACAAGCATACTTACAACCATGACCAAAATGCAACAAAATTTGGCAGTCCTAACAGTGGCTCTTGTTGGGGATGACTAGTTGTAGACTAGAACAAGGGCCCATAAAACTCTAGGATGCATACCAAAAGAAACTAAGGCAAACAAACATATTTACAACTTTGTACACTAATCTACTCTACATGGAAGAAAATGTTAAATAAAGAAGGGCTTTAGGAACTGTTCATTCACTGGTTGTTCCAAGACTTCTCCATTAGTTGGTTGTAGATAATAAGAATGTACACCATTATGAAAGGACCCAACCAAAGCAATTCAAATTTTCCATGTTTACCTTTCTCTTGGTTCCTTGCATTCCACATTAGTACCCAATCTCCTTCCTTGAATTTCCTTGAAGTAGCTCTTTTGTCAAACAAGTATTTTACTTGTTGTTGCATCTTGTTGTATTTCTTTTGTGCTTCATCTCTCACCTCATCCAACTCAACCAAGTACATAATCATATCTTCCATTGGTTGTAAAATCTCATTTTCTCCCTCCTAGATAAGTTGGTATACTGATATCAAATTATTTAACTGAAACCTTGCATCTATCCCATAAACTAACTCAAAAGGTGATTTACCAATTGCCTTCTTGATTGTTACTCTATCAACCCATAATTCAAGCTTTAACTTATAATCTCATGCTCATTTATTCTTTTCCAAGATCCTCTTTATGATCTTCTTTATAACACTCTTATTGCTTGATTTAGCTTCTCCATTTCCTTAGGGATGGTAAGGAGATGAATATGACATAATGATCCCATATTGTTCACAAAAGTTTTTAAACTCTATTGATCTAAAACACATTGCATTATCTATTATCAACTTGACAAGGACACCAAATATATTCAAGATATTATCCATCAGAAGATTTATCACCACTTTACTAGTAGCATGTTTGGTAGGCACAACCTCTATCCATATAGTAAAATAATCAGTAGCCATAAGTATGGACATTTATGACCTAAGTTGATTTATCAATGATTTTTCTAATGAAGCCAATTCCCCATTGGTAAAAGGGTGCCTCAATCTGCATTGGTCTAAGGGGAAGAGCTCTTGAATACTTTAATTTTCCAGAAAATTTCTGGCATGATTCACATTTCAACACAAACTTGTGTGTATCAAAAAATAGACTTGGCCAATAGTAACTTGCTCTGAGTATCTTATAGAAGTTTTTAAACTCTACTGATCTGAAAAAAAATGCATTATATCCATTATAAACTTGACAGAGACACAAAATCTAGTCAAGATATTATCCATCAGAAAATTTATCAGCACTTTAGTGGTAGCATGTTTGGTAGGCACAACCTCTATCCATTTAGTAAAATAGTTAGTAGCCATAAGTATCCGTTTATGACCCCTGGTTGATTTATCAATGATTTCTCCAATGAAGTCAATTCCCCATTGGTAAAAGGGTGCCTCAATATGTATTGGTATGAAGGGAAGAGCTCCTGAGTACTTTAATTTTCTAGAAAATTCCTAGGATGATTCACATTTCAACACAAACTCATGTGTATCAACAAATAGACTTGGCCAATAGTAACCTACTCTAAGTATCTTATAGAAGTTTTTAAACTCTACTGATCTGAAACACATTGCATTATCCATTATCAACTTGACAGGGATACCAAATCTAGTCAAGATATTATCCATTATAAAATTTATCACCACTTTATTAGTATCATGTTTGGTAGGCACAATCTCTACCCATATAGTAAAATAATCATTAGCAATAAGTATCCATTTATGACCCCTAATTGATTTATCAGTGATATCTCCAATGAATTCAACTCCCCATTTGTAAAAGGGTGCCTCAATTTGCATTGGTCTAAGGGGAAGAGCTCTTGAATACTTCAATTTTCCAAAAAAATTCTAGCATGATTCATATTTCAACACAAACTTGTGTGTATCAACAAATAGACTTGGCCAATAGTAATCTGCTCTAAGTATCTTATGGATGGTAGTCTTTGCTGTAAAATATACTCCACAGGCATCTTCATACATTTCCCTCAATAGCCTTTTGGATTGGTGTTCATCTAGGAATAGCAAAAGTACCATCTCTATTTTTCCAAAATAAGTCACCCTCTATTAGCACATACCTTTGGACATGTAGCTTCAGTGTTCTCTTTTGATTATTAGTCATATCGTCAAAACACCTCATATGTCTTAGGAAATGTACTATGTTTTTTATTAAGGTAAATATAGGTTTTGAATGGACCCCGAAACCATTTACAAAGGATTACAAAAGATAGTCCATTAAGCCCTTACAAACATAGAACGCCCGCTAAAAAGCAAAAAGCAGGACCCAACCCAACAAACAACACTAAAGAAAACTAGAACAGAAAACCAAAAAATAGCTGACAACACATCTACCATCAAACTACCAGCAGTAATTACATATTTGCTTTCGTGGCCTTTTCATCCTCTTTTTGCATTTCCTCCATTTTTTGGATGGAATCTTTCAGGCTTGTGAGCTCCTTTGGAATTTTAGGTACTTTCCTCTTGAGATTGCTTATGATTCTTGTACCTGGCCCCGAAGACTGACCTTTACTCCTAGCATCATCTACCACCATGATGGTGGTTTTCTTCAGCAGGCTACTCTCCAGATAAGCATACAAGGCTTTTAAATTCATCATAGAAACTTTTAAACCCTCATTGCTATGCTTCAGGATTTCTCTTATGCAGTAACCATTATAACTAATTTTATCATTTATATCCTTCAACTTTTCATCCATGATAGAAGAAATTTTAGAATTCAAGTCATCATTAGTGTTGTTATTATTTACCTTCTTCACAACCTCTTCAATAAAATTATCTAGTCTTTCTTTAAGAGACTCCATTTCCTCTTCCAGGGCCTTTAGATTGCGACCCATATCTTTCATTTCCTCACTGGGCCATTTCTCCGTATTAATGCCATGGCCAGCCATGCTCCTTACTATAATCACCTAAAAATGGACAAGATTATTTAAGTGAGAAATCAAGGCAAGGATCAACACAATTAAATCAAATCAAGATCAAATCGAAGATAAATTGTAATTGAACATTAATCCAAAATTAATTAAAAATCAAAAGCTATAAAATCAATTTAAATCGAATAAATCATGATAAATCAATAAATTGTGTAATTAATTTAATTAATTACATAGTTCAATTTAAATCAATTCAACCCATTCAAGGGGTACACATGGCTAAACAAATTAAATAAAATCAATTGATTAATTCCTATTTTCTCTCAACACCACATGGGAGGAAAAAGCTTCAACCAATAGGAATTGAGAACAAAGCTCACATGGATCAAGCCTAAAATGAATCTCAATCACTCACTTGGAGGATGAATCTTGTCCACCAATTTTGTCTTCTTGTCCCAAGCTTTGAGGACACAATGTTTAAATTGTCTTTAAAGGGTGGAAACTGTATGCACCCTAAAATGGTCGCCTAGACTTTGGGCCCCCATTCAGCAATTTATCAAATCCCTGAATTAATATTTTGAAAAATCAACATTTTTCAATTATATCAATTTCCTTGATCAAATCCTATTTTCATCATTTTTCGATTATTTGCCTTGGGCTAACCATTTTATCCTAAGTCTTTATTTATTTAAAAGGAATATTTCCTCCCCTTTTATTAAATAAAAAGCCCCCACTTTTCCTTTTATCCTAAGTTGCACAAATAAAGCATTATTCTTATTTTATAAAAAGGAGAAAAGCATTTTTTGTCTTATATGGACACAAAAGTCAACTCTTATTTTCTCATTGGAGGATATTTGTGCACATGGATTGCTCCTCTTTCAAGCTCCACCGTTGATTAAATCTTTTGCCTCTTAATCTCCATGGTCCATTCCTTTTCATTTCCTATAAAAGAAGAGCTATTTTCTCATTTGCATATCCATCTTTTGAATACTAATGTTATGCTGTAGGTTTTCTAAGTGATTTTGGAGCTTTGGAGATTTGGAGCATTCTTGGCTTTCATATTTACATGCTATTATAGTTTCATTTCTTGCATCTTAGTTTCATTATCATGGCATTCATAGCTTAGTTTCCTTTATGCTTTAGATTACTTCATCTAGTTTAATTAGGAAGGCTTGGTAATACTTGCATCTTTCCTTTTCATAGCATAGCTTGTACTTTCATTTCCATAGCTTAGCTTGCATCTCTCATTTCTAGCTTGCATATTCATCTTAATCTAGTTGCATTTGCATTTCATAGTGATTCTTGGGGATATTGGCATTCTTGTCCTTGTCTTCATTTGAATCTCTCATTGTGTGGTTGACTAGCAAGGTCATTAGCTTAATAGCTCTAGCTGAGAGCAAACTTAAAATAATCTTGCAACTCCATGCATAAAGAGCTCTCGGTCGCTTTCTAAGGTTTCCTCTTCATGGATTTCCTTGGTTGTAATGACTTAGAGAAGTGCACCATTTGAGTGTGTACAGAAACAAGGACTTAACCCCAACTCAATCATGATCAACTCAACTATACCCCCTACCCTTGCCAAAATATATAAAAGAAAGGCATAATTCACTCATAAATCATCCACAAATCTGAGAATAGCATCAAACCTCTTGCAAATTAGAGCTAGAAAGACAAATATAGAAGCTAATTAGCATTTCAATTTGGAATTAATATTGTTATTATCTTTGCTTATCATTCTCATTTTAGGACTGTCACTAATGAAGGCTTGATGAGAGCTTTATCATTAGCATCCTTAAATAGAGATCCATAGAGTGCTTAATTGTCAATTTTTAGCTTAAATAGATTGCTATTTGTGTTAATTTAGTGTTTATTTTGAATTATTGATGATACTAACCCTATGAAGGTACTTTTTCTAGTACACAAAATGGCACCCACTATGGGGCATTAGGCCTCATAAATTTATAAATTCAAAGAAGTAAAATTTTTCTTGCAAATCTTGTTTTCTTCTCTATTTTACAGCTAAAATAGCATGTTTGACACTTTCTACAGCGCTTTTACCAGGTTTTCCAATGCTTCTGAGCTCTGAAACAACACGTTGACGACAAATTTTTGCACCTTTACACGGGGTTTTAGCGCTTTTGATTCCTTCTATTCTTCATCTAAACTTCTTTTAGCGCTTTTGCCCTGACTAGCCGGCGTGTATGATCAATTCTCTAGTGCTTTTACGGTGTTCTTGATGCCTTTACACAGAGTTTTAGCGCTTCTGATCTCTGTTTCAGTGCTTTTAATTTTTTCTTTAGCACTTTTAATTCGATCTATAGCACGTTCAAGCATTTAAGTAGCGCTTCAATAGATTCTATAACACTTTTGATTAAATTAAAAATTAACAGAATCTGACTGTCAGAAAATAATTTCTCTGTCTCTACAGGATGACTGGTTATAAAAGAATAAAAAAACCAGGGACCAGATTCAACACTGAGGGAAAAGCCTTGACAAAAAGGATCAAAGAGGAGAATATTGCACACATCAAGCTGGTTTTGGAAGATTCTTAGCAAGAAAGAAAGGTATATGAACAATACTTAAAAGTTGTAGAAGCATATAAAGCAAAGTTTGTATCATTGAATTGGATTTATTCACCTTAATCAAGTTTTTCTCAAATTTGATAAATAAGGCTTAGGTTCAATTTTATCATTGTTTTCTTCATTTTGGCTGGTTGTGTTAACTAACTTGTTGGAGGAGAAGCAAGTGGAAAGGAACGATCACCACTAGGTGAGCATAAAAATGAAAAATTCATCAAAAATGCCCCTAACCTTAGCTAGCTTCGTTTGAAGGTAAGCCTAAACTTAGTCATTTTTTTTTCTTAAATTGTGGCTTTGTCAAATTCAAAATCTAGTAATTAAAGCATCCTATTATTGTTTGAGGAATTTGACATTAGGCCTATGCTCTTCACTTTCTAAGTGAATCAAAATGCCAAAAGTGTTAAACTCCTTGATTAAAAGAAAGGCTAAGTAAATCAAGCACTAAATTTGAACAACCCCCTTGTTTGTAGAAAAGAGTAGAAATACTCGATTCTCATTAGTTAGTGGGTTTGGTAATTGAACCTTGTTAAAAGTGTTTGGGGATTGAGAAATAGATAGGGATATGCTCTTCACCTTTTTGGTGAATCAAACTCCCAAAACCTATCTCTTTATTCCACTTTATTGCTTTCAAATGAACATGCTAGATCTATAGTGGGCTTGCCTCCCGAGATTTGCCTTAATAAGGCCGGTGAGAGGGATAGCCCAAAGTGGGATACAATCGCCTTTTCCACGATCATCCAATCCACTATAAAATGAAATTCATGCATCCTTAATGGGGTGTGTGACAAAAGGGTGTTAAATTTTTGAACTTCCTTGAGTAGTCCTTCGGGATTGCGCAAAACTCCGACATACCGGTGGTGGGAAGCCTCTTAATATACTTGGATGAAAGTTTAATATCCATTTTGAACAGAATATTGATTAAAAACCTTATTAACTTAGCAAAGACTACCTTATAGAGCCATGTTTGCGAACCAAATCTTGAGCTAGGTAGATTGCTTGAAGTGTCTTTTTGTGCAAAAACCCATGATAACGTCCTTGAAAATTCAAACACTTTTTGTGTAGAGGGTTAAAAAGAACAAGTGTACTTGTGGTTGTTGTGTTTGAAAAATACATCACAAAAGTAAGAGACATCCATTTAAAAATTTATCTTATATTTTTAAATCTCTTCATAAAAGCAAACAATTACCAAATTGGGGATCAATTCAAAATCAAACCTTGTTGAATGTCAGTTTCTACACATTCTCACAAACTCAAATTATCTTTACAAAAAGATGACACTTGCATTGCAAAAGAGGTCCCCGAATTTGAATATCAAAGTCTTTTCAACAATCATGACCAAGGGGATAGTCTCCCAAATCTATTTGAAAAAAGACTTGAATCAATGGATCAAAACTCCATGTTTCACGATTACCATCATGGTGGAAATAATGATAATATTAAAAATGTAAACCAAGAGCCTAAGGAAATGCTTGAAGAAAGGGATAATAGAGCAGCTCAAGATACTGATTTTCTTGAAGTCATGGAAAAACTAATAGATAGGGATAGGGAGAAATTTTTCCTAATCCTAGCCCAAGAAGGGGTAAAGCTCCCACATGATTATGATGTGGATCAACTTAAGGAAAAAAAAGAAGATGAAAACCTGATGAATGCTATGACTCAACAACTAAAAATGTTCCGAGAGAAAATTGACTTAATGAAAAAGGCCTTTGAACCTAAGCCTTTTTCTATCGAGGCCTTCTGTCCATTCTTGTTCGACAAAAGCTTAGTCATGACACCTTTTCCTATCAATAAAATCTTTCCTAAATATGATAAATACATGGGTAAATCAGACCCACAGGATCACCTTAGAGAGTTTTGCGCTCTAAGTATTGAATTTATGCATAACACCACGTAATTAATGAGACTTTTTCCAAGAAGTTTGGGAGGGAAAGCCATGGAATGGTTCTCAAAACTTTCACAAGGAATAAAGACTTTTGAGTAATTAGCCTTTAAATTTGTAACTCATTACTCCTACAACATCGAACATGAGATTACCATGCTAAAACTATGTGATACAAAATAAAAGGATGGTGAATCTTTCTTAGGATTTCTTCAAAGGTGGAGGACCATTTTTGCAAGGTACCCACGAAGTATCCCTGAAAAGGAGAAGATGGAGATATTTATGAATAATTTAAATATGGAGATGAACTATAGGCTCCAACTTCAATGTCCCCCTACATTCAAAAAACTTATTGAGAATGGGATTAAGATTGAAGATGTATTGGTCAAAAGGGGAGAGATCAAATTGTTTAAAGACAATAAACCCTACACCAATACTAATAATAATCATTATATATCTAATTATGCCAACAATAAAGGAGCCAACAATCACAACGATAAACCTAAACTATGGTTGAAGAATAATAACAAAAATCTTGTGAATGATGGGGTTGTGGAAGCCCACAACTTGAAGGCTACCCAATTTAACTTATCAAGTGGAGAGAATTCAACATACAATGTGAATCAAATGAGTAAAGCTCCTTTCAATAATTCCAATTCCAACAACAACAACAACACCAATGCTAATAATAATCCCTTCAATAGTGCTGATGTCAAAAAGCCTAAGCCCTTCTTTTCCACTTATCAAAAGAAAAAAATCACCTTCTTAGGTGAACCATTGGAAAATGCATTAAGGACTTTGGTGGCCAACAAGATCATTACTCTACTTGAGTTAAGGCCCTATGAACCCCAAATTAAGTTGAATTGGTGGAATGATTCTCACCATTGTGAGTATCATCGAAATAAGGGTCATAAGACCAATGAGTGCATGAAGTTAAAACATTTGGTGCAAGACCTAATTGATGATGGGACAATCAAGGTTGAAGGGCCCCAAAACAATGAAGATCATACAGCCTTCAAAAACCCCTTTCTAAACCATGAAAAGGGTGAGTCATCAAACACTAACCAAAATAATAAAAGAGGTAATGAGAAATTCAACTTTTCTCATACCTATGATAACACAATTAATGCTTTAAGTGGTGATGAAAGCACCATAAATTTTATTGTGGTAAAAGAGAAACCAAGGGAAGCAATATCTAATGTTGTAACTAGGGGGCAAGCTTCAAAAATTACTCTACCTTGAAATGCTCCAAGAATTGTTCTACCAAATCAAGCCTCATCTTCATCATCAAAACAATATAATTTGGTAGATCAATTACAACAAACCCCTACTCAAATATCTATTTTAGAATTTCTCAAACTCTCACCAACTCACAAGGAGATTCTAGAAAAGGCCTTGGTAGAGATGAATGTACCTCTAAATTTGGAGGCAGACAAATTTCAAAATATGGTGGGATATCTTATTGCACCTCATTGCCTATCTTTTTCATAGCAAGATGACATGTCATTAAATCACCCAAAAAACTTGCCTTTGCATATAGAGGTTCTAATTCACAAGCATAGGGTTAAAAGGGTCCTTATTGATGGAGGAGCCGACCTAAATATTTGTACCCTAAAATTGGTAAAAGCCTTAGGATTTTATGAGGAGGCTATTGACCCAAAGAAAAAGATAACTATAAAAGCCTACGATGACAAAGAGAGAGCTTCTAAGGGTGTCATAGTACTTCCTATTAGAGTTGGCCCAATTCAAAAAGAAACCATTTGTCAAGTCCTATACCTAAAGCTGACTTACAATATCTTACTAGGGAGACTGTGGATTCATGAAATGCAAGTCGTGTCATCGACCTACCATCAATGTCTTAAATTCCCCTATCCAAGGCAATAAATCATGGTAAGCAAGAACTCAAACCCCTTTCAATATTGTAACAACATGAAGCCTATCAATGATTCTCTAGTCCTGCATAATGCAGAAGGGTCTATTCCTCAAAGACTAGAGCAAGGTCAAAGTTCAAAAGACCTTCCATCTTTAAAGGGAAAAGAAAAAGAAGAAGTTGTTGTTGAAAACATCCAAAGTCCTACTAACCTAGCTACATCAAAAAAAGGAAAAGAAAAGGTTAGTGAGGAGAGTACTCTTGAAACAAAGAAAGTAGACCAAGATAGATCCATTCAAATCTACACTATGGAGGCTCATTATCAAAAAATGGACCATATGATGAAAAACTTTGAGAAACAATGTCAAATCAAACAAAAGGGAGTAGGTGAATACTCCTTATCCATGATGGACCTACCTTTATCTCTGAAATCATATGGAAAGCCGTCTAATTTTCCTCATAAATATAATGATCACTTTGTGAGGGCTAATACATCTTCATTCATGGAGGAAGAGGACAATGAAATCCTAAACTAGTTATACAAGGATGAAGAATCAAGTACCCATGAGAAGCGCATACAAAATATAGCATTCCCACACATCAATATGGGAAAGGATTTCAAATTATGTAGAAAATGGGATACAAAGGACAAGGACCTTTAGGAACAAGAAACAAAGGACTCCTTGAACCCATTGAGATGATGTGGAGAGATAGCAAAGAAAAGACATGATTAGGCTACTTAGAACAAGGGTATACTCAAAAGCACTATCCTAAGGTCTATGATCAAATATTACAATTAGAGTCACATAGTGATGAAGAATCAAATGATTGGGAATGGGATACTTTGTCAAATGAATCATGTCAAGATAAAGGTATTGATGTCATTCATACTTACACTCCTAGCAAAGGAAAATAATCAATTGTAGAATCAAATAAGAGTCAAGCCTCAAGCTCAAGCCAAGTGGTCCTAGATAATGTGCCAATTCAAGAAATTGAAATAAATCAATGGGTAGGAGAACCCTACGTACCATCATGGAGACCTTCTATGGAAGAATCTAACATTAGGTTTAACCCATGTGATTTTTACCTAATAGAAACCCTAGTGGATTCTAGTGAGGAGGATTTCAACCCTAGTTCTCTAGAAAATCTTGAAGAGGCACATGTTATAGACTTAAGTGATATAATGTTCAAACCTTCAAATGAAGTTTTGTCCTTAAACCCTATTGGCCTAATTTAAAACATTGATCCTTTGACCCTCATCTATCCAGAATTAATTGAATGGGATTCCATTGAACCTACCATACTCCCTACCTTTTTGAATGACAACTTGGTGTCCCAATACTTAAATGTGGTTGAACCTTCTTCTACCACAGAATATCATGAAGGAGTGGCAAAGGAAGGTATCCAAACTCTCAACTCAATAAAAAATGAAAAAAATAAAAAAAATAAAAAATGGAAAGAATCTAATGTTGAAAACCACATTGTGATAGCATTAGATCAAAAAGAGAAAGAAATAAAGAATGATTCCAAAGGTGAAAACCCAATTGAGGCACCTAAGGAAGGGAGTTTGGATACTTTACCTGAGCACTATAAGGAGAGATCTCCTATCTTGATTGAAGCAACATAAAAGGTGAATATTGGATCAGAATCAGAACCATGGATCATACACTTAGCAACATATTTATCTAGTGAGGAAAGAAAAGAATTCATCAAATTTTTTAAGGAAAAGAAAATCAATTTTGCATGGTCTTATGATGGTATGCTAGGATTAGATCCAAATTTAATCATGCATCACTCGAACATAAAAGAAGGAGCAAGACCAGTAAAGTAGAAATTGAGAAAGATGCATCCGCACATAGCTTTGCTTGTAAAAGTGGAGTTAGAAAAATTGCTAAAAGTCAAGGGTTTATAAGAGCCATTGATTATGCCCAATGGATTTCAAACATTGAACCAGTTTCAAAAGAAAACAAGTCCATCAGAATTTGCACGGATTTTAGGGATCTCAATCTTGCATGTCCCAAAGATGACTTTCCATTACCAAGCATAGATGCCACAGTAGATTTGACAGTAGGACATTCAATGTTCTCACTTATGGATGGGTTTAGTGGCTATAATAAAATAAATATAACACTCGAAGATCAAGACAAAACAACATTTACATGTGCGTGGGGGACATTTTGTTGGAATTTTATGCCCTTTGGTCTAAAGAATGTCAGAGAGACCTATCAAAGAGCCATGACAACAAAATTCCATGACATGATGCATAAGTCCATGGAGGACTATGTAGATGATATACTTGATAAATATCACTCAAGAGAGGAACATCTACCCATATTAGAGAAATTTTTTGAAAGATTGGAGCAATTTAAAGTAAGGCTAAATCTGAAGAAGTGTGTATTTGGTGTTCAATCAAGAAAGTTACTAGGGTACATTGTTTCAGCAAAAGGAATAGAGGTAGACCCAGCCAAAGTCAAATCCATTATGGAAATGGAAGCACCTAAAAACATAAGTCAGATGAGATCTCTTCAAGGTAGGATTCAATCCATACGAAGGTTCATATCTCAATTGGCAGAAAAGTGCCATAATTTTACTCAACTCCTTCATAAGGACATAGTTTTCAAATGGGATGAGAAATGTGAAGAAGCCTTCAACTTGTTGAAGAAATATCTAATGAACCCTCCAAATTTGATGCCACCTATAAGAGGCAAGCCTTTGATTCTATACATTTCAATGACCGAACATTCATTAGGGGCACTCTTGGCACAAGAAGATGAATCAGGAAAAGAAAAGGCCATCTACTACATAAGTAGAACTTTGGTAAAATATGAGTTGAACTACACCTTCATTGAAAGAGCATGTTTGGCCATGGTTTTTTCTTCCCAAAAATTGTGCCGCTATATGTTATCCCACAAGATTAGACTCATTGCAAAGATAGATCCCTTGAAATATATTCTTAGCAAAACAACATTGAATGGAAGACTAGCCAAATGGGTCATGGTGCTAAGTGAATTTGACATAGAATATGTGGATCAAAAATCTATCAAGGGCCAAGTCATAGCTGATCAATTAGCATAATCACCATTGCAAGATGACCACCCAATACAAGTGGAATTTCCAAATTTTGAAATTGTGAATGTGGAAGCAAAAACATGGCAACTATATTTTGATGGTTCCTACACACAACATGGATCAGGAGCAGACACACTTTTGATTACTCCTCAAGGGTCTACAATTCTTAAATCATACAAATTGCTATTTCCATGCACAAATAACATAGCTGAGTATGAAGCATTTTTCATTGGAATCAAACTGGCATTAGAGTGGAAAGTGACAAAACTACAAGTCTATGGAGATTCACAGTTGGTTATCAATCAAATTAATGATGAATATTAGATGAAAGATGACAAGATGGTACCTTACAAAAATATGGTTGATAATCTCAAGAAATACTTCACTCTCATCACATTTGAACAAGTACCAAGAGAGAAGAATAAAGCAGTAGATGCAATGGCTACCTTGGCATCACTTCTCCAAATACTAGATCAAAGCACTAGATATGAATTCTTGGTAGAAGAAGTTGAGCAACTTGCATTTGACCCTACCCATCCTCATACCATTTTTTTATTAACCACACATGAATCGCCTTGGTATGGAGACATTTACACTTACTTAAAAGACCAAATCCTACCCATAGACCAAACTAGGAACCAAAAGAAAAGCTTTATTCGACAAGCCGCTCGTTATACCTTAATATCTGACACATTATATCGTAAGAGTCTAGATGGAATGCTTCTTAGATGTCTAGAGAAAGAGGAATCAGATATAGCCTTACAAGAAATTCACAAGGGGATTTGTGGGTCACATTCGAATGGTTTAACCCTAGCTAAGAAACTTCTTAGCATAGGATATTTTTGGCCTACAATGGATAAAGATGCTTGTCACTTTGCTAAAACTTGTAGAAAGTGTCAATATCATGGAAACTTGATACATGTGCCCGCACAAGAGCTTCATCCTATGACGACACCTTGGTTGTTTTATCAATGGGGTCTAGACTTAATAGGAATGATTTATCCACCATCTTCAAATGGTCATAAATTCATTATTACAACAACATAGTACTTTACCAAATGGGTGGAAGTTGTACCTTTATCAACTGCTACAAGAAAGAAGATATCCTTGTTTATTCTAAACCACATAATATGTAGATATGGCGTACCTCATGCCATTATAACATATAATGCCAAGCACTTCAAAAATAAGGATCTAAAGGAGTTATGCACAAATTTTCAAATGATCTACCACTTCTCATCAATATATTACCCCCAAGGTAATGGACAAGCAGAAGCGACAAATAAGAATATCCTAAAAATATTGAAGAGAACTGTAGACAATTCAGGTAGAGATTGGCATATAAAAATAAACCTGACCTTGTGGGCTTATAGGACAAGTATCAAAATGCCAACAGGAGCTACACCATTTTCCTTAGTCTTTGGAACAGAAACAGTTTTACCTTTGGAGGTAGAACTTCCATCCTTAAGAGTATCTCTACATGGTTTGATAGGTGAAGAGGACTATAGAGTTGCTAGGTTGCATGAACTAGAACTGTTAGATGAGAAACAAAAAAAAGCATTTGATCACTTGAAAGTATATCAAAACTGAATGTCAAGGACTTATAACAAGCACATCAAGTCAAGAACGTTCCAAATAGGTGACTTAGTTTTGCAAGAGAATCCCAAGAATCAAGCAGAAAGAGAAAAGAAAGGGAAATGGGAAGCAAACTGGTTAGGACATTTTGTGATCACTTCATCTTTTGGGACCAACACATATAAGTTAGCTGATTGTGATGGAGAAGAGTTATAAGAACCTATCAATAGCATTCATCTCAAAAGGTTCTACACATGAAGCAGATGAAAGAGGATAAAGAAAAAGAGTATCAAAAAATCAGATGGAAAGCATCCTATTCATTGTACATAGTTAAAAGAGATCTTGAAAAAACCAAAAATATTGAAAAACATAAAAGAGCAAACAAATCAGAAATGCAGAAAAGATAAAAAATAGTGGAGAATTGAGCATGAAGAAAGCCAAAAACATTCATATATGATCCTCAAAAAGATATTGTCTTGGTGAAAACCTAGAAAATAGGAACCTTGATGTTATGAAAAGGAAAAAATTGAAAAAAGATAAAATAAAAAAAGATTAAAAAAAAGAGAAAAAATGCCTTGGTGAAAACCTAGCAAATAGGCGCCTTGGTAGCAAAAAAAGGAAAAAGCTTTAAAAATAGAAAAAGAAAGCAAGATCCACTCAATTGGTGAAAACCTGGTAAATAGTCACCATTGAAAGTCCAAGTCAGTCGCATACCTAGCAGTCAGCCTTGTAAATATTGCATTCGCCAGCATTTGTATATATTGCATAATAAAACCCCATAGTTGCATTTGCAAGTACCTAAAGATTTTGGTCACCTAATCTACAAATTGTCCTAAGTCCCACAAATGCCATCATATCAAACTGGGGGAAATCTACTCTAAAGGAGGAAGGATTCATCAAAAGCAAAATTCAATCAATCATTGAATCAATTCATCAAAAAAGCAAGTGAAACGATCAATCAAATCCTAATTACAATCCAATTTGAACCAAACGCAAAATTTGATCCGAGATCTTACATGACCCTGTCTTTATCAGGATTAAAAGTATGAAATGGATGGAACTATACTTGAAATATGGATTTGAAAAACATTGCAAATTTTATTTTTTATTTTTTTTCTAAAGTGTTGACTTGATTGATGAAATCATGTCTTTCTAGTGAATTGATGAAAGTTTTTAAACTAGACAAGCTATCATGAAAGTGTGATATTTTATGGATTTCTGAATGAGTGTCTTAAGATCAAAGTTTTAAAGCATGTATTATTTGTCTAAGGACATGATCATCAAAGAATCATCAAGGAGGTGTACATATGACGAAACTAAGATTTTTGTTTGTTTACGCAAAAGGATACCTTGGATATTTTGATGTTCAATATCATAATACCAAAATCCACTTGCAACATAGAATCTGACAAAATCAGTATTCACACTCTCATGATTGGCTTCAATCAGTGATAGTCGTACTAGAAAGAGATGGGAAAGCAACAAAAGAGGTGAAAAAGTATTCATATCATCATAGTTGAACTAGTGATGGTTGTACTAAATCGGGATTCCAAAAACTACTCAATGATGAATATAAGCTCCAAATTTTTGAATAGTGACAGTTAGTTGCATACATCCTAGATTAAATTCATTTAAAGTATTTTCCTTTCTTAGCTTCAAAATTAATTTGCAAGAGGAAAAGAGAAAGGGGGTGTAGTCAAATAAAAAATTAAAAACTATATGTGATCGAATGTGTTGGAAATCCAAAATAAAAAAGAAAGGTGCATTACATTAGTTCATGAGCATTTGTTAGATCCATGTTATCTTGCATTAGTTTGGATTCATTTTAATCTAAGTTCATTCCATATAGTTTGAATCATTTTCATTAAGTTAATTGCATTAAGTTGCATTCATCAAATCATATCTTGCATAACATTAATTGCATTAAGTTGCATTCATCATTCATATCTTGCATAAAGTTCATTGCATTAGGTTGCATGCATCATTTAATTCATTAAGTAACATTGCATTAAGTTGCATTCATTTTAAAGTTCATCTCATTTAAGTGTGCAGTCTTTAAATCATTCATATCAATCCATTAAGTGCATTTACCATTACATTTATTGGTTAATGTTCATTGCATCCATTAAGTCATTCCATTTAAAATCATTTCAATTCATCATTAGGTGCTTATCATTTAGTTCATAAAAATATGGCACATTGCATTATTTAATTAAATCCATACATTTAGTTTAATCCTATATTGTATATCATTACACTATCATGGCATTATATTCATTAACATCATTCATCGATATCACATATAACAGTTAGGATCATTAATCATTAAGTACCCATAACCATTATACTTTACATCATATAGGTCCATCACATCGCATACCATAAATCCATAAATTCATTCCATCAAAATAAATACATCCATATATCCATAAATTCATTACATTGCATTAACCATTGCATCATCATCTAACATATCTATATATCATTAGCATTCATAAAGCATTAATATCATATCAATAATCATCAAATTCATATTGCATCCAGTCATCTATTCTATGTCATACATAAGACAACCATTTAAGCATAAATAGAATATGTGCATCTATCATAAAACTGCATTCTGAAAAGCATAAAACAAAGCATATAGGAGATAAAACCATATAAATCTACATATCATAGTAAAACACCTAAAAAAGGAGGTCCAACACATGATGACATCACATAAAGTAAATATGTCAAAATTGAGAATCAAAGTCTATAGTACCATCATCATCATAAATCAATGGAGTATCAAAATCTATGATATCATCAATGAAACATCTATAAATCAAAGTCCATCAGAGTATCAACAAGTATCAACATGAGGAACATCAATTGATCAAAAGAATACAACAGAGTCCAATGTCTCGATATAAAAAATGAGATCATCATATACATTAATGAATGAAAGAATATATCAGATCAATATGGATCAATAGGTTGAGCCACCAGCACCATCACCACCATGAGGACTAGGACCAGTATCAGGAGGATGGCTCAAACTAGCCTGTAGCCCATGCTGACTCATAGCGGCCATAAAAGCCTACATCATACCGCTGAGCTTCCTAACCTCCTATCTAATCTTAGAAACATTCAACTGTAAAGCTCGACCCTATGATGCATCCGCCAGAGCCTCTGAACTAGGAACCTGTGCAGAAGAAGTCTATGGTGGAGGCATGGAAGAAGATGGCATAGAAGAAGATGGACAAGATGAAGAAGATGGAATAGAAGCAGAAGTAGGTGCTTGTGCTGGAGGAGCCCATGGAACAATCGGAGGAACCTACGGAGGAGCCTATGTTGGCCTACCTTGTGCCTGATCTAATAGAGCATGTGTGGCCTGGGCATCCAATTGCCTTTGATGTCTAGCCTTGCGGTGACCCTGTCTACCTGCCAGATCCCTAGCAACTTGGTGTAGAGCTCTATCCACACCTTGATCCCTCACCTAAACACCACCCCTAGGAGGAATGAGAGCAACAATAATAACTAGAATCAAGACTCTCCCTTCTCTGGCTACTCGATGACCCGATCATCCCTGATGTGCTCGAATCCTACCTCCACCCCTACCACCATCCCCATCCCCATCCCCACCTCTATCTCCACCACCATCCTCAGACTCCTCATCAATACTAGGTACCCACTCAGCTGGATCTGTGAATCTCAGAAATGGGTTTCGAGCAAACCAATCAGCATAATCATCGATCATCCCAGCATCAACAACCCGCTCCTGCATATCCCATGGTAAATGAGCTAGATTCTCGATCTCCTGCCTCGCTGTCCTGAAATCAACAATAGGACCCCATAGTGATCTCTCGGCCTGAACCTGGGCATACATGGCTACACCATGTGGCATACCCTAAATGCGCCCATACTATCGTAGTACTCTCCGAAAGCAAAATCTCTCAATGATATGTGGTGTCCGGCCAATCATCCAACGGGGACTACACATACATGGAAGCTTAGTCGCATCCTCTAGCCATGACTCACAACCTAGGTAGGGATGCCATATAACTTGATCCATATTGTCGATAACATGACACCAATAATCCAACTTACCCATATGGGTCTGCACTACCATGCCCTCATACATCCAGGTAAATGGCCATCCCCAATCACACTGACATGTTGTAATAGGTCATGTCATTGGGAGATGCTCCCATGTCCAAAGTTGAAGTAAAATAGCTCCTGTTGAAAGAGTAGAAGAATGTCTATACACTACTGTATGCAACTCATGATAGAGCTTCGCTAAGACATAGGACCCCCAATCAAAATATCGAGGCTGAGCCATCAGATCCTCCAAAATAGGACCCCAACCAATTGCAAATCCATGCCCTCATTGATCTGGTACGAGGAAACCTCCAATCAAGGCACCCAAAACCGCTAGCAAAATTGGGAAGGAGTGGAACTGAGACCATTGAATGTGATCATCACCAATGGTAGGATCCTGGAAGACCCACCGACATGCTGCTCCATCATACACCTGATCATATAAAACCAACTCTCCTCGAGTCGGGATACGTAGGATATGGTAGCCGTCCCTAGGGGTGATGGTCATCTCACCCATCGGTAAATGGAAAGTATTATGATCAGAGTTCCAACGCTCTACCATAGCGGTAAGAAGATCCTGATTCACTCAGAATCAAGGAAGAAGAAGAAGGAAAGATAACCCACACCTGCCAATATGTCTCCGATCCAGAGCACTCATGTCATCAATCATGTTGAAAGGACAAGGGTGTAATCCACGAATGACCAATGACTTAAGCATTGCCTGCAAAAAGAAAGTTTAATCATATCAGTTTTGAAATCAATTATCATTTGAATTATCCTAAGTCAATCAAACATTTACAAACAAATATCAAACCACAATCAATTTTCTTGATTCTATTAAGAGAGGATGGAAAATTCATCATCATCCATCATCTAAATCTAGATTGACAATCACACATTCAAACTACAATTGAATCACACTGACATCTAACGACTTGCTACCAAATCAGGTTATTACCTATGCCAATCAACTGATTGGTGATAAGGACAATTTTGAAAAATAGACTAAGGCATTTATAATTTTTTCCTATCAGGGTAAAAGCGCTATTTTAAGGGTTAAAAGCGCTATTTAAAAGATTAAAAGTGCAACCTAAATGATCAAAAGTGCTTTTCTAAGTCATACACGCTAAAAATTTTCAAAGGTGCTATTTAAAATATTGAATGTGCCATTACAAAAATCAAAAGTGAAAATTCATACAAATGCACTAAAGTAAATTTAAAAAATGAAAGGTGTGCTAATTTCTACGTGCAAAAGCATTGTTTTGCAACGTGGACACACTATTCAAATGTGCAAAAGTGCTAAAAACTAGTAAACGCACTATTAAAATGGGTAAACGTGCTATTTCATTTGGGAAAAGCAAAAAACTAGGGTTTTTGACTGAAAAATTCATTTTTTTTAAGAAATTAAATCATGAAATGAAAAACTGAGGTTCAGACACTTATCGGAGGACCGTGGGTCGGTGGCTGCAGATATCGTCGACCACACTCGAACCTATGCTCTCTGATCAGGATCACCATCGCAAATATCGTAGAAGGATTCAGAGCAAAAAGTCAACTAGAAAAGTGAAAATGAATTATGAAAATGACTTTTTACTCCTTTATATAGGTCATTTTGACCTAAAAAGGGCATCTTTGACCAGAAAATGACCAGGGACCCAAATTTTCCACCAAAAAGGCCAAATTAGGGGCATTTGTCATCACACGAATGCAAAATCAATATTGGAAATGAAATCAAAATTCATTAAAAATTGACCTAATTAACGCAAAATGACCTAAACCGTTGACTTTTTCAAACATATATCAAATTTCATTTCATTTTCGAGGGGGCATACACTCAGATAATCAGAAATAACAACAAAATCATCAAATCAGGGGCACGACCATCAAATCAAAGTGTAATCTTTTATTAAAAAAAAATCGCTTATCAATCAAAAGGGGCATAAAACATCGAATTAGATCAAATCAGGTACCATATCATGGAATTGTCATAAAATCAACCATCATGACATCAAAATCAATCGAACTTTATCAGAATCTGCATCTTATATCGAACAACAAAATCGACCATCGACAGAATCGGGACTTCACATCAGTTGAATCAAGACATTCTTTGAATCGACACGCTTCGCACGTCAACTCAAATAGGGGCATTTTTAATCACTTGAAAATGGACAAGATTATTTAAGTGAGAAATCAAGGCAAGGATCAACACAATTAAATCAAATCAAGATCAAATCGAAGATAAATTGTAATTGAACATTAATCCAAAATTAATTAAAAATCAAAATCTATAAAATCAATTTAAATTGAATAAATCATGATAAATCAATAAATTGTGTAATTAATTAAATTAATTACATAGTTCAATTTAAATCAAATCAACCCATTCAAGGGGTACACATGGCTAAACAAATTAAATAAAACCAATTGATTAATTCCTATTTTCTCTCAACACCACATGGGAGGAAAAAGCCTCAACCAATAGGAATTGAGAACCAAGCTCACATGGATCAAGCCTAAAATGAATCTCAATCACTCACTTGGAGGATGAATCTTGTCCACCCATTTTGTCTTCTTGTCCCAAGCTTTGAGGACACAATATTTAAATTGTCTTCAAAGGGTGGAACCAAGGACTTAACCCCAACTCAATCATGATCAAATCCTACACCCCCTACCCCCTACCCTTGCCAAAATCTATAAAAGCAAGGCATAATTCACTCATAAATCATCCACAAATCTGAGAATAGCATCAAACCTCTTGAAAATTAGAGCTAGAAAGGCAAATATAGAAGCTAATTAGCATTTCAATTTGGAATTAACATTGTTATTAGCTTTGCTTATCATTCTTATTTTAGGACTATCACTAATGGAGGCTAGCTGAGAGCTTTATCATTAGCATCCCTAAATAGAGATCCATAGAGTGCTTAATTGTCAATTTTTAGCTTAAATAGATTGCTATTTGTGGTAATTTAGTGTTTATTTTGAATTATTGATGATACTAACCCTATGAAGGTACTTTTTCTAGTACACACTTACCTCCTGCAAAATACAGTCTTGGACTTTGAAGCCAACATAAACCTCTTTCTCCTTACCTGTTCTCTGACTTTTCTCTTCTCTATTCCCAGCCCTAGTATTAGGCTTCTTGTGCAGAGTACCTTCCTCTTTCTTCCTTTTGTTTCTTTTTGTTACTCTTCTCAATTCTGTCTTCCTTCTCAGAACCCTCTCCATCCCTCTCCTCATCCTTTTCAACTTCTTCTTCCACCTGTTGCTCTTCTTCCTCCTCACCTAGAATTTCAGCTTTCTAATTTTTAGTCTCCTTCTTATCGTTCACCTTAGAGGTTGAGCCCTTGTTTTTTACATTAGGGTCCATTTCCTCTTCCATGGGATCATCCTCCATATTATCCTCTAGCATCATTCCTTCCTCACTGTCCAGGGTAGAGGGATTTTGTTCTTCAATCTCCTCTCTAAAATCTCCCTTTCCCTTACTTTTTTTCTTTTCCTTTTTATTAGTAACAGTCCCTATCTCTTCCATTTTAGATTTATTCTTCTTCCCTTTAACCATTTTGGGTATGGAATTAGGAAGATTGTCCCTGGCATAATCTGCTATCAACAAAATTAACCCTTCATGCAGCATCGGGTAATTGGGCTTTTTCCTGTTCTCCAAAATATTATTATTCAAATAACTAAGTAGGTAATAGGGGAAAGAAACTTTCTTTTGATACCTGAAGTGATTAACTAGAAAAAGTGAAAGTTATACACCTTCATGTAGTGCCCATCAAGAATGAAGTATTCCATCAAAACTTTCATAACTTTGGCCCAAATAAGTTTAATCCTATCCATTTCGACATAATCCCCATAGCATTTAACCAACATTGCTTCTTCTTCCTCATTTTTGGGAAAAAGCTTAATAGCCTGAGACTCCATACACTTATTATTTCTATAAAACTTCATTCCATCTAGGGGCATGCTCGTAATCTCATAAATAAGTTTCAGTGTGAGAAGAAAGGACTTACCCATCAAATTAACCCTACCATTGGCCCACCCAGCAGCAAACTTCTCTATTATCTCTTTGTCGTATCCATGAAGTCTTTCTAGGTAAGGTGTTACCCCTCCCCGCTTGAGCTTTCTCCAAACACTCTTCTCCTTTTTCCATTTTTCACAATCCAGCAGCTCCTCCCTTCTCAACCCACCTCCCATGTCTTCTGCAAATTCCTGTTTACTCTAGTTACCAACAAGCGAAGTTTCAAAATACTTATGGCTCCTTTGTTTCAATAGTCTTAAAATGACCCATAATCCATGTGTAATAATCCCATTCATTATTATCACACACCTTAACTGACATATCTCTCTCCTTGAAAACTTAAGCATCCTCTTCATTATTACTTTGTTTATTAATTACCCCTTCCTTGTTAGTAAGTCTATCAAACTTGATTAGAATTAAAATTGCTTTTTGAAGATTTACTTCCTCTTTCCATTTAGTGATTATTTCTTTATGGGCCCCTACATTAGCAATCCCATCTGCAGGCTTATTGCCTCCACGGTAAACATGGGAAATGTGAACTTCTTGAAAAGTTCCAATAATTGATTTAATTTTATCTATAATATGTACTATAGTCCAAGGTGCCACATTCATACCTTTTATGTAATTTATTATATTTAGAGAATCTCACTCCAGCAACAGCTTCGTACATCCTAGCTCCTTAGCTAGCTTGACAACTTGGAGGGCCATCTCAGCTTCAACAACATGATTTGTTTGAATTCCCAAAGGCGCAACAATAGCTTCCAGAAAATTACCAGTCCAATCTCTAACTAAACCTCCAACCCCTGCCTTACCTGGATTGCCCTTGGCAGATCCATCAAAATTCCCTTTATTCCAACCATTTGGAGGAGCTGTCCATATGATATTTTATCTGGGATTAGGGTCTTTGGTTCTTTGACCCAATAAGTCCCAATTGAGAATCTCTTTGAATTCCTGAGAATGGTCCAAGGATATAGAGTCTTTCAAAAGAGTACTTCTAAAGTTTTCCATAAGGCTTCTGCAAAATTGATTGGCCACAATCTCAAAGGGGGTTTGTTTGTCTCTAAACACTCTATTGTTTCTTTCCTTCCAGACTCTCCAAGTGAAGTGAGGAAGAAACATATTCCATATAGTTTGATCTCTTTACCAGGGAAGGGGAAAATCCATTGCTTGATTAAATCTTGAAGATTCTAAGGATTAACCCAGTCCAACTGGATCTCCTTGAATATAGATTCCTAGACTTTTATAGTGTAGGGACAATGTATCATCATATGGTTACTAGATTCAACCTCAACACAACACAAAAAACACCTATTAGGCATATTGAAAGCCCTTTTACAAAGGTTGTCCACTGTAAGAATCTTATTTGAACAAGCAGCCAATAAAAAATATTGATCTTAGGAGTGAGCTTATCATTCCAGACCTGAGAGAAAAAAGGTTGTTCTTCATCAATAAAAAGGATAGAAAAAGTAGAGGAAATAATGAATTTATCACTGGCCTCAGGACCCCATACCAAAACATCTTGATCATTATCTCTTATAAACTAGGAGTGGAGTTGCATGTTCGCAATCTTGAGATTTTCATCAATAAGACCCAGATCAACCCATTCATCATTGACATAGTAATTAGACACCATGACTCCTATAGATTCTTTACAAACTAGAATAGCATTCATCCATTCCTAGTTCTCATTAAGGGGAATATCTTTCAGACATTTATCATCCCAGAATTTAATCTTCTTACCATCTCCCAGCTTCCATCTGACCCCCTTTCTAACCAAATTCTTTGCTTTACAGATGTTGTTCCAAATGTAGGATCCATGAATATCCTCTTGAGAACTTAAAGAGTCTTCTAAAGAGTATAAAAGGTGCTTACTTTTTATAATATAATTCCATTCCTTATTATCTTCAAAAACCCTCCAGATTTGTTTGGCCAACAATGCCTTATTGATGTTTTTGATACTTCTAATTCCAAGCCCTCCAAATTTCTTTGGCTTACAAATTTTGTCCCAAGAAATAAGGCTTAGCCATTTTTTCTCTTCAACACCTGACAAAGAAATCTTTTTCAAATTTTCTCAATCAAGTCAACATACTTCTATGGGATTTTAAAGAGACTAAGAGCATACACTGGAAGGTTTTGCAGAGTAGTCTTTAATAATTAGACTTTTCCAGCTTGGCTTAGAGTTTCCCCTTTCCACCTGACAAGTTCATGATGAAATTTTTCTAATAAATTATTCCAAAAGGTATCATCAAGTTTTAGACATAAAGGAAGACCAAGATAGGAAGCAAGGAACGTTCTTATCTTACAGCCAATAATAGAGGAAAGTTTTCTTTGTCTGACCTTAGGAGTGTTACTGAAATACAAAGATTTTTTCTCCCAATTAATAAGTTGCCTTGAAGCATTAGTATAAGTTGTCAAAGCCTTCTTCATGATCCTAGCTTCCTTTACCATAGCTTCCCCCATCATAATGGTGTCATCCATAAATTATTCATGAGAGCACTTAAATCTAGCAAATGAAGGTTGGGGGCCCATTGTTTGTCCTTCATTCACCAATTTTACAATATATCTCCCAAGGTTCTTTGCCATAATAGCAAAAAGGATAGGAGAAATAGGGTCTCCTTTCCTCAAACCTCTAGAGGGGTGGAAGAAGTTTGAGGAACCTCCATTAACAATGACAAAATACAAAACCAAAGTAACCAATTGCATAATAAATCTAACTGATGAGGCATATTAATGTCTTAATTTTGATATAAGTTTTTATAGTTTGGACACACTCTTTGTGCTTTGACAAAACATTTTCTGAACACTTGTTGTAAATATCTTGTGAACTTATGCCAAAGACAGCTAGAACGTACTAAACCTATGGGTAGTGTGTATGACATATTTTGCTTAATATTATACATAGAATGTAGTATTTCATATAAATATTTTAAGCTATGTTCTAATATCTAAGTAAAAGTAGGAATGTTATCTTGCATATGTGTTCTGGATGTTGTTAACTTTTTAGGAAAATGAGGAGCGACGTAAAGAGTGGTGATTACTGCATTTAAGGAGGAAGATGATGGAGACCGGTCATGGCAAAGAAAGCACAGTTCAGTTTCATTGGATAAGCCGCGCCTACAAAGGAGTTGTTGTTCCAAGAATATAGGGGATATAACTTGCTATATTTCATGCAAGCTATTATTCTGTTGCGTGGCAGTAAATGTACTATGTCATGGTTGATCTCCCGCCTTCTTTTCTGGCAATGTTTGTTCAAGACTTTTTATGTATGTTTTTAATAAGCATCCAATCCTATATATAATGGATTTGGATCATCTTAGGAAGCTAATGAGAAAATAGATAATGCTAATTTAGATTCAGAAGTTACTCTTTCTGTTCTTCATGAATTATTCAGTTTCTATGTAATCAAAGAAGGATTTTAATGGAAGAAAGATTTTGAAGCACTTGTTGTGTTTATAGTTAATTGAAGCCAACCAAGGGGGCCCACTTGGGGGGTGGAATAGATTTAGGTAGAATAGATTCATTTCCTATAGTTTCCTATTTTCAGATAGATTTACTGTATTAGTCCTGCAACATTATTACTGTGAAAGTTCCTGAAGCACTAGCAGAAAATGATCATAGTGGATGTTCTAAGTTGTTAATTAGTTTAGGTTCATTTTTAAGCTTCCTGCAATTATTTGTTGTTAAGCCAAGGTGTGTTTACTATTTTGTAGTAGCAGTATAGATTCTTCCAATGCATTTTACTTTCCTACAGCATAGATGTTATGACTTCTAAAGGAACTTAGTGCACAAACTGTGCTGACCCATTTCAAGTCCTACGTCCCTGAGTTGACAATTCAAGTGTATTTCATGATGGAATAGGTAATCCTTAGAATAGATATATCATCTTTGAAGGAGAGACAATGGCATGATTATCTTCATTTATTGTGAAACTGTACATTTTTGGCACCATTGTCGGGGATGGTGTCAAGCTAGGAACCTTCATGAGTCATTTATTTTCAGATTAGTTTGTTAGCTAGGAACTGCAAAGTTGTGAGCTTGATTAATAAGTCACTAATTTCTTGCATGCATCAAAGAAGGAGAGATGTCCATGGTAGATTCCTTCCTAAGGAGCCTGTGAAACCAAAAGGAGAATTTGAAGAACCTGAACTGCCATTTCTAGACGCAAGCCCAGAGTTTATTGCATCATCATCTTCAGCAGAAGAAGACATCCAAAAAACATTTGACCTCCGTCCATTTGAGGAAATATTGGCCAGCTTCCATACTAACTCCACTTCAGGATCGCCTATTGTTCAGAATCCCCCAACAATTACCAATTTCCAGCCACAGTTTCAATATCCCATACTTCCAGCTATGGCAGCTCCCACATTTCCATTTCCAATACCAAGTCTCATCAATAATCCCAATCTCAAAAATATACCTGCATCAACATTACCAAAGTTTTATGGTCTCATCACAGAGGATCTCGATACTTTTCTATTCAAATTTGATATCCTGTGCTGGAGCTTTGACTATAATAATGACAGTCACAAGCTAAAATTATTCCCAGCCACACTAAAAGAGTCAACTTTAAAATGGTTTATGGGCTTGGGGGCAAATGCAGTAGCAAATTGGGATGATATGAGATGCCTGTTTCTTAACAAGTGTAAGAAATATTGTAGGGGAAATGATTCAAAAGGTGATGACATTTTTAGAATGTCACAATGGGAAGATGAAATATTAGAAGATTATATATCTTGCTTCTTGTTCAACTTACAAAAGAACCCACAACACACCCTGCAGGAGGAGTCCCAGAAGCTGATTTTTCTCAAAGGGGTAAATGAGAACTATCTTGAAGCATTGGATTTGATGGCAAGAGGAGATATATCCCAATCTTCATGGGATGACCTTCAGAAGATTTTCCAGAACTACTCTAGGTCAGCAGTAAAGAAAGGAAGGGGATTTCACTCAACAATAGCCAAGGGAAGTGGCTCTGGTATTTCAAAGATGGAAATTTCAAATTTGTTGTCTAATTTCAAGCAAGACATCATCAATGATGTCGCCACACATTTGGATACAATGGCTGCTAAGAGGAAACATGCAGAAGCTGAGGAGTAGTTAGCTAAGTATTGTCCACACTATCGGAAACATAAGAAAGATTGTCATTGCAAATTGGTCGCTAATGTGGAAAACCAACATCTTCCAACTGAGTACCTAAAGATAGAAGGAGAAGATGAGAAATTATTTTTCATTGCTCAATAACGGCCATGGCCCCATGTTAAGGTATGCCTCAAGACCCTTTACAAAATTCAAATCCATATAGTAATCAATGGCAAAACCATAGTGTCTAAGGTCCTCCACAATATAATCAACCTAATTGGAACAATGCTTGGAAAAATAATCCACAAAGTCAATGGTATCCTCCACAATAGCTCCAATGGCCATAGTTCCCAAACCAATGCAACCACCCCAAGGGAATTGACAGTCTACAAACCAATGGAGAGGACCTCAACAATGGTCTAACAATACCCGATACCCACCTTTACCACCTCCAGCAAATACACCTGCACTAATGCCACCACCTATAATTTTTGGACCTCAAAAATAGACTCAGTTGCCTGCACAACCTCAACCAAATCCAAATAACCAGCAGCCACAACAACCAATGTATGCTGCTAATGCTCTAAATGTTGCAGATATACATTTGAGATCTGGTACAACCTTACCAACACCTGAACCACCTCTTATAACTAAAATACCAGATCCTCCTGCAACATCAGCACCATCAACTTCTCTACCGCAAGCGGTTGACCTAGATAATGTAACTAATTCAGTTCAAACTCAAACTATAGTTGAACCTCCTTTTCCACAAAAGCTTATACAAAGTAAACTTGCACAAACAGAGGAACAATCCTTTGACATCATTGACTAGCTAAAGAACATGCATGTCCAAATTCCTTTGTTCCAAGCTATTAAAGATGTTCCTATTTATGGCAAAGTGATCAGAGAAGTCTGTCTTAAAAATCTTGGGAGGAAGAAAAAGGACCCAACCATAGTCCATGTTATAGGACAATTGGCTAACATCATGTTATTCCTAAATATTCTGATCTAGGAAGTCCAGTTGTGAATGTGATTATAAATGGTCAGTCAGTAAAAAATGCCTTGATTGATCTTGGTGCTGCTATAAATGTAATGACCAAGGATACTATGAAAAAGATAAACATAGAAGGATTACGGGCTACCCCAATAATTTTGCAACTCATTGATAGCTCTACTGTCACTCCTGATGGGATGATAGAGGACATAGTAGCAGCCCTAGATTCTCTAGAGTACCTTGCAGATTTTATGATTCTATCCCCAAAAGTCAACTTAGCTGGTTACCCTATCATTTTAGGATGACCATGGTTAGCTACAACTGATGCAAATATAAGTTGTAGATCAGGAAATATGACCATATCAGATGGGCAGGCAACAAAAAAATTTGTCCTGTATCCTCCAGCACAACCCCAACCAGATTTAAGCACACCTGTATGGTTAGATTTAGGGGATGGAGAGGAAGAGTTAAACTCTGTAGTACAACTTATGATGTTACATAGACAATCTTTTCTAAAGCTGCAGGAGGAGGATTCAATAATTCGAAGTATTCTTAATAATACTTGTGTGATAGAAAATGATGTTTCTGACAGCTCTGTGTTGGAACTAACTACATATGAGGAATATATTGAGAATTATTTTCTGCCTAAGGAGCCAGACATTATCCATCAGCTTTTACCATGTGAACTAGATACAAGTCCCATCTCTGAAGCTGCTATGGTTAATCTCACAACTATTATTGAGTTGTCAAAAGGTCATAATCTCCATGTCAATAATAAACTACCTCCCAAATAGCTGAAACAATTAACAGATCTTCTTCAATAACATGAAAAGGCTTTTGCATGGGACTATGGAGATATGAAAGGGTTAAGCCCCATATTATGCACTCATAGAATATATATCAATGAAGGGTCTTCAATAACATGAAAAGGATTTTGCATGTGACTATGGAGATATGAAAGGGTTAAGCCCCATATTATGCACTCATAGAATATATATCAATGAAGGGTGCCTGCCACTCCATCAACCCCAGAGGCGGATTAATCCAGCACTCAGGGAAATAGTTAAAATTGAACTACAAAAATTGTTTGATGCTGGTTTCATATACCCTATATCTGATAGTCGATGGGTCTCACCTCTGGTTATAGTACCTAAAAAGGGAGGGAAATGGCAGATTTGTGTAGATTACAAAGAATTGAATAAGGCAACAAAGAAGGATCATTTTCCTTTACCATTTATAGATCAAGTTCTGGACACTCTGGCTAGTAAGAAATATTTTTCTTTTCTTGATGGATACAATGATTATAATCAGATAAGTATAGCTCCAGAGGATCAGGATAAGACTACATTTACATGCCCATGGGGTACTTTTGCATACTCTGTGTTGCCATTTGGCCTTTGTAATGCTCCGGCAACATTTCAAAGAGTTGTAATTAGTATTTTTGCTGACATATCACATGACTGTATGGAAATATATATGGATGATTTTACAACATTTGGAGTGACCTTTGAGGAGGCTTTGATGAATCTTGAAAAGGTTCTTGTCCGATGCAAAGAACATAATCTATCACTTAATAGTGAGAAATGTTTCGTGCTTATGCAGGAAGGGGTAGTGCTTGGTCATTTTATATTAGTCGCAGGGATACAAGTGGACCTAGCCAAGATAGAGGTAATCCTAACATTGCCCACACCTACTAAACCAAAGGATGTAAGATCTTTTTTAGGTCATGTTGGCTATTATAGGCGTTTCATTCAAAATTTTAGTCAAATAGCAAGTCCTTTGTATACACTGCTGACTAAAGAAGCTGAATTCATTTGGACACCAGCATGTAATGAATCCTTCCTGCAGCTTAAGAAACTCCTCACCATAGCACTAGTTCTTAAGGGACCAGATTGGTCTATTCTATTTCATATCCATACTGATGCATCAGACTATGCTATAGGTGCTATATTAGGACAAAAGCCTGCTAACCTTGAAAATGCAATCTATTATATTAGTAAAAGTCTCCATGGCCCTGAACTAAACTACACAGTAATTGAGAAGGAACTTTTAGCTGTAGTTTATGCATTGAACAAATTTAGACACTATGTAACTGGCTATCCTATTTTTTTCATACTGATCACTCAACCATAAAGTACTTGATGAACAAATCAATTGTAATTGGCAGATTGGCAAGATGGCTCTTGTTATTGCAAGAGTTTGATATTACCATTGTTGATAAGCCAGGAAAGGCCAATGTAGTTGCTGACTATTTATCTAGACTTCAACTTGCTAATGAGGATCCAACTCCAATTGAAGATACATTTCTAGATGAGAATTTGTTCCACATAGAAACCCATACACCATGGTATGCAGATATAGCAAACTATCTTGCTGCAAATAAAATGCCACCACACTTCTCCCAAAAAGATAGGAAGAAGCTTGCAGAGAAAAGTTTTCATTATTCATGGATGGATAACAATCTCTTCTATACTGGACTAGATCAAATCATGAGATGTGTCAGGGAAGATGAAATATATTACATACTACATGCCTGCCATGATGAACCATGTGGAGGCCATTTTGTAGGAAAACGAATAGCATTAAAGATACTTACAACTGGATATTACTGGCCAACATTACATAAGGATGCAACAACTTATACCACCAAGTGTGACAAATGCCAAAGAATGGGCCAACCAACAAGATCAGATGAGATGCCGCTCAATCCATAGGTTGTTGTAACACCCTTTGATAAGTGGGATATGGACTTCATAGGGCCAATTGACCCACCATCAAATGGTAAATCCTACATCTTAGTATGTACATATTATTTAACAAAATAGGTGGAAGTCAGGGCGATGAAAAATGCAAGAGATGAGAAAGTAGCTAAATTCCTATATGAAGAGATATTCACACGCTACGGAGTTCCCAGAGAACTTGTAACCGATCAAGGAGCCTAGTTCACATAAAATTTGATCACTAAACTTATGAAAGAATATAGCATAAGGCATCAGAAATCCAACCCTTATCACCCTCAGGCAAATGGGCAAGCAGAGGTTACCAACAGAGAAATTGAGGCCATTCTGACCAAGATAGTGCAAATACATAGGAGGGATTGGAGTAGCAAATTAACTGAAGCCGTTTGGGCTTACCGAACCACATGGAAGACGACAATAGGATTCACCCCATTTGAACTTGTGTATGGCAAAGCAGTAATGTTGCCCATTGAATTTGAACATAAAACATTATGCATTGCTCTGGAATTGAACATCAGTCTTCCTACAGCACAAGAAGAGAGACTTCTCCACTTGAACTCACTAGATGAAATGAGAAAGACAGCTTTGGAAAGAACAAAGATCATTTAGAAACAACAGAAGAAGTGGCATGATGCACACATCAGGAATAAACACTTCCAAGTGGGAGATTGGGCTCTTTTATATGATTCTCAATTCAAGGAGATACCGAGAAAATTGCAGACTCGGTGGCTAGGGCCTTATGAAATTTAGTATGTATTCAACAATGGAGTCGTCCAGCTGACAACCATTGATCCAGTCCAGTTCAAACTGCTTGTAAATGGCCATCGATTGTGCCTCTATCATAAACCACAGACTAAGGATGAGTTCCTGCAGGAGTTCCAACCAAGCAATTTACCAGCTCTTACGGACACAGTTCCTGCAGTGGAGGGTGCCAGCCTTCTTCCTGCAGTCGTACCATAACAAGCCTTCAATGAGTAGCACATAATAAAACCTCATTCCATATGAGGTCCATTCTTTCATTCACTTTTCATTTTCTTCTTATCAACTCATCTCATTTCTTTGTCTACCATCCACTCACCCTCCACGTCACCCACAAATTATATTTTTACTGCTTTCAATAAAACATGCCGTCAACACCTTTTCTATGATCACTCAACTTCGCCAACTCATCAACTTGCATGTGGATGTACAAACTAAAATTTTTAGGTACCACATTTCTACTTTCTCCTCATTTTTAGCGCATAGGTTTCAATAATTATATATAATACTACATTAAATGTATCGTATAAGCCTAAAGCCAGTTTTCCATTCCTGTGCGAAATTTTTTAAGTGTGGACACTTGTCAAAATTTTATGGGGGAAGGGAAAGTGTATTTATTTCCAAGTGTCATCTCCATGTCACCCTAGTCATGTCCACATTATATGTTGTACTTTGGCTACGGTCTATTTTTAATTTTAAAATCTTTATTGTATTTGCCGTACCTTTTCATTTCGATTTTGGGAAGGATTTCTTGAGTTTGACATGACTAAAAAAGGACTATCATTTATACGAGAACACTTCTAGTTAAAACCTTGATGTCCTTCATAATTAATAACATCATTATTTTACATGCCAAACATAATGGAGCCATGTTAAGAGAATGTGGTATTGGCATTTCTCAGAAAGATCAATTTGAATTCTGAGAAGAAGGTATCTGCAGAGAGTTAAGGGGGTAAAAATTATCAGGGTGGTGAGCATAGAGAAATTTAAAACTAGAAATTTTGAAGATGGGAGGTCAATTGTAGAGACATGAGCTAGTTGTCCATGGTATTCTACTAGCGGATGTGGAAGCAGTCTGTAGCTTTAATGCTTGTGGATGGCTTGGCTACTTCCTACAGTTAATAGAGTTCAATGAAGAAGTAGCTATGGAGTTTATGAGGACATTTGATGAAGGAGAAGCCACAGTATGGGGATTAAAAGTGGTTGCTACTGAGGAGCGGATAGCAAAAGTCATAGGACTACTAGTGAATGGAGAGCATTACCCAAATGAACATGATGCTAGGTCATTGCGGGCACAGTTTTCTTGGCCGGGTGACCCTCCATTGGAAATCTCAAAGCAAGGGTATAAGAGACTCTCTCTTCCAGTGCCGTATCCAGAATTGGTGAACCATATCATCAGGTATTTGACTTGTGAAGGCAGATTTTCCAGCCTACATGCTCATCATTTTAAGCTGCTCAGTTGTGTAAGGCATAACATTCAAGTTAATGTCCCCAATTTCCTTTATAATATGTTATGTATTAGTGCCGAAAAGACTCAAAAAGGAAATGAAAATTCTATTTCTCATCATGCCCTAGTTAAAATTTTAGTTGAAAGGTCTCTTAGGGATTCCTCCCTTATATCATGGGCAAAATTTGTTGAATTCAAAACCTTGCAGCCTCAAGCCAACCCTGTTCAACAAAATTTAGGGAATGAGGAAGAAATTGAAGGGCCTAGTCAGAATCCAGCTAAAACAAAGAAAGAACTAGCATTACCTCCTACTGATCAATTTGTTGGGCCTATTTTAGAGGATGATATACCTAGCTCTTCCATAGATGAAGGAAAACATAAGGTTGATGAAGAGAGCCCTAATTTTAAAAGGGAAGCCCAAAACCCTACTGTTCAAGTGACAAAGAGAAAGAGGTCTACTCCTGCAACAACTAATCCTGTAGCGTCTACCCCAACACCATCTAAACCAAAATGGACCCGCAAAGCAATAGAGATTAAAGAGGTTCATGTACATCGAAGCCCTCACATGCGAGGTCAAGTATCAAAACCTCATACAGAATAGCAGGTCGAGAATATTCTATATGACTCTCCTATACAGTTGGAACCCCAAAATGTGGAAACATGTGAAAATAAGCCTGACAGTGAAATGCCACAGGGTGATCAAGAAATGTGTGAGTCAAATCCTACTGTAGTCACAGAAAATGCCCCTGAAAGTGTTCAACCTACTTCTCCACCAGTCCCTATATACTCTAATGTTTCTATTATACCTTATAGATTCTCCTAGTACACCCATTATTTCCAGCAAGTTGCTAAAGAACGAAAGAAGAAAGCTATGGCCCAATAATTTCCTTCATCTACAATTCAATCTGTATTATTTGGTTTGTACAATCACTTCATTTTTCAAAAGACCTTGTGGAAACAAGAAAGAGACCAAATGCAAAAAATAATATTTGATAAAGATGAGGAAATTGAATCCCTCAAGGAACAGCTTGAGAAACAGAAGCAACAGATGAATAAGGCTTTAAAGTTAGCTTGCCAAGTTATAGCTTGTAGACCACCACCAAGGGTGTATTCCATTTGTCTGAAGGAACAATTTCTATTATTTCAACTAATGATGAAAATAAGGGATATTGATTGTGAATTTAAAACTGCTTAAGACTTTTACAATGTGTATCAGACTTTGCCCACATGGCAGAAGAATTTGTTGTGTGAACTATATCTGCATAATTTCATAATTCCACATGAAACAGAGTGGAATCCTCTGCTTTACATAGGAGATGTTCACCTTAGGGCTTTAATGTCTCGGATGCACAATGAGACAAACTATGACAAGCAGTTAAATGCCTACAGAGATCTTGAAAACTTTGAACCTTTGCTACTACGGGTTGAATCACATAAGCCTAATGATCTCCTAAGAGATTGGTTCAGATTAACTTATGGGAAACCAAAACCAGAGGTCAGGGCTAAAGTGTTTGCAGAAAGAGAAAAGGTTTATAGAGATTACCAAACACTCCCAAACTTTACACAACAAAGATCTTTTTTTAGGGATTAGGAACAGGTGGAACCGACTGACAAATGCCTTCAAACAAGCAAAACCACATAGCCCTATCAATTATGAGGTAGTTGTTCATAGGGTGACCAAATACATACAACTGGGATGATAGATCAGAAAGGAACTATGGATGCCCTTATCCTTTCAGCCTCCTACACTTCTTTGGCCTCTTTATGATAATAAAGCTACTAAACTAGACCTGCTAGTTGAGGAGCACAGAGGTGATCACTGGGAGTGCACCAGAGGATTCTACTACACCTTCAGAAGTGGGAAGAAAGGGAGAACCACAGTCAGTGACTTCAGAGCTATGGAAAAGAAGTATAATGCTTGAGGACAAGCATTTGAATAGTGGGGGGCAGATGATGAGGCATATTAATGTCTTAATTTTGATATAAGTTTTTATAGTTTGGACACACTCTTTGTGCTTTAACAAAACATTTTCTGAACACTTGTTGTAAATATCTTGTGAACTTATGCCAAAGATAGCTAGAACGTACTAAACCTATGGGTAGTGTGTATGACATATTTTGCTTAATATTATACATAGAATGCAGTATTTCATATAAATATTTTAAGCTATGTTCTAATATCTAAGTAAAAGTAGGAATGTTATCTTGCATATGTGTTCTGGATGTTGTTAACTTTTCAGGAAAATGAGGAGTGACGCAAAGAGTGGTCATTACTGCATTTAAGGAGGAAGATGATGGAGACTGGTCATGGAAAAGAAAGCACAATTAAGTTCCATTGGATAAGCCACGCCTGCAAAGGAGTTGCTATTCCAATAATATAGGGGATATAACTTTCTATATTTCTTGCAAGCTATTATTCTATTGCCTGGCAGTAAATGTACTATGTCATGGTTGATCTTCCACCTTCTTTTCTGGCGATGTTTGTTCAAGACTTTTTATGTATGTTTTTAATAAGCATCCAATCCTATATATAATGGATTTGGATTGTCTTAGGAAGCTAATGAGAAAATAGATAATGTTGATTTAGATTCAGAAGTTACTCTTTCTGTTCTTCATGAATTATTCAGTTTCTATGTAATCAAAGAAGGATTTTAATGGAAGAAATATTTTGAAGCACTTGTTGTGTTTATAGTTAATTGAAGCCAACCAAGGGTGCCCACTTGGGGGGTGGAATAGATTTAGGTAGAATAGATTCATTTCCTGCAGTTTCCTATTTTTAGATAGATTTACTGTATTAGTCCTGCAACATTATTACTATGAAAGTTCCTGCAGCACTAGCAGAAAATGATCATAGTGGATGTTCTAAGTTGTTAATTAGTTTAGGTTCATTTTTAAGCTTCCTGCAATTATCTATTGTTAAGCCAAGGTGTGCTTACTATTTTGTAGCAGCAGTAGTATAGATTCTTCCAATGCATTTTACTTTCCTGCAGCATAGGTGTTATGACTTCTAAAGGAAATTAGTGCACAAACTGTGCTGACCCATTTCAAGTCCTACATTCCTGGGTTGACAATTCAAATGTATTTCATGATGGAATAGGTAATCCTTAGAATAGATATATCATCTTTGAAGGAGAGACAATGGCATGATTATCTTCATCTATTGTGAAACTATACACTAACCACCCCTTCATCAAAACCAAAAGACAAAAGAATCCTAGACAAGAAAGATAAATCAACTTTGTCATAGGCTTTCAACAGATCCAATTTCATCAATAAGCCTTGTTTTTTGGAAGCTTCTAAAGAGTGGATATTCTCATGGACAACAATAATGGAATCCAAAATTTGTCTTCCCAGAAAAAATCCATTCTGTTGAGGAGAAATTAAAATAGGTAGAAAATTTAGAATTCTAGAAGTTAGCACCATAGACAAAATCTTGTACAAAGAATTGGAAAGGCTTATAGGCCTAAATCTATCAACTATGTTAGCTCCCAGTTTATTAGGAATAAGACCTATAAAGGTGGAATTGAGTTCCCTTAAGATAGTTTTTGTACCAAAAAACTCCTTGACTACTAAACAAACATCTTTACCAGTAATACTCCAAAATTTCTGAAAAAAGAACATCTGAAATCCATCTAGTCCTAGAGATTTCTCTCCTTCAAAGGAGAAGACCACCTTTTTAATCTCCTAATCAGAAGGAATAGCTTTAAGAATATCGTTAATAGTCTTATCCAAAATAGAAGGGATGGTTTCCAACAACTTATTTTGGTCATCTAGATTTAGGTTTTTTTCCTTGGATAAGATTGAAGCAAAATACCCCTGCATCTCTTCTTTGATTTCCTCCTCTTTAGATATAGTCCCACTAGGAGAAGATAAAGATTAGATCTGGTTGATAGCCTTGTGCTTAAGGGAATTTAAATGGAAGAATCTAGTATTTTTGTCTCCCAATTTTAGCCATAATGATGTAGATCTCTATCTCCAAAAGGTTTCCTCTTTGGAAATTATATTGTGATAATCCACAAGAAGAAGATTCTCCTGGGCTTTCTAAGCATCAGTCAAACCATCTCTTTGGATTTCATCCTGAATATCTTTTAGATCTATTTGAATTTTACTCTTAGCTTAGAAAATATCCCCAAAAACATCCTTATTCCATTATCTCACTTTAGATTTAACATTTGAAAGTTTCTTTACCAATTTAAACATAGCTATACCATCCATTTTGAGGTTCCACCATTCTCTAATTTTATTCTCTAGATGTGGGTGAGCTAACCACATCTTTTCAAATCTGAAAGGGGTATTTCTTTTTCCATTAAAAGGAGTTGCTGAAAAGGAGATAGGGAAATGGTCTGAACCAATTCTTGAAAAAGAAGACAAAGAGCAAGAAAACTGAGTAAACCAGTTTGGAGAAATGAGCACCCTGTCAAGCTTGACTTGGATAATGTCAACTCCTGTTCTACAATTGGTCCAAGTATAATTTATACCTTCCAGCTCAACATCCAAAAAATATTCATTGTTAATAAAATCCATTAAGTCAACCTTGCTATCCACTTGGGGAGTGTTCCCTCCAATCTTATCTTTCTCATTCAGGGGAGTATTAAAGTCCCCCATAACCATCCTTGGATTATGAGGTAAAGAAACCCTGAATTCATGTAGTTTCTTCCATAGTTTAAGTATACCAGTCTTATTATTAGGTGCATAGACATTAATAAGGATCCAAGAAAAATTATCCTTAAGACTACAAACTTTGACAGCTAAATTTTTTTTATCTTCTTGCAGAAGCTGACATTTAAAGCTATATTGGTTCCAAAAAAATAACCATTCCTCCTAAGGCTCCCTCAAAGCTACATCCAAGGCTGCCACCATTTTTAATCAATTTGATCTTTTCAACTTTTTCTTTCATCATTTTGGTTTCTTGAATTAGTAAAAAATCTGGCTTAGAGTCCCTTACAAGATTCCTAAAGACATCTTGCTTATGAGGACCATTTAGTCCTCAAATGTTCTAGGAGATGATATTCATAAAGGGATAGGAGAGCATACCTTTGGAATGGTCAGTTGTTTACCATTCACTATATTCTACTTTGCTTCTTGGTCTCTCAGAGCTCTATTTGATTTTCTTCCTCTTTCTTTTTTAGGAGTTCCTACATCAACTTTCTACTGACCTCTAGTTTGGACTCCTCCTTGCTTTTGAGCACCAGTGTTCTTGATCGTTCTAAGCATAGAGCCTCCCTTAGAAACATTGTCACTTTTCTTCCCTGAATTATTGGTCTGATCATTTGAGATTGCAAGTCCTTGAGGAGTGCAATTTCCTTTCTTGCTTGAGTTATTTATTTTCTTATGCTCCCCAACCTCAATCCAAGGATTCTCCTTCTTGTCAACATCAATACTTTCCATATTTTCTTGACAACCCCAAGACCTATTCTCTATTGGGGTTGAGGGTGTTTCCTTTCTATTCCCTTTAAGGGAATCACTATGATTTTGCCCATCCAAAATGTTACATCCCTAAACTTCCTCTATTATCTGATTATACTCAACAGATTCTTGCCCTTTCAAGGAATCTTCCACCCTCGATTCCATTAAAGTTTCTTCTCCTATAAGAGATCCTACACTTTCTTCTTTATTATTCAAATTAGGACTGATAAGCTCATTTACCCTTTCTTCTAATACCTCCTTTTCCTTTTCTTGATCATTTTCCTTTTGAGTTTCACCAGGAAGCATATCTTGCTGAGTTCGACGAGTCTCAATGAATCTTGGACCCATAGGGTTTTCATTTTTCTTCTGAACACATTCCTCTTCAGAAACCTTCAGAATAGGAGAAACTTCCTTCCCTCTAGGATGGGGCCTATTTTTTCTTTCCTCTCCCACTTTTGACCTATGAACTTTTCCTGCATCTTCTTTTGATCCTTTTGAGGTTTCAAAGTGCATTGTTTCGCCTAATGTCTTGATTTCCTACATAAGAAGAAAGCAAAGGGAGAGGATTCGCATTCAATTTCTTGTATCCATTTACCCAATTTTGAATTTATGGTAATGACTTGTGGAAGATCAACAGATTTTTGAATGTTCACACAAATCCTGACATACACTTGTCTTGTCCTAGCCACAGTCATCAGATCTATAGAAAGAAGCTCACCAAAAGTGCCAGCAAGACCTACAAAGATGTCCTCATGCCAATACTCCAAAGGAAAACCAAGAAGTCAGACCCACACTGGAGCTTCTATAAAGAAGTTATCATTATAGTCTAGATTAGTTGAACATTTTTGTAGCAACAGAGAAGATTTACCCATCATCTAAGGACTACCACACAACACTTTAGACAGTTCTTCCTAGTTAGAGAACTCAAATGAAGAAAAAAACCTTTTGGCATTGCTGCAATATCCACCTGACCTTTTAGCCTCCACTTCTTATCTGTGAAGGATCTAACTAGATCAATATTTGGTCTTGGTCCCATGAACTTTCCACCAGAGTTGAAGCCATTATTGACACAATGTGATCTACTAATGGGTCTGGAATGAAAATTCCAAAAGCTCCCATTTCTGGGTCAGTTATGATATTCACCCCAGGGAAAGAAGATTTCCCAGAAGGTTTAATACAAAATAGTCCTACACATTTCCATTTACACATAAGAGAACCACTTGGTCTGCCTCCTTGAGAAAACAAGTGGAAAGTCTTTGTCCCATCATCAGCCTTAGGACTAAAGACTTTTTCAACCTCTGACCACTTGGATGGACATATATCCTTACTAGAAAAAGCTGGAGGTGACCCACCAGCCTTTTCCTCATCCCCTGACACTGAACCCACAATAATTCCCGCATCCCCTGTCGCAGATCATGCAACAAACCCTCCTTCTCCTAGTTTCCTACCCATGCTAAAATTTGAAAAAACCCTTCCCTCTCCTCCTCTCGCTCATTTCTTCATCTCCCTCTCTCTCATGAAGATGAATTGTTATTTACCTTGTAATGTTGGTATACCATAGTTTTCTCTCAATACTTGTGACAAGATGGAATTCAGTTTGAACATTATTTACCTAGGCAACATCCAAATTTATTTTAGCCATCAATTTGGCCAAACCTAATCCTCTGGCCAACTTGGTGATCTTAATCTCAATATTGAACTCCTAAACCTTGTTGATCCATCTACACTTGTGTCCATTTACCTTAGATTGAGAAAAAATGTCCTTCATAATAGCATTTGGCACATATGCAGCTATTATGGCTCCTACCAGGTATGGTCAAAAGCTCTTTACTATTTTAACTAATACATAATCTTGATTTTCAGTGATATCATACTTCAACTCAGATGCCTAAAGGGTTTTACTAAAAATACAATTGGCTACTCAAAACCCTCCTTATTTTTTTGTAAAAACACAATTGCAATTATCTAAAAAAGAAGAAAAAGACAACAACTAAAAAGGCTTACTATAATCTAGTGACTTTAGCATAGGTGCTTCTTCGATATCCTTCTTGATACTTGTAAAAGATTCTAATGTTCACTTGTCTAATCAAATTTGGCACCTTTCTTCAACATTTTGGCAATAGGCTTGACAATCTAAAAAAAGCTAGAGATAAACCTTCTAAAAAAAATGATCTGACCAAAAAATGACCGAATAGCCTTTACTTTTTTAGGAATTGGTATCTTATCAATGGATCCCACCCTTTCAGGATCAATGCATACTCCCTCCTTTGAAATAATGTGGCCTAATAGCTTACCTTTTGTAATAATGAAATTTCATTTTGTCACACTATAATTAGTAAGGCCAAATAGCATCCTTACATAAATGTAAGCTCCTCAAGGAGTTGTGAATGTTATTTTATATTGTTCATACTCCTTGACTTTTACCTAGTTATACCTTGGAAACCCATACATCATAGATAACAACTCACATATAGTCACTTTTTGTAGCATGACTTCCATGTTAGGTAGGGGATAGTTATCCTTTAACAAAGAAATATTCAAATTTTTGAAATCAACACATAGTCGAATATCCCATGCCTCTTTATGACTAGCACTAAGTTTGAGACCCAAGAAGAATGTTTGATAGGTTTTATAATTCCTCCTTCTCTAAGCTTCATTGATTCTTGTTGCATTTTCAGAGCTAAGGTGGGATTTACTGGCCTTTTCTTTTGCCTCAAAGGTTTAGCCTCTAGCTTTAGGGGAATCTTGTGCCAAAACAAGTCTTCACAGTGTTGGTACTCTCAAATTCTTGAGATTACCATGCTAATTTTTGTGAAGGAGTCCTTTGACATTTTGAGCAAGTGCCCTGTCTTGGCATTTAAGCATTCGAGTTTGAAATGTTGCCCGTGGGAAGAATATTACATAAAATATTAGCAAGAGGCAATATCAAATAATGTGGGTTATCGTGTAAGAAAAATTAGATGGTAGCGAATAAAGTTTTAGGCGATAAGGTAGGCCATATAAAGGATTTGATTGTGGGGTCCAGTATTCAATATCAAGCAAAATATAGTTTCAAATAATATAAAAAAGCATTATGTTGAAGCTTCAAGCTATTTGAAAAGGAATCACCTAATAGGACCAATTTACCTTGGACATCAAATAAAATCAGGTTTCAACCGAGGTTCTTCATGTGGTGGGGCCTAGTGCAAATGATTAGAATTGGAAGCAACGTAGGGAAAATCCTAAAACTCCAAAATGAATGGGGGCCAACATTTTTTGAAGTTTCAATTGTGAGAAGGACAAGTCATCGCAAATACGATAGGTTGATGGCACGCTAAGTATTTCAAGCTAGAGATTTGATGCTTGAGGTGCAAGTGATTGAGAATAGAAGCAAAGGAAGTGAAATCCTGAAGTCCCGATCGAAAATAGAAGAAAAGGAAGTGAAATCCTGAAAATCTAATTGGAATTGGAAGAAAGGTAGTTGAAATCCTAAAAATCCAAAAAGAAGGTTGGGGGCCATGATTTAGGGTAGAGAATTGGCTTTCGAGGTGCAAGGAGTCATAATTAGAAGCAAAGTAAGGAAATCCCAAAATTCTTGGGGTGCAAGTAATCAAGATTAGAAGCAAAGAAGGGGAAATTATGATATTTCAAAGTGAGGACTTTAAAGTAGGTCATCATTCATTAGAGAATATAGGAGGCAAGTAGATTGTTGGCCCAAGAGTGCTAGGTGTTCAATTTTCATGGTCCCATGATCTCAGTTGATAAAGAGTTACAAATATCCCTAGATTTTTGACACGTGGTGAGTGCAAAAGAACTAATTGCGGGCCAAGAGTGCTAGGTATTGAAACTCTATGGTCCTATGATCCTGGTAGATAAAGAGTTACAAATGTCCTCATAGTTTTGACATGTGGCAAGTGTTGATGAGAATGCGGGCTTGGGGGTGACAGGTGACATGATCCCATGATTAGAATACCAAGAATAGAGAAGACATCATGGGGTCACGAAATGTTGACACATGGTAGGGCCGATCGATGAGTAAGGATATGTGTTGGTCGATGTGTGTGCTAGGTGTTGTAGAGGTGGATATGAGGGAAAATTAGAAATTTCCATGTGACAGTCAGGGATAGTGGATCAGGTTGACTGATGTTGCTTGAACTAGAAAGTGAGCATAATTTTTAAGAGGCTAGGGTTGCACATTTCCAAATAAAATGAGGTGATAAAATGAAATATTAGAAAATGAATGGTCACGAGTAAAGTAAAGGTCAAAATAAATGTAAAGGAGTGCATTTTAAAAAAAATGGTGAAATATTTTGCGCATACAGGTAGAAAAATACAGAGAATGAAGGTGCTCCAAGAGATGATTGAAAGATGATTTTTCTCAAAAAATCAAAGATAAAATAGGATGAGACAAATCAAATGTGGTTGTAGAGGATGAGTACAATGAGTGGGTGTAGATGTATGCAGAGGAGTGAAAGTACTATGTCATACTGATAGTTTTGCTAGTGTTGCATCTTTAAAAAAAGTTAAGGCAACACTTGAAGTTGCTCTCAGGTTGACATGGGTCCGATTCACATGTCTACATCAACAGGGACATGCTTAAAGTTGTGTGAAGAATAATCTTTTGTTGCGGCTAGTATCTTGTACTATTTGAAGTTTCCTCTTGCTCAAGAGTGTAAATTTTTGACAAGTGTCATCTCTAGCCTATAGCTTATTTCTACCCTTGTTCCTATAAAAGGGTAATCAAGGTCATGAGATGGGATTCCTTTTTTGGTTCCTTTTAGGGTTATGAAAGTTTTGGAGTTTTTCCAAGCTTTAGGGTTCCAGGAGTAGGTTTTCTTGGGTAAGAGCAATTTTGTATATCTTCCAAAGAGAAAGTATTTTATGAATCAGGGTTGAATCCTTTTGCTAGTTTTTGGGTGTTTTAGTTGTATCTATGTTATATGATAGAGATAGATTAGTTTTTTCAATGAAATATAATACTGGTTCAGATCTCTCCAGTGTATGAATCAGTCAAGTTTTAAATGGAATAAAACAAAGAGTTATCCAATTTAGTGTCTCATTGTGAGATATGTAAATGTCTTTCATTCTTTAATTAAAAGAGTTAATTAAAATGCTTGATAGGAGTTGCAAACTTGTTGGGCTTGTGCAGGGATTTCAATAAGTAGGTTGCGTTGGGATTAATATTAAAGAATATTGTAAGGCAATGTTCTTAGATCTTAGGATATTGATGAAGCTTTATTATATAATGTTGTACTGCTGATGATTCCATTTCCCAATGGCATGAGGAACAGGTCTCAGCTAGTTGTGGAGTTTACATGTGTTTTTTTGTTCCTTTACAAGTGTTCCTTGCTGCAAAAAATGATTAAATCATAGATTATCTTCATTTTATGTTTGTAGTTGTCTTACCCAGATCTCATTCTCCATTCAAGTCTACATTCAATGGGTAGTTAGCCACTACCTAATATCTCCTTGTTATGTTGATGCCTAATATGAGATCATCTACTTTATGTTAATGCCAATTGTGAGCCTTTAGGGTTTATATTAAAGGGCATTAAAGGTCTACCTATCTTGGTTTTACAGAGACTAAAGTGCAGAAGGGTTTACTAGATCCTTGTCAGTTGGTCCAAGTCTCTAAGATTTCTGATTGCTAGAGTTGGCTTCTCCATAGGAAATTGTAAGATCAACTTGGTATCTATTTTTTAGTGTAAATCTTTTTAGGAACCAACACATGATAAGCCTTCAAATATTCATATGACCAAGCAAAAACATGCTTGTACTTTCTTAGCAAGTCAATCAATATTTTCCTCACATGAGGACTTAACTTCTTTCCAATGTATACCATATTTGGGGACATCTCAGTTCCTATATTTATTTCTTCCAAGTCATCTTTATGTATTGAGGATAATTTGGTAGAATAATTGACACTTTCATCAAATACTCTTTCTATTGCTACTAGTCATTTTGGAATTTTATTTATCTTCAACTACACTACTTCATTCCCAAAGATTGTACCTTTTCCATCTATAACTTCCACAAATGCATTAAAATAAATTTCTTGAGCTTAAAATCGATCTATACAATAGATAAACTTGAGGATACCCTCATCATCTTCAAATACCTACAAGTTATATATATTATCAAGTGTAGATGGTCTTGATTTGATCTCAGTTTGTGACATCCCAACTGATGTAACATCATTAGATTTCAAGGAAACATTGGCCAAGAAGTTTGCCATTATATTTTTTGACCTTTCCACCCAATCAATGGAGAAAGCATCATAAAAATCAATAGAGTCCCATATTGTATTTTTGTATTGCTTAAGTATTTTATTTTTGGAGGCATATTTTGATCTAACCTGAGAAACAACTAATTCTGAATCTCCAAAAACTCTTAGTATTTTTATCTCATGCTTGAAAATAATTTGTAAAGCCAACAATAATGCTTCATACTCAACAGTATTTTTTGTACACTCAAAATCTAACAAAAATGAATACTTAAATGTCTTACTAGTGGGAGAAATAAGTAAAATACCAACACTAGATCCTTCTCTAGAGAATGCACCATCAAAGTACACTTTCCATATTTTATCTTGCTCCTTTGAACCTTATTGACTATGGGGTATGTGCTTCTTAGCAGTGGTTCAACTTGTTCCATAGTAAAACTTCCCAGGTCCACATCACAAAAGCATGTCACCTCGTTTGGATTTACCAATTCAATAATTATGAGTGCTCTTGGTTCTCTAAACAATTTCACATCTCTACTATTTACTGGGATTGTAGCATATGAAATATGTAATGCCCCACTAGGGAACCCATGAGAAATTGACCTAACACATGTTACTAAGTTTACAAAAAAAATCTTGAAGAGTTTACATAAAAATAATGACATCAATGCGGACGCAATACAATGTAATACAATGAATACACAAAAATGTAACTCAAACATAGATTACAATTCTCAAGGGTTCCATGATGTAGAATTATGTATTATTAAATTAATTATTTAGATTAAGTACAATTACAGACCTCACATATACAAATGAATAACAAGTACATCTTCATATAAATATGAACACACAAATACAACTGATACAATATGAAGTACATCGTAAACTAATATCCACTGCACAAGTCGCAAGGTATGTAACAATAACCAAGTACAAAGTACAATACAATATCCCAAAAGTATCACAATTGATACACTGGTACATGGTACAATATAAAACACATGAAGGATAAGAAAAAGTCTCCAACAATAATGAATAAGAAAGGTACAACTACTACAAGGAACATCCAACACTAGTACAGGAACATCAAAATCTCAAATGGTAAAAGAATCACTACCACTCGACCTCGTGGAAACCTGTGGTTCCACCCCCACCATGCTGAGGAGATAAACACCAAGCCTACACCAAATACAAGATAGGATAATGCAAAGGTACACAAATGAAAGGTTGACAAAATAGGTATGATCGAGACACACTAGATAGATCATAGGTAAACACAAGGGTACATAAATCAATGATAAAGAACAAATAAAAAATACCCAAAATACCAACAAATACCAAATACCAAACACTAGAGGAAAAAGAAAAACCTAAAGAGGAGTCTTAGGATACATACTGTGGGAGTGTAATCACATGGTCATCTACTTTAGTTACCATGAACTGGTCACTCTAGACCCCGAACCCTCAAGCTGAGTTACCCTGGACTACTCACTTTGGACCCTCAACATGACCCATGTAGAACCATAATACCCTCTCTTGAATATGAGGAAATCTAATCATACCTACTCACTAGGTATCATCCCATTAGCATCATTAGCCTATAAAATCACTCAAGGCATGGGCAAGGCATCCATAATTAATCTTGTATTTAATGTTGTTCCTAAGCTATACTATTAGATTATCATTTATTAACAACTTACAATAGGTTTCCCTGGTACTGACCTCTTTGTGTCCTAGATCCCTATTGTAAGCCACTCTCCTAAGATGCACCTATTTAAGCCCCCTAGGCTCATAGTCATAAATAATCTCACAAATCTTAATGATCAAAATCTATTCCACAAAACCACAAGGAATAAGAACTAGTTCTCAACCATAATTTCACAGGGTAAAAATAACCTCCAAATCTATTCCATAATGCCACAAAGTATAAATGATGTTCATAAATAATCCATAAAATAACAAGGAATGTACTAGTTCTCACTTAACCTTGACATCACAAATACCCCCCAAAAGTGTTCACAACAACCTATAAATTCCAAACCCAAACAAGGTCAGATAAAAGAAGGATCAAGACTCAAAGAAAAATATATCATAAATCAGCAATGCAACCAAAGCCACACATGAACCAATCATGATATCAAAATGGTTATGAAATTTCCACAATATAACCCCAAAAATAAAAAGGTACAAAACCATAAATAATCCAAGTTTGAAAGACAAAATCCACCTAGGGCAACACTCTACTCAAATGGACACTATGCACCCACACGAAATACAATGACATAGAACACACACATAAAATATATTTGATGAATCCAATTATATCACTTTATGATTTAGTTTCCAATTCCACAAATGTTTCAATATGAAGTACCTCATTAAGTATAAGTCTCACTTAACATTTGCTTGAAGAATGATATTAATACCTAATTGTACTCTTGAATCCTTATAATCTTAGTTAATTATAATTTTAAATTATAAAGTTTGAGTATACCAGTTATATTAATTATTTAATAATATTCAAATTGATTAATTTAAAAATTAATAATATTTAATAATAAAGAAAAATAATTTTAAACTTTATAAAACTGAGTTTTTTTTGTGTATTTCCTCTATGTAAATCAGTCAATAATTTAAATGGTACAATCTCATATGGAATGTGGGTCTGAAACTTATATCGATGAAAATATAATTTAATTCCACATATTTTTCATTATTACCAATAATAAAGAAAGAAAAGGTCATTTAAATCGTGTAAAAGAATAATCTCCCTAGTAGTCGTGTTTAGTAATGAAGGTTACCAGTTTGGTAAAAAAGACCATAACTTTATTTTGAACAGTTGGATCTTCATCAAAATTAGACACAACATCTATAATATACATATTTACAATCTCACCATAAATATCATCCTAATTATGTATTTGGCAAAAGTTATGGATTATTGTTCATCTGTCTGTGATTGAAAAATCAAGCTTAATAAGCCTAGTCTTACTATAACAGTCAATATTTGACCCTTTTTGTACAAAATAACCCTATCTATTTTTTATATACATTAAATAAAACCCAAATGGGTGTCTTAAAGTGTCTTTATATTTTGAAGAAGACGTCTACAATGAAAGCTATAGTAAAACCATATATTTTCAAACCCTCAACCTAACTTGCGAGTAACTATAAGCACATAGTACTGGTTTTGTAATGGGGTTGGGATTTGTTTATCAAAATGGACTCCAAATTTTGATTTGCAAGAATTTGCATGTGCATTGATGCCCTTTTGGTTTGAACTTCCAGCATTTAGAATATAGGGATTTGGATATTGTTGAAGCCATTGCTAATAAATTCGGTGTGTTTATTCGGCATGATTTAACTCCGTATGAGGAATTGCATCGTTCAATTAGGGTTTGTTTGGCGGTTGATATCTGTCAACCCCTTCCTAATACCATTATTTTATAATCCAAATGGGGGGTCTGGAAGCAGAAAGTTGTAGTTCAAGATGCGAAGGTTTCTTCATGTTATGATAACTTTCTAGGGCATTTCACGAATCAATGCAAAGACCCTAATTGTTCTAATTTGATTATCTGTAAGGATAGGTCTTCTTTTCCTTCCAAATGTTCTGTGCCAGCGGCTTCAAATTTTTTTGATACATTTCATTATGAGGATAATAAGGGATTGAATGCTTTGCCTCAAAATAATACTGATAAAGGATTGCAGAATAACATTTCGGAGGAGGTAGAGGTCTCTAATTAGACCAATTCTAGCAATTCATCTAAGTGGATCTGTCATCAAAGTTTGTTAGAAAGGACCCTCGATGAAAGCTTTGATCAACGTGCATTTCAAACTATACCCTTTTTTTCTATTAAGCTATCCCCAATTCTTATTGCTTCATTTTCCAATATGCTAAGCATTTATCTTCCTCCTATCATGGCAGTTTTAAGGGGTTTTGATACATCTAGGGCTGTTGTCTCTAAGTCCAAATCAACTTTTAAATTTTTGGATCTAAAGGTCTTTGATTCAATTGTAAACTCCCTTATGTTTTCCAATGATTCTATTAAACTTAATAAAATTACTAAGGAACATGCTACAGTCATGTCTATAGAAGTTATGTCCTTGGTTTCCTCGCAATTGCATGATGGCAATAATATTAGCGTTGGTGCTGCAGATTTTGTTGTTCAGGATTTGATTTATCACAATGACTTTGAGTCTATGATCGATGCCTCAAAATGTATTGATCAAGCTCCTTTTGATATTAGTCTTCATGACTCTATTTGTCACGAGAGTTCATCCTTACCAATCAGTAATGATTTTGCTTAGGAATCAGACTGTTCACCTCAAGATTTTCAGAGTTTATCATTTGATAATACCATTGATAAATTAAATGGTGTCCCCAAGCTTTCAATTTTTCAAACACTGCTTTCTCCTAAACCTGTTGTCAAGACACCTAAGACTAGGGGTAGAAAGTCAAAGGTGACTAAGGCTTTAGAAGAAATTAAAGCTGGTTTTCAATCAACCTTAGATGTTAATTTTTTAGCATCTAGAAGATGTTCGATGAGGAGAACCAAAGGTTCTCCTTGTCCTCAATGAAGATTTTATCTTGGAATGTCAGAGGCATTAATGCCTCTGACAAAAGACATAGGGTCAAGTTAGTTCTTGATTCTTTGCAGTTTGAAATTGTGCTCTTACAAGAAACTAAGCTATCTTTAGATAATTTTAATCTATCTGTTGCTAAGTGGTCTTCTTGGCAAAGTATTTGTGTTCCTACTATAGGAGCTTCTAGTGGTTTGGTTATGTTATGGAATAAGTTGAAAGTTTCTATCTTCTCCTTACAAGATGGCCCTAATTGGCAATTCGTTAATATAAAGTTCTTTAATCACTCCTTTTTTCTCTTCAATATCTATGGGCCTACATCTACCTTGGATAAATTTCACTTGTGGGAGTCTTTAACTGCAATTATTCAACAGTATCCTGATTGTAAATTCATTCTAGTTGGGGACTATAATGCAATTTTGTCACCCTCCGATAAAATAGGGGGTATTTCACCTCCTGCTCGTACTGTCTCAGATTTTGGAAACTTTGTTATGGATAATGATCTATTTGACGTATTGCCACAGTCAGGTTCATTCACCTGGACTAATCACAGAATAGGATTTTCTCAAATTGCGGTTAGGTTGGATAGGTTTCTGTGTTTGTATATTTGGAAATTGGATGGTGTTTTGATGACTTCCTCCATTCTACCTTTTTCAGAGTCAGATCATTTTCCAATCCGCCTTAATATTGATTTGGATTGTAAAGATGGTAAAGGTAGTAAATCTATTAGGTCATCTTTCAAATTTGAGTCTGTCTGGTTTAGGCACCCCTCTTTTCATTCTCTCCTGAAGCATTGGTGGATGGCTACTCTTGTTGAGGAGGGATCCTTTATGTTTAAATTTTATAAAAAACTACAATTCCTTAAAAATCTAATTAAGTCTTGGAACATTAATGTTTTAAAAAACATCTTTGATCAAAAAGTTATAGTTGAGAAGGATTTGTCTGAAATCAATGAACTTATTATTTCTAATGGTCTTGATTCCCAAACTTTCCAAAAACAAAAAGCCCTGCAAGAGGAGTGGGAAGAATTATGTGTGAGGGAGGAAGAGTATTGGAGACAAAAATCACGTGAGTTATGGTTATAGTCCGGTGACCAAAACACTAAGTTTTTTCATGCTTTGGCAAAATAGAAGAACGCTGTAAGGGCTATTTTTTCTATTAAAGATGACGTGGGTAATCTCATTACAGATGAGAAAGGAATACGTGAAGAAGGGGTTAGGTTTTTTTCAAATCTTTTAGCTCCTACTATTGACCCACAAGATGATCTAGGTAAGGCTAAGGATTTGATTAATGGAATTCCATCCCTCATTTCTGCACAAGATAATTTGTCTTTAATGGCTCCCTTTACTCTTTTAGAGATCCAGAAGGTGGTCTTTTCTTTATCACCTGATAAGGCCCCAGGGCCTGATGGGTTCACTGCTCTATTTTTTCAGAAATGCTGGGATGTTATATGTTTTGACTTGTTGGCTGTTTTGGAAGAATCCAGGAAAAATACATCGATGCTAAAATGTTTTAATCCTACAAACATAGTGCTAATTCCAAAAAATAGTGATCCACAAACCTTTGTTGATTTCAGACCGATTTCTCTTTGTAACACTGTTTACAAAATTATTACAAAATCTATCTATTTGAGGCTTCAACATCTAATTCCTAAAATTGTATCTCCTGAACAAGGAGGCTTTGTTCCAGGATGAGACACTACAAATGGTGCTATACTGGCTCATGAAACTCTTCATTCTATTAATCAATATTCCATTCCTTCATTTGTTGTCAAGTTAGATATGATGAAAGCCTATGATAGACTTAATTGGTCATTTCTTATTCAGGTCCTGCTCAAATTTGGATTTTCTAAAAAATGGTGTAAATGGATTAAAACCTGTATTTCGGAAGCTCATTTCTCAGTGATAATTAATGGATTTCTTGTGGGTTTTTTTCCATCATCTCAAGGTGTTAGACAAGGTGTTCTGTTATCACCATGTCTTTTTATCTTAATGGCTGAAGCTTTGAGCCGTTCTATTCATGCTGCTCATAGTATGGGAAACTGGTCTGGGGTTCAGATCACAAATACTTCTATTTCAGTCACTCACTCCTTATTTGTTGATGAAACACTATTATTTGGGGATGCCTCTATTAAGGAAGCCACTTATGTCAAAAAAATCCTTGATTTATACACCTCAGTTTCAGGGCAAAAGATTAATAATCACAAGTCTAAAATTTATGTTTTTAACACTTCTCAAATCAAGAATAGAATTGTCAATGTTCTAGGATTTTCTTTAGATGAGCTCCCATCCACATATTTGGGTATCCCCTTCTTTATGGGCCATAACAAGATATCCTTTTGGCATTCAGTTGTTGATCGTATTAAATCTCGGGTGGCTGCATGGAAGACTAGGTGGTTGTCTCTATCAGGTCGAATTATTCTTATTAAGTCTATTTTATCAGCTATTCCTAATTATTATTTATCAGTGTTGCAAGCTCCAAAGTCTATTCTTATTCAAATTGAGAAATTAATTAGGGAATTTCTTTGGACGACAAACATGTCTAGACAAAAAAAATACCTCTTGTTTCTTTAGCGGATATGTCTAATCAACCTTTAGCAGGGGGATTAGGAATTCATAACTTACCTAATAGGAATCTGGATTTTGGAGGAAAATTGGTTTGGAAGATGTATTCACAACCTTCTAACAAATGGTGTCAACTAATGAAACAAAAGTATCTTGACAATTTGGACCCAGTTAGAATTATTTCAGCCCTTGATCCTCCCAAAGGTTATGCTATTTGGAATTTCATTGTAAACTCTAGGCATATTGTCACATCTTTTATTTCATGGGAGGTAAAAAATGGTGAATCTGTTAATTTCTGGTTTGATTCTTGGAATGGTTTGCCTCCTTTAAATACCTTACCCATGTTTCAGGATGTAAGTGAAATTGCTTCTTCGGTATGGGGTAGGAGGCTGGTGGATTACATCTTGGTGGTTCATATTCATTCAGGCAAAGTCATGTGGAGAGATTTTCATGATTTACCAATTGATTTTGTGATTGCATCTGATATTAATCAATTCTTTCAGGATAAGATTATGTTTCTCTCTGCCACTACAGATTGTCTCATCTGGACTCCAGCTCCTGATGGTAATTATTCTGTCAAGATTGGATATAGTTTGGCTCAATCTTCTCAAGCAATATTAATCATTCAAGAGCTTATAGATTTTGTTGGCATTCAGCTGTTCTTCCCAAAGCCGGGTGTTTTGCTTGGTTAGTTTTGAAAGGAAGAGTCTTGACTAGTGAAAGGTTAGTCAGGCTAAACATTGCTGCTCCTTTTTCATGTGTCTTGTGTCATCAAGAATTAGAATCAATTGATCATCTTTTTCTTAATTGACCGCTTGCCCAGCTATGCTGGCAGTTTGTTATGCAAAAATTATCCCTATCAATGCCTCTTCCTTTGACAATTTGGGATTTGTTTCAGTCATGGCCTACTTTGCATCATCAATCTATGTTTTCATGTCTCTAGATACGCATTCCTTTGTTGGTTTTATGGTCTATCTAGTGGGAAAGGAATAAAAGAATATTTAGAAATCAGTCTTCTTCTTTTCATTCAGTTAAATCTATTCTTGAGAAGTCTGTAGTAGAAGTCACTAATGCTTATCTGGTTAAATCCTGGGGTATCCGCATTTTCTCATCATGGGATTCTCTTGTATCTAAGAACTGGGTAGGCTTGGTGTTCCCTTCTCTTCCTTTCCCGCTTTGTCCTCAAGATAGATCAGTTTTAAGATCTCAGATTAAATGGATACCTCCTCAACAGGGTTTTTTTAAGCTTAAATTCGATGGAGCTTCTAGGGGCAATCTGGATGTCTCTGGCATTGGATTTGTGATTCAGGATTATTTAGGCTCTCCATTTTATTTTGAGGCTTCCCCGATTCCCCCTGGGACTAACAATTTAGCTGAAGCTTATGCTCTCCTTTATGGTTTAATTGTTGCTAAAAAATTTAATATTGAGCTTCTTCATGTTGAAGGCGATTCATCTGTCATTATTAATTCTTGTATTTCTAGGCGATCCCTGTCATGGCATTTGTACTATGTGCTTCAGCAGGTTTGGTCACTCCTGGATTCATTCCCTCAATGTTGTATCTCTCATACTTATAGAGAAGGAAATAATCTGGCTAATCAGTTAGCTAATATAAGTGTGGAAGGGCATAATATTCATTATCCATCCTCTTTGGTTTCAATGGACTCTCATCCATCCCTTTTTAATTGTATTTCCTCGAAATCAGCCTTTTAGATTATTTAGATTATTTGCTTGGAGGTTTTAGCTATCATTACATTTCATTTCATCCTCGTCATATTTAAGCCTTTTGTCCTTATGATGTTAAGTTAATATCACGGGGATTAAAGCTTTCGAGGATTTAGTTATGATTACTTGGTAAGATGTACTAATCCCTCTTCTTATCATTTATGATCAAGGCACTTCTTCAGGTGTGTTACTTAATAATGATTGCCTTTATAGTACTAACTTTTGTGTTAGTTTGTGTGCGAAATTTCATATCTCCTACAGGGGTTATTTCATTTATGCCAGCACATTAAGTTTGTGTATTTTAAATCCATTTGTGTACGAGGTTGCATCTCCTTTTGATCATTGAAATCATTGTACGATGCAGGTTTAAGGTGCTGTGACATTTATTTCATTTATGGCCACTTGCTCTTATGATGGTTTTTTTTCTTATATATGGTCTTTTCAGTCATTCTTTCTGGTTTATCTCCTTAACCATGGCTGCTAATAGGTGTCTTGATGAGTTTATTCCCTTTAATTTATAGGTTTGTTTTTCACCAATTGGCCTGGAAATACCATTTGAAGGTATTATATATGATGACTCACTAGCTTCCATTTTTGTTATCCATTGTCCAAAGTGTTGCAGATGTATTTGGAGATTGATAGGTGAATCGGTATTGTCACCTCGTCGCAATAGGATTGTTTTTCCTTTTCAATTAGTCTCAATGTTTTGCTCCAATCTGCTTGACATTTCTTAGTCATGGTCTTTGTTAGTTTCAATTGCTAATTCAGTCATTTGACCCGCATATCTCCAAAACAATAGTCTTCTTTTGGCGGTCTAGGGTTATAATTTCTCTCATGGTGAGGCTCACATTGGTGGAATTTTTCCACGTCACTTATTGTTTAGTTCTGACAAGTTTATCTTATTGCTAACCGGAATCAAAGATTGTATTGCTTCGTCTTCCATTTTGCCTCTTGATCGTGTTTTTAGCAGGATGTCTATGGAGCCCATGTTTAGAAGTAAGGCCTTCGCAAGAACATATGTTGTGCTGGGATTGATGGCTCATGGTCGTGCCCTGCCTCCTCGGATGGTCTCTTCTTCTGTGGTGGGTAGTGTTTCCCCTTCATGGATTGTTGGTTCTCCTATTGTCGACATACCTATTCTGGTAGTGGATCCTTGTCTTGTTGATTTTGCTTCTTCCTCGGAGCCTTTGCTAAGTGTTCTGGGTCCGAACCCTGCCTTGCACTAGCAAGTTGACCGGTTGTGGAGCTCCCTGTTTCTTACTCCTCCATCACATTTCAGTTGTGAAAATGTTTCATGATTTCTTTGGTCTCACCCTTGGTTATTGTAATAATTTTTCTATTACAGAGGAGTGTACTTTTCCACAATTCTATATGGGCTCGACTCTCTTGTAGCCTTCGGGTAGCTATTTTACATGGCCGGTTTCATATAATGGAACCTTTTTTTGTATATTGTATCTAGGGGAATTGTATTTAGCCCTCTTTGTATATAAGCCTTTCATGACATGTAATACCTATTGAAGGTTCTATTTTATAAAGGCCTCGTCGACAACAAGTTTTAATTGGGTTGGGTACATTTTTATATCAAGGGTTCTTCATATGCAAACTATAGTTTGCCTTTGTATGGCCTTGGGGGGTTTCTGATCAGGTTTCTAGATTTTGATATACAAGAACCCTTACTTGTATTTGATGGGTCATGAACGGAGTTTTCTTTCCTAGTTATTTCTCCGGGAGCCCTTTTGAACCAGTTTTATTTATATAAATATAAAAAGTTTTGCCAAAAAACAAAACAAAACTATAAGCACATAGGTTCATATTCAAGAATGCAACTTATATATTTAAATTAAATTTGAAAAAATTAGTAAAACCCCAATTGGAAATACTAACAAACATGATTTATTTTAAATCTTCTCTCCTAGGGTTTCCAAACAAACTTTCTCACAGAATACCAGACATGTCATAAACACAACTTACAAGAACAACCTAATCATCTATACATTTTTTTAGAAATCAAAAGAACCTTATTCCAACTTAAAATCAAATCAAAAATAAGAAAGCATAGAGAAAATAATCTTTCCAATAGAAATTGCAAAAAGACTCAGAAACTCCTACCTTGAAAACACCGGGTAGATTTGCTAAGAAGAAGAAGAAGAACCAAATGCAGACTTTAATCTCGAGCTTGAAATTACTCTTTAACTTAAAAATATCAATGCAAAACCTGTAACCTATCTCCTAAAATGTATATTCTAAAAAATATTTGTCTCCCCTTCAAATGGAAAAAATCCTCTAATAAAGAAAAACTACACAACTAGGATTTTTAGGACAACTTTCCTAAAAGCCTTAACCCTGAAGAAAGATAAAATAATTGTTTAAAAATAAATAAATCAATTTACCTTTTAAAAAAAGAAAGAAATACATAATTTCTTTTTTTTTTCTTCTTTTAATATTAAATAAATAAATATTGTTGTTAAAAAAATATAGAGGAAAAAATGGCTCTGCTACCATCAATGAATGCAAAATTTTGGACTCAACAATGTTTCTTTGATAAAAAGAAATATGTATGTGGGAATCAATGGGGGTTTAATAGTGAATACTCTACATCCTCTAGGAGGATTTGGACTCCCCCTCCTCACTCTGATATCGATAAGGGATGGGAAATTGTCAGATCTAGGAGGGATACAAAGGCTAGGGTTAGGGGTTTAGAAGGCAACACCTTGAGAAGGCCACCAGATTCAAGCTCCTTTTGGGAAAGGTAGATCCCATTGGGAAATACTCAATATCAAATTCTGCATAACCTTGAGGAGGGTTCCCTAAACCCAGCTCCTAAGAGGGATTTAAGAAATATTAAATCTCCTCTAGCAAACCCTAGATAATCTTCAAGAGATTATCCCTCTAAATCATGGAGGTGACATAATCAAAATGCTACAAGTCTCACAAGGGGTCCTCAAAACCCATGTAATATTGTAGTTAAAGCACCAAAAAAGGAGAAATTAGAGGAAATAGGGCATAAACAACTAGTCCTAACTAATTGCATCACCATTGAGATCAATGATATAATTATTGAAGGAATGCAAAGATAATGCAAAAACTATGGGGTTTTTGCAAGATGGTGTGGCTACAGGACTCCTAGAGAACATGTAGTTGAATGGTTCCAAGAAACCTACAAAAGCCAAGTAGGTATAACCATATTACTTGAAGATTTTTTTTTTGGTTGATTGCTACAAAAAAAAATTGAAAAATGAGTTTTTGAATAGAAAATCCCCTAACTAGAAAGGACATAATTTTATTTTCTTAGATTGGTCCCCAAATTTTAACCTCAGGATCTTAATGCTTTAACGGTTGATAGATTAATCATTCTTCCTAATTTGCTTGCAAAATTTATAGAGAAATAAATTATTAAGAAAATTGGTAACCAACTAGGGGAATTCGTAGGATTTGAGGAAGATGCATTATAATACTCTGACTATGTTATTTTGGTAAAAATAGATATTAAGATCAAGTCTTTAAAACATTGAAATTAAATTTAAAGATGCAATTTATAATATTAAACATGTGTTTTTTAAGGGGCCTATAAATTATAAAGTAGACTCAGTGTTTGGTAGAGACTCTCCTCAGCCAAAGGAGTCTTCCCTGGTTCAGCCGGTCAACATTAGGCTTAATGACCATATAGGAGGCTTTGTGGTTGAATCAGACTATTTTGGGAATGAGAGACATCCAAGAGAAGCCTTTCAACTAGAAGAAAGGGAAGAAGGTGACATTATCAAGACTATGGAGGGTAATAACAAGGAAGTCATAAATATCAATCCCCTAAGCAATTTGGAAGGAAATGTAGTAAATATGGAGAAGGTCCAGGAGGAATCCAGTAGGGAAGAAGGAAGGATGCAAGGTAATCTCATGGAAATGGATGTTGTAGTTGATATAAAGGGGATGAAAAAAATTAGAAAAATATAATATATATATGGTGAATGAAGTAGCACATGAAGTAGGAAAAAAAGCAAGATAAAAAAAAGGGTTACCAATGAGACTGAGATTATGAAGAGTGTGGAGCTTAATTGGATACCGTCTTTAGACAAGGAGGAAGTATTGTTGGAGGAAGAGTGGATAAAAAATGATGTGGAGGAGGCTTCAAAGGATGTCGATAAGGAGGAAGAAGTGAATTGCATAATTAATAATTTATGCAATGAGGTAACTAAAGATAAATTTGTGGATGAAATAGTTGATGAGGAGGAACTGGCCTTGCAAAAACAACTGCTAGCAGCAACAACCCCCATGTATCTGAGATAGAGGAAATGATGGTAGAAATAAATGATAAAGAGTGTGGTGAGGAAACTATAAACCTTGGTATTACCAAAATAGGAGTAGAAAAAGAGATCCCAAACTGTGCTAAGCAATGTAAGAAAATGGGGAGGAGATCCCTATTTGAGTTAAGAATTAAGGTTGGAGCTGTAGAAGGCCAGACTAAATTAACAACTATGTTTTATTTAGGTAAGGGGAAGGTCCTTCCCAAGGAACCATGAAGCTTCTTACTTGGAATGTTAGGGGTGTGAATGCCTCTAACAAGTAGTGGATCATCAAACGTTGCATAACATATTCCAACTCAAATATAATTAAGTTCCAAGAAACAAAACTTAATAGGGAGGAACTTAATATCTTTAAGAAGAGAATACGCTTTATGGAATTTATAGGCTCTCCTCCAAGTGGACATTCAAGAGGTTTAGCCATAGTCATGGATCCTTGGTTTATTGTGTTTACTATGGATAAATGTCAAAATAACTGGATGAGCGGGTGGATTAAGAGCAGGCTAAAAGTAAAATATTGTGTCATCATTTAGGCTAACTCGAGTGCTTCGAATGAACTAATTTTGGTTGAATAGGGGACAATTGGACCCACATGGCATCAACTATATTCCATGCGACACTAATGTGGCAAACCCGATTTGGTTGAAGCTGGGTGATTCGACCGAACTGAGTTCGGTCAGACCAACCTCAATCTATAAAAACAAAAAAAATCCTAAAGGGCTCATTTCTATTGTAGCACTTCCAAGAATTGTGGAGTGGTTGAGGGCTATTCATCCGGTTCGGTTGGACCACGTAGGCTTTTTTAAGTTTTTTTAATGTAAATTTTAGTTTATTTAACAATGACATTTTTTTTAATGTTTTTGAATGTATTAAATGTTTTCTCAATATTTTTAAATGTATTAAAATATTTTTTTAATGTACTTTTAAGTCATTTTCAATAAAATATGATTCCTTAAGCTAGAAAACATAACATTTTTTTAACAAATCATTAAAAAACATTAGAAATAATGTTAGAAAACCTTAGATTTTTTTCAAAATGTTTTAAAAATTTATAAATAATGTTAGAAAAACATTTGAAAAACATTATACAAAATATTTGAAAACATTAGAAAACATTAGAAATAATGTTAGAAAATATTTGAAAAAATGTTACAAAACATTAGAAAAAAAGTTAGAAAATGGTAGGACCCCTTTAGCCCTAACATGACCCCTTAAGATCTAACATGACTAATAAGACCTAATAGGACCCTTTAAGACCTAACGTGACCTAATAGGACCCCTTAAGACCTAACATGACTAATAAGACCAAATATGACCCTTTAAGACCTAACATGACCTAATAGGACCCCTTAAGTCCTAACATGACTAACATGACCTAATAGGACCCCTTAAGGCCTAACATGACTAACATGACCTAATATGACCCTTTAAGACCTAACATGACCTAATATGACCCCTTAAGACCTAACATAACTAAGAAGATCTAATAGGACCCTTTAAGATGTAACATGACCTTAGAAGACCCCTTAAGACCTAACATGACTAACATGACCTAATAGGACTCTTTAAGACCTAACATGACCTATTAGAACCCTTTAAGAACTAACATGACCTAATAGGACCCCTTAAGACCTAACATGTGTTGGCATAAGTGATGCAATGATGGTAAGTAATTTCTGGTGTTGTCATGATAAAGATTTGATTGCATGATGATCAATTATTGGGTTGTCATTGATGTCAAGTATTGACCTAGTGTTCCCAATATGTTGCTAAGTAGAATTATAGTGATCAAGGTGTTGCGATGAGTTTCAGTTGTAGTGATTCTTATGAGATACTTAGGGATGTCTTTGAATGTTAAATACATGACCGCTACCATTGATGTAGATCGGTAAGCAAGTTATGATTGAATGAAGGTTATCAGTGCAACTGCTAGAACAATTAGTGATAGGTGATAGGTAAATTGATTGGTTTGTCAAATCTGTGATGAGTTTTGTGGTGCGGTCACATGAGAAGGTTGTTGACATTATGTAGAAGCTATTTTTGCAACCACAAATAATTTGAGTGATTGACGTGTAGGTTAGGTGATCAGTGAGCAAAGATAGAGTTGTTAACAGGTTAAAGTGTTTATGTTTTTGAGCGTCAATTGTTAAATCTTTGATCGGTGTTGAGGCTGTAGTGGAATCAATTGAGTCAATCATGATCTAGTGTCATGTCTTCATGATTGGAAGTGATGATCTGGCATCACATTGTTCAATGGTAGCATGTGGAGAAGGTTCTAGAGGAAGCATGTGTTTGGTCAAAACATGTTTGACCCCCTAACACAAAATTCTATGTAAATCATTACATAGGCCGACGCGGTCTTGGAGAATTGTTTTGTACTTTGAAGTTTGTTTTGTGGCATGCTGGATCTAAGCGAGATATTTGAAATTCAAATCTATTTTAGATTTAGGGCTTGATTAAGGTGGTGGACTTATAGTTTAATATATAATGGATGAAGTTGGAAGTTAAGTGTGTTGATTGTGTGTTGGGTAAGTGCAGTTGTAAAGTGGAAGTTGCAAACAAGCTAGGACAGAGTTAAGTGTACTATGAAGAGATTGTGTGCTTTAGTGGATCTGATCAAGAAGAGGTAGTGCTATTCTACAGATCATTTTTTGTGTTGTTCCTTAACAGTTGCAGCAGTCAAAATCCCTTAACCAGGTGGATCCTAGCAGGTCCTTATTGTAAATCCTTTAACATGGTGGAACATTAGCTTATGTCTAAAGTCCTCTAACAAGGCTACTCTTGATAGGGTAAAGCTCCTAATTGGGATAGAGGTAAATCCTTTAACTGGATAGCATGTAACAGTGTTGTTGTAAACTCCTAACAAGGTTAAGCTCCTTAGAGGGCATGCTTCAGAAGAGTACATCATTTAGTGGGTACTGATTCCCACCATGGTTTTCTCCCAAATTGGGTTTCCATGAGATAAATCTCTTTGTCAATATTTCATTGTTATGTCGATGTGCTTATGGTTATGATTTTATTTTTCTACTATTAAGTTAATCTTGTGAATGTTGTTGTAAAGTTTTAGAGGTTAAAAAGTTGCACAATTGGTTGATTACTGATTCACCCCCCCCTCATAGTAATCTGATCATAGGACTAAAAATTAGTATGAGAGCTTTGGTCCTCTATTGTGGTGAAGCTTTACAACTTGAGGTAAAGATCTGAAGATGATGAGAAAGGAAGGTCCTAAATTCACAAGAGACAACTACTCAATTTGGTGTAGTTGGATGAAACTCTATCTTAAAGGTATGGGTGATCAATATTGGGATCATGTGGGTACTAAGTATACTTCCCCTTCATGAACCCTAACTATAGATCAATTGAAGACCAGATAAGAACATACTGCTACTATGGAAGCTATTGCCAATACTCTTTTAGATGCAGAGTTTATTGATGCCAAAGACTTGGATACTGTTTATGAGATGTGAGAGAAGTTAAAGATTGTCTATGGTGGAGATCCACATGTGAAAAAGGCAAAGGTTGATAGTTTGAAAGGAAAATATGATGACATGAGGATGCAAGAAAATGAGAACATTGAGAAATATAGGCAAAGAATCAAAGAAGTTGTTGTTTCTACTCAAGGTGTTGGTGGTAATCTTATTGAGGAAGATGTGGTAAGAAAAGTTTTGAGAAATTTATTGCCTTAATATGCTATTAGGGTTTCATCTATACAAGAGCTCAGATCTCTAGGAACTTTTACTGTTACTCTTGATGCATTAATAGGAAAATTATCTGCATTTGAGTTTAGTAATTATGATAATAGTATGCCAAAAGTTGAAGTTGCTTTCAAGTTATCATTGAATCTTGCACCATCTAGGAAAGGAAAGGAGAGATGTAATAGTTCTTCAACATATTACTCTAATGATTATGAATCTATCATGTCTACAGAAAGAGAACGGGAGGAATTGGAAGCTTTATTTGCCAAAAGGCTACCTAGAGGGAAAGGTAAATATAAGGGCAAGTTTCCTTTAAAGTGATTTGCATTTAATAAGATTGGTCATATTGCCTCTAGATGCCTTAACAATGACAAGAAGAAGAAGTAAAGGAGATTCAAGGACAAGAACAAGAAATCATGCTACCTAGTTGAGGAAGGTGTTACTGATGAAGAATCTGATGGAAGAAATGAAGAATAGATTATGTTTGTTTCGATAAAGGAAGAACCCTCAGAAGAAGATGAGAAAGCTTTAGTTTATAACATGAATCATAGTGGTGACTGGATTATTGATAGTGGGTGAACTCATCGTATGATTGATGATAAAAGAAAATTCATCCAGATGGAAGAATGTGATGGTGGATCATTAAAATTTGGGAATGATGCTACATGTTTGGTAAAAGGTAAAAGATCTATTGCTTTGAATGATAAAACAAATTGTGATGATGTCTATTGGGTTGATTAGGTTGAAGGTTTGAAATACAACTTGTTAAGTGTTTCTCAATTGAATAACGAAGGATATAGATTGGATTTTAATGAAGGTATATGTGGGATTACTGGGAAATTAGGAGTATTGATTGCTACCAGTGAATAAACTAAAGGTAACTTGTTCCATCTAAATTATACTATTAAGAGTTATCTGATTGCTAGGGTAGAATATTGTTGGTTATGGCATAAGAGGTTTTTTCATGTAAATTTTGATAACTTGATCAAAGTAAGTAAGATGAAGATAGTGAGAGGTATTTCTAACCTAGTGAAACCAAACAATGCAATGTGTAAAGATTGTCAGCTTGGGAAGTTAACTAGTTCTAGTTTCATCAGTAAAAACTATTCTTCTGAAAGCATTTTAGATATGATTCATACCAATTTGTGTGGTCTAATGAGAACTCAGAGTTACTATGGTGATATATATTTCATGTTTCTTGTTGATGATTATTCTAGAATGATGTGGGTTGTGTTTCTAAAGGACAAATCTAAAGCTTTTCACATGTTTAAGATCTACAAAGCTAGAGTGGAGAAGGAGACCAATTGGACCTTGAAATGTCTTAGATTTTATAGAGGATGTGAGTTTACTTCACATGATTTTATTTCATATTGTGAGGAACATGGAATCAAAAGGCAAATATCAGCTCCAAGAAGACCTCAGTAGAATGGTATTGCTAAAAGAAGAAACAGGTATATCATTGATTGTGCTAGGACATTAATGATTTAGAAGGGTGTTGCACAAATATTTTGGAGAGAAGTGGTGAGAACCACAGTTTACAAATTGAACAGAGTTCAATTGAAGAAAGGTACAAAAAAAACTCCGTATGAGATGTGGCATGGTTGATCTCCACATGTAAGTTATTTCAAAGTTTTTGGGAGTAGATTCTACATAAAGAGAGATGAAAATACATGTAAATTTGACCCAAGAAGTGATGAGGGGATATTCTTAGGATATTCCACAAAGAGAAAAGCTTACAAGTACTTGAAAAAGAGAACAAATAAGATAGTGGAAAGTGCTAATGTAAGAGTAGATGAATTTTCTGAGCAGAATGATGAATCCAACAAGAATGAACCTGAAGACTATCATGGGTTTGTATATGTACAATCCGTGGAGCAGGAAACTACAACAAAACTAATAGAGAGACATATTAGTTAACATAAACTGATACAAGTGATTGAAGATACTCCTAGATTTGAGCTAGTATTGCCAAGGTATGTGAAATTGAATCATTCCCCTGATCAAATTATTGGTGATAGAAATGTTGTTGTTCTAACTAGAAGAATTGCAAGAGAAAGTACATGTTTTCTATATGAATTTGAGCCTAAAACAATGAAATATACATTTAAAGATGAAGATTAGGTGAAAGATATGGAAGAAGAATTGGAGTAGATCAAGAAACAAAACCTGGACACTAGCACCCAGATCGGTGGACAAGAATGTGATCGGTACTGAGTGGATTTTTAGAAACACGATGAATGAGAAAGGTAAAGTGGTAAGGAACATGACAAGATTGGTGTGCAAAGGATATGCATAAGAGGAAGGCCTGGACTATGGTGAAAGTTTTACACCTATGGCCAGACTTTAAGGTGTAAGGATATTGTTTGCATATGCTATTTTCAAAGGATTCAAGGTAAATCAAATGGATGTTAAGTCAACTTTTCTTAATGGTGTTTTGGAAGAAGAGGTATACATTGAAAAACTTGAAGGATTTGCTAATTCAGAAGGTACGAACATGGTGTGTAAATTATAGAAAGCCTTGTATGGGTTGAAACAAGCACTTAGGGCATTGTATGAGAGATTTCACTCATATCTGATTCAGATTGGTTTCCTAATGACAAGTGATACCAATAATGTGTATTTAAAGACTAAAAAAGATGACAAGTTGTTGATTGCAAAAATATTTGTAGATGATATCATTTTTGGTGGCAATGAAGAGATGAGCAGATCATTTGCAGATGAGATGAGGAAAGAATTCAAGATGTCTATGATCGATGAGATTAAATTCTTCATTTGATTGCAAATTCAACAAATGAAAGATGATATCTAGAGTAGCTAGTCCAAATATGTGAAGGAGATATTGAAGACATTTGGGTTAGAAGACTCAAAACCGGTTGGTACTCATATAGTAACCAGTTGCAAAATTTCAAAAGAAGATGATTCTAGAGAGGTGGATGAGACACTTTACAGGTCCATGATTGGTAAGCTACAATATGTGGTGCACAACAGACTGGATATAACATAGGTAGTTAGATTAGTGGAGACAATTTTTGCTAATCTAAGGAATCACATTTGGTTGCGGTAAAGAGAATATTTAGACATCTTAAGGGAACTAAAGACTATAGTCTCTGGTATGGACATAAAGGTGATTTCTCTTTGAATGTGTTTACTGATTTTGATTGGGTAGGTAATGTTAATGTTTAGAAGAGCACAAGTGGAGGTGCATTCTTTCTTGGTGAAAGGCTTGTATCTTGAACAAGTAAGAAGCAAAATTGTATATCTCAATCAATAGCTGAAGCTGAATATGTTGTTGTTGCAATTAATTGTACATAGGTAGTATGGATAAAGCAAATTTTGGAAGGAATTCAAGAGAATCTAACTAAACTGGTAGTTATCTATTATGACAATACAAGTAACATTAAAATTTCAAAAAACCTTGTGATGCACTCTAAGACTAAGCATATAGCTATCAAATATCATTTTCTTAGAGAGCAGGTACATGAAAAGGAAGTGAGGTTGGAGTATATGCCAACTAAGGAGCAGGTTGTTGATATTTTCACTAAGCCATTACCTATGGATACATTTGAGTATCTAAGAGGTAGGTTGGGGGTCATTCTCCTATCCAATTTGAATTAAAAGTAGATGTAGTTGCATCAATCCGAGTGTATCCAATGAATATCTTTATGTTTGGATTGATGTTGTGGGGCTAATCCATAGGGGGGTAGTCTATGTAGTAATGTGTTTTGGTTAGTCAAGAACATCATAATAGATATTAGGTGTATTTGGTGCCTTTGGAATTGTTGATAAAGGGGGAGAATGTGTGTTTAAAAATGTTTAGAGTTTCAGAAGAGAAGTACAGATGAGAGAAACTCAGTGAAAGGGAGAGTAATTACTGAATAGGTGTAAGACACAAGTGGGAACATATTTTTGTTTCTAGCATTGATGATGTTGAGCAGGTTTATGCATAATGTATCATGTTGGAGAGAGGAAGATAGTGTTTCCATCAATGCCAAAGGGGGAGATTGTTGGCATAAGTGATGAAATGATAGTAAGTAATTTATGGTGTTGTCATGATAAAGATTTGATTGCATGATGATTAATTATTGGGTTGTCATTGATGTCAAGTATTGACCTAGTGTTCCTAGTATGTTGCTAAGTATACGTATGGTGATCAAGGTGTTGTGATGAGTTTCAGTTGTAGAGATTCTTATGAGAGACTTGGGGATGTCTCTGAATGTTAAATGCATGACCGCTACTGTTGATGTAGATTGGTAAGCAAGTTATGATCGAATGAAGTTTATCAGTACAACTACTAGAATAGTTAGTGATATGCGATATGTAATTTGATTAGTTTTCCAAATCTATAATGAGTCTTGTGGCATGATCATAGGAGAAGTTTATGATAGTGTGTAGAAGATTGGTTGTGACCACAACTAATTTGAGTTATTGGTGTGCAGGTCAGGTGATCAGTGATCAGTGAGAAGAGATAGAGTTGTTAACAAGCTAAAGTGTTTGTGTTTTTGAGTGTCAGTTGTTAAATCTTTGATTGGTGATCGGTGTTGAGGTTGTGGTGGAATTGGTTGAGTCAGTCATGATCTAGTTTCTGTGTCTTCATGATTGGAAGTGATGATCTGGCATCACATTGTTGATGCTAGGATGTGGAGAATATTCTAGAGGAAGCATGTGTTTGGTCAAAATGTGTTTGATCCCTTGAAACAAAATTCTATATAAATCAATGTATAGGTCGATGCAGTCTTGGAGAATTATTGTGTACATTAAATTTTGTTTTGTGGTGCATTGGATCTAAGCAGGATATTTGAAATTCAAATCTATTTCAAATTTAGGGCTTGATTAAGGCGGTGGACTTAATAGTTCAATATATAATGGATGAAGTTGGAAGTTAAGTGTGTTGATCATGTGTTGGGGAAGTGCAGTTATAAAGTGGAAGTTGCAGTCAAGCCATGACAAAGTTAAGTGTATTATGAAGAGATTGTGTGCTTTAGTGGATCTGATCAAGTAGAGGTAGTGTTATTCTATAGATCATTCTTTTTGTTGTTGCCTAACAGTTGTAGTAGTCAAAATCCCTTAACCGGGTGGATCCTAGAAGGTCCTTATTGTAAACAAATTACAAATTAATTTTTTTTTGTTTTTTTGCTTTTGACCCAGTCAACAAGCTCTAATTTTTTTTCCATAATTTTGGCCCCAAAATTAGAAATGCAAAAAAGACACCCCTACTACAAATATGGGAGCTTTCCAAAAAAGTAAAAAAATTAACAATATTCTTTGATTTGTGCCTTAGAGACCTAACTTATGAAAACATACCAGTTTTTAAAGATTGAATATTTGAACTCTTATATTTCATCCAAATCAAAAACATAAAGAACAAACCCTCCTTATAATTCTCAAACCTTCCCGAAAATGTAAAGTTTTCTAAAAATTCCTCTGATTTGTGACCATAAATGAATTTTTATGAAAAATAATAACAAAATTATTAATCACGAAAAAATACTCCAAAAAATCTAATTTTCGGACTGAGACACATTCGAACCATCCTCGACCTGCAGTAAAAAATTCAGACAAAAAATCCAAGACATTTGTGAGACATGATCAAATATTCCAAAAACTCTAGGATTTTTGTCTTCAACTCAACCTGCACAAGGGTTAGCCTTGAAAAACTTGAATAAAACAACCTTGCAAGGTTATAAAATCTAAAAGTGAAAATAAAATGAAAGAAAATCAGGGACTTTGAGCCCCACGGTGGGCGCTAGAAATGTGTGTAAAAATGTGCTCTAAAACTACAAACACTTTAATGAGTAATTGTGTGGTTAATCTAAATAAATGAAAAATAAATTAATCTAATCTAAGAAGAACCAAGGTGACTCATGGCCTTCTAGTAAACTTGAGTGTAGGTTTTCTCTTAGATCATTGCAAATCCAGTGACAACAACAAGACCTAAATGAAGGATTTGCAAATGTAGATTTTATGAGAATACAAATTTATCCAATCAAGTTTAAGATTAATCCAATTATTCAGAAATGAAGTGTTCATATGTGATGTTTGATGCAATAATGAAAAACAAACTAAGCTATACTACGCTATCAACTATGATTAAAAGCTAAGTTAATCCATTTTAAGCCAATTTGAGATGTTCCTATGATTGAATGCAATAAATAATTCAAATCAACTGATGCAAAATAGTTCAATAAAAGATTGTAAATAAAAATAACAACATTACTCTAGCAAAAATTAGGATCCTTTGTGAAGAAATGAGGCCTGCTTATATAAAATCCATTTGGGAATGAACGGTTGAGATCAATCAGAGATGAATGGTCGAGATTGCTTCGAAGAATCAATTATTGTGGAAACTTTCCAAATCAATGAGTAAGTTCACTGAACTGTTTGTGGGAATTTCCAAAATGACTAATGATTCAACTAAACTCATTTTTCAATTAACTAGTTTGGTTAATTGATTTGTTGCCAAAATCATATTCAGTTAACTGAGAATGATGACATAAATGAAATTTTAAGATTTATTAATAGATTTAATGCATTTTGCTCAACAAGTGATGAAATAATTAATTTAAATTCCTTTTACAATTAATTGACAGTTGTTTTATTTATTTAATCAACATTTAGAATATTAATTAAATAAATGATATAGGATTGATTTAATTACCAATAATGTTTAAGGTTTAGGAATTAATTAATTAATCATGATCAAGTGCAATAATCTAGTAGAGTATAGGTCAGATCAAATTGATGAATTGGATTGCCTTAGGTTAGGACTTATGAAATTCGATTGAAATTAGGATTTTATGATGAGTAATCGAGAAAAGGGGCTTATGGTTTAGGTGACCATTTTTAGTTGATTACAAATATAAGTTGAGTGGGTTAAAGAAGAAGAGAAAGTGAAATATTGTAAAGATTGAAGAATTTAATTGGGCAACAAATACAGATCAGATAATGTTAAGGTTATGATGATATAATTTTTTTCTACCAAACATGTGATTATATCAAGTTGGTAAAGAAGATTAGTCAAGTCGGTAAGAAATTTTTTTTGGTTATCGAGTAGGAAAAAGTCATTTTGTAAAAGAGAATTAAGTTTCAGTAAAGAGAAAGGAAGTAACGACACCACGTAGAAGGTTTCAGAAATCAAGAAAAGTTAACCAAAATTTAGTTGAAGGAAAAAGAGTTAACCACTGAGCAAGGAACATAAATTAAATACAAGGATCAGAATGACATTTAATGATGATCTTTGATGATTTGGAAGATTATAATGATGAGGAAGAGTTAGTTAATGAGATCTACAATCAAGAAAATTCAAGGTGATGATCTATGGTATAGATCTAAGTGGAAAAAAGAGAAGGTACAAGTTCTAAGAAAGTTCAAGTTTTGAGGTGATGATAAAACATTTTACTAAGATCTAAATTCATTGAATTAGTTTGTGAGGATGATCGAACAGTTGAGATTAATCAAAGAAAAATGTATTAAAGGAAATTAAATGGCAAAAAAAAGTCTATATAAAGGATGAAATTGTATGAAGAAAAGGCTAGAAATTTGAAGGGTTGATGAGTCATTGACTAATACAATAAAGAACGAAAAGGTTGAATTCTGAGTCAAAAAGCTAATATTGATAAAGTGTTGAAGCCAGTGGAAAGTGAAGGATTGAAGTCAAGACAAAGAGCACATAAGGGATCTGATAATGCAAGAGATAGTTACAGATTTATTGGTCAATTTATTCAATGTTTTTTATTAACATTTGTAACAAAAAAATATCTTAACCGAGTGGAACTAACAATCTTATTATAAATCCTTGCAAAAGGTAACATTTTAGAAGAGTGTTTGAAGACCTTTAACCAAGCCACTCCTAATAGGGTGAAGATCCTAACAGATCTGAGGCAAATCCCCTAACAGGGTCACATTTAACAATGTGTATTGTAATCTTTAACCAGATTGGCTTTTAACTGAGCATACTTCAGAAGAGTATTTATTTAGTGGGTGATAATTCCCATGGTGGTTTTTTCCAAATTGGGTTTCCATGCTAAATACTGGTGTTATATGTGTTGAATGTTTACTGTGAATGTTATTGTTGATTGATAAAGTTAATTTACTATTATTAGTTAATATTGAAGTGTGTCTAACCAAGTTGACACCGAGTTGAATCTGAGAAAGTTTTTAAGGTACAAAGAATCAAGGATTACTGATTCACCCTCCCCTCTCTGTAATCCAACAATTGGTATCAGAGCTAAGTACTCTAAAGGGATAAGTTTGAAAGACTTGAGTAAAAGATCCAAAGATGTATAGGAAAGAAGTACCGAAGTTGAACAAGGAAAGTTTCTCTACATGGAAAAGAAGGATGAGGTTATACCTATTAGGAATCGGAGAATCTTCACTCAACCATTTGGATAATGATTACACTCCACTACCTCCTGGACCTATGACACTTGATCAAATGAGAGAAAAGAAGGAACACAACTCTGTAATGATTACAAATACTTCCTCCTTGACCTATGTTGAGTTCAATGACATTGAGGACTGTATTACTGCAAAAGCAATGTGGGATAAGCTTGCACTTGTTTATGGAGGTGATCTTCATTTACAAAAAGAAAATGTTGATAGCCTCAAGGGAAATTTTGATGAGATGAGAATTAAAGATGAAGAGAACATTTAACAATATAGTTTAAGAATCAAGGAAGTTGTTAGTGCTATCAAAGGTGCTGGTGGAACACTATCTGGTAAAGAAGTGGTAAGAAAAATTCTGAGAAATCTTTTACCTAAATATTCTATTTGAGTATCTGCTATTTAGGAATTGATATCCATACCAAATAACACTATTACACTTGATGCTTTGATCGGTAAGCTAACTGCTTTTGAGCTTAGTAATTATGATAATAGTATACCAGATATTGAAAATTAAAATAACTTTTAAATCATCTTTAAATATTGGTAGTTCAAGAAGAGAAAGAGAGAATCACAATAGTTCATGTGGAAGTGACTATGATAGTATCCTAACCAAAGAAAAAGAATAAGAAGAGTTGGAATTACTGTTGGCAAAGAGGTTGTCAAGAGGAAAAGGAAAATATAAAGGTAAACTGCCTCTAAAATGTTTTAACTGCAACAAGATTGGTCACATTGCATCTAGGTGTCCTAATAATGATAGGAATGATAAAAGTGACAAGAAGGAGAACCAATATCAAAGGATTAGAGACTTCAAGGATAAAGGAAAGAAATCATACTACCTAGTTGAGGAGGGAATAACTAATGATGAATCTGATGACATAGAAGAAAGCGTAGAAGTTGTCTATGTTGCTATGAAGGATGATTCAAAAGAAGAAAGGTATGAAGATGGAAAAGCTCTTATTTATCCTGTTAGATAAACCAACCCATGGATAATTGACAGTGGTTTCTCACATCATATGACTAGTGACATTAATAAGTTTCAAATTTTGGAAGAATATGATGGAGGATTTGTTATATTTGGAAATGATGCTCCATGTTATGTAAGAGGGAAAGGATCCATTATGCTGAATGAAAAGATCAAATGTGATAATGTTTATTGGGTTCAAGGACTAAAATACAACTTGTTGAGTGTTGCACAATTGAACAACGCTAGTCATCGACAACAATTTCATAACAGAAAAGTGAAGATCTATGGTGGTGATGGAGATTTGATTGGAACCGATGAACAATATAAAGGTAACCTATTCTACCTTGATACTACTACAAAAAGTTGCTTGTTTGTTAAATTTGAGGATGTATGGTTATGGCACAAAAGACTGTCATGTAAATTTTGATAACATGATTAAGGTGAGAAAAAATAATAGAGTCAAAGGTCTACTAAAATTAATAAAACTTGATAAAATATTGTGTAAGGAATGTTAGATTGGTAAGATGACCAAATCAAGTATCTCAAGAAAGTCTTAGTCATCTAATGGTATATTGGAATTAGTACATACTAATCTCTGTGGTCCTATGAGAATACACAGATATTATGGTGATCGATATTTCATTTTGTTTATTGATGAATACTCAAGGATGATGTTGGTAATGTTTCTAAAAGAAAAGTTTGATTCATTCCAAATGTTTAAATGGTATACAGTAAGAGTTGAGAAGGAAACAAGTAAGCAAATAAAGTGTTTAAGATCAGATAGAGGAGATGAATTTATCTCTGATGAATTTTCTATCTTCTGCAATGAGAATGGAATCAAAAGACAAGTGTCTGCATCGAGGACTCCATAACAAAATGACATAGCTAAAAGAAGGATCAAATCAATAGTTGATTTTTCTAGAACATTTTTGATTGAAAAAGAGGTTACATAAACTTTCAGGAGAAAAGCCATTGGTACTACTTTCTACACTCTTAATCGAGTACAATTGAAGAAAGGAACAAATAAAACCCCTTATGAACTCTAGTATGGGCATACACCGAATGTTAGCTACTTTAAATTTTTTGGAAGTAGGTGTTACATATTGAAAGACACTAGGAATGGAAAGTTTGATTCTAAAGGAGATGAAGGTATATTCCTAGGATACTCCACAAAGAGAAAAGCTTATAAATGTCTGAATAAGGCTAATAACAAAATTGTGGAAAGTGCAAATGTGAGGATGGATGAATTTGCAGAAAGAAATGAAGAAGATAGAAAAAGGGAACTAGAATACTATCAAAGATTTTTATATGTACATGAAGGAATTTTTGATATAGTACCCGAGCTACAAGAAGAAATTAAGGAGCTAGGTGAGCCTCCACTGAGAGATGAAAATGTTGAAGAATAGATTACCGAGCCTATTTTAGAAAAATATGTGAGAAGACACCACTCACCGAGAATAATTATTGGAGATGAGAATGCATGAGTCATGAAAAGAAGTAAGTTGAAGGATGAGACATGTTTGATTTCTAAATTTGAGCCAATAATAGTTAAGGATACACTTGAAATTGAAGATCAAGTTAATACAATGAAAGAAGAGATTGATCAGATTGAAAAGAACAATACTTGGTCATTGGTACCAAGACTTAAGGACAAGAATGTTATTCATACAAATTGGATTTTTAAAAATAAACTAAATGAGAATAGAGATGCGATTAGAAATAAAGCAAGATTGGTCTAAAAAGGATATGCACAAAAGGTATTGACTATGGTGAGACATTTACCCCTGATGCTAGATTAGAAAATGTAATAATCTTACTTGCATATGCTGCCTATAAAGGATTCTAATTTTATCAAATGGATGTTAAGTCTACATTTTTTAATGGAATTCTTATAGAATAAGTTTACATTGAACAACTTGAATGATTTGTTGACAATTCTAACAAGGATATGGTATGCAAAATACACAAGGAACTATATGGTTTGAAGCAATCACTTCGGGCATGGTATGAAAGATTACATTCATATTTAATCAAGATTTGATTTCAAAGGACAAGTGACAATAGCAATTTGTATCTGAAATATGATAGTACTGATAAGATTTTGATTGATGAGATATTTGTTGATGATATCATATTTGGACGAAATGAATCAATGAGTAACTCATTTGCTGAGGAGATGAGAAAGGAATTTGAGATGTTCATGATAGGAGAGATAAAATTCCTTATTGGACTACAAATTCAACAAGTGAGAGATGGTACACCGATGGAAGAGTCAAAACCAGTTGGTACACCGATGGCTACTGGTTGCAAATTTCTAAGGAAGATGAAACACAAGAAGTAAATGAATCACTCTACCAATCAATGATTGGTAAGATATAGTATGTTTTACATAATAGGGCTAATATTTCTCATGTTGTTGGTATTGTTGCAAGATTTTTTGCCAATCCAAAGGAAATACACATGTCTGTAGTCAAAAGAATATTTAGATATTTGAAAGGGACTAAAGATTTTGGTCTACTATACAAGAAAGGAAGAGATTTTGATCTAAAAGTGTACATTGATGCTGATTGGGCTAGAAAGATTGATGATAGGAAAAGTACAAGTGGCAGAGCTTTCTTTTTAGGAGAAAGGTTAGTAACATGACTATAAGAAAGAAACTGAGTTGTATTTCACAGTCTACTGCTGAAGTTGAGTATGTTGTTGCAACTATGAATTGTTCAAACATTATGTGGATCGAACAACTACTTGAAGGCATGCAAGAGGAGATTACTGATCCAGTTACTATATACTATGATAATACTAGTGCTATCAACATATCAAATCATCTGGTGATGCATTCAAAGACAACACACATTTATATCAAGTATCATTAGTTGAGAGAACAAGATCAAGACAAGCATGTGATATTGAAATATGTGAATTCAAAGGAGTAGATAGATGATATATTTACCAAACCACTACTGAAGGATGCTTTTGAGTATCTCTGAGGTAAATTAGGGGTTCTTCCCCTATCCAATATTCATTAAGATAATATGTATGCTGCATCAATTCATAGTTTCATTAGAATATCTATTTTGTGAGTTGATGCTAGTGTTCACTCTTTTGGTAATGCATAAAGTTGTGAAGTATTTTTATGTATGCAATGAGAAATCAATACATTTGAGGTATGATTCACTACTTGAACAAATTTTTTAGGAGTATGTGTCTTTGGCATTGTTGTCAAAGAAGGAGAAGATTGCAAAGGAGAATATCTATTGAAGGAGAAGAAGATTGCTATTGATGATTCTAGTGATAGAGGTAGAATATGTACAGAAGGAGATCAAGAAAAGGAGAAAGAAGAAGATAAAGCTCAGAGGGAGTAAAGGACTAAGACAAGTCAGTAAGTGTTTCCATCATCAATTGACAGTGAGTGTTTCCATTAATGCTAAAAAGGGAGATTGTTACTATAACTGATGGTGATGATGATGAAGACTAACTAAGATCAGAGGTATACAAGATAGTAGAAAGATTAGATCAATTATTATCTTGTCATTTATGTCAAGCAATTGATTTCTGATTTATATTGAGTTTCCATGTCATTCGGAGTATGATATAAGTTGAGTGAGTTAAAGAAGAAGAGAAAGTGAAATGTTGTGAAGATTGAAGAACTTAATTGGAAAAAAAATATAGATTAGACAATGTTAAGGTTATGATTATATAATTGTTTTCTACCAAACATGTGATTATATCAAGTCGGTAAAGAAGATTAGCCAAGTCGGTAAGAAAAATAGTTTTGTTACCAAGTAGGAAAAAGTAATTCGGTAAAAGCAAAGTAAGTTTCAATAAAGAGAAAGGAAGTCAAGACATTGAGTAGAAGGTTTCAGTTACTAAGCAAAGTTAACTGAAATTTAGTGGAAGGAAAAAGAGTTAACCATCAAGAAAGGAATAGAAATTAAATACAAGGATCAAAATGATATTTAATGATGAGATATGATGAGATGGAAGATTATAATGATGAGGAAGAGTTAGTTAATAAGATCTACGATCAATAAAATTCAAGGTGATGATCTATGGTATAGATCTAAGCGGAAAAAAGAGAAGGTACAAGTTCTAAGAAAGTTCAAGTTTTGAGGCGATCATAAAACATTTTACCAAGATCTAAATTCATTGAATTAGTTTGTGAGGATGATCGAACGGTTGAGATTAATCAAAGGAAAATGTAATAAAGGAGATTAAGTGGAAAAACAAAGTCTATATAAAGGATGAAATTGTATGAAGAAAAGGCTGGAAATTTGAAGGGTTGATGAGTCATTGACTAATACAATAAAGAAGGAAAAGGTTGAATTCTGAGTTAGAAAGCTGATATTGATGAAGTGTTGAAGCTAGTGGAAAGTGAAGGATTGAAGTGAAGACAAAGAGTGCACAAGGGATTTGATTATGCAAGAGATAGTTGCAAATTTACAGGTCAATTTATTCACTATTGCTTATTAACATTTGTAACAGAAAAATCTCTTAACCGAGTGGACCTAATAGTCTTATTATAAATCCTTTCAAAAGATAACATTCTAGAAGAGTGATTGAAGACATTTAACCAGGCCACTCCTAATAGGGTGAAGATCCTAACATATATGAGGAATATCCCCTAATAGGGTCACATTTAACAATGTGTATTGTAATCTTTAACTATATTGGCTTTTAACTGAGCATACTTCAGAAGAGTATCTCTTTAGTGGGTGATAATTCCCATAATGGTTTTTTTCCATGTTAAATACTGGTGTTATATGTGTCGAGTATTTACTGTGAATTTGATTCCTAATTGATAAAGTTAATTTATTGCTATTGGTTAATATTGAAGTGCGTGTAACTGAGTTGAATCTGAGAAAGTTTTTAAGGTACAAAGAATCAAGGATTACTGATTCACCCCCCCTCTCCGTAATCCAACATAATTTGTTAGAACATAATGGTTTAGATGTTATATCAAGGTCTATCACATAATTGCATAGGGTTTTCTTGGTAATCTACTTAAAATTTATTCCTTTTAAGGCATCTAGACAAACCCCTTTAGCTTAGGAATATGGCACTTTTCCATGCACACAACTATCCAGTTTTTAAGATGCACCAAGACATTCATATCCGTCATACATCATAATACTAAATAGAATTACAGATATCTTGATCCATTGTAAGGGTTGGATAGTCAATTCTCTTTTCCACTACTAACTCTAGTTTTTTTAGCACCACACTAGTCCCAATATTATAAATAACAATAAATATCCTTGGTATCCATTTGTATGTTATTTACCATAAGAGAAAATGCATGTATGAGGCCCTAAGAAAACTGAGTTTGTAAGTTGAGAATCAAGAACATAATTGTAAAAAATTATTGATAGTTACTCAGGAAGTAGATCATTTTATTAAAATCTCTTTGTACTTATTTTGTATAGTGAATCACCAATTATATGATACTAGTTAAGTCTACTAGGTTTTTATAAAACTAACAACCATTACTCACTATTCAGAAATCTTTCTAACCGGGTTAGACTCACTTTGCAGGTTTGTGTTCATGTATGCTTGTCATGTGATTTCATTTTCCCTAAATATCTATCTAGATTTTCCAAGCACCAAATACATAATGTTAGAAAAGGAAAAAATAGATTATACATATAAAATAACTCAAAAATATTTTTGAGATTGAAAAATTTCATTGAAATAGAAGATGAGATCGATATTTTCATTTTGTATTACACACTCAGATGCCTATTTGTAGCCTTAGAAATGGTTGAAATTCATTTAAAATTTCACACTGGGTAAGATGCAAAGCTTCTTTTGCAACCTTTGACCAGACACTCAATGGACCACACAAGCCTTGCAAGATGTGATTTGATAATTATAGGTAGATATTATATATGCTTTTTAAAATTAATTTTTGGTTATTTTTAATATACATTTTGTTTAATTGATCTCCTCTTCTTCGACCACTCTTCTTTTATGTCTGTTTCCCAATTAATCTACCTAGATAACACCTAAAATCAAGTTTTTTCCTCCATTTGTAAGATACATGAAAACAATCATTCCCTAAATATAGGCCTTTCTTTAAAAGGTAAGATACTAGGAAAAGCCATTCTTCCCTCAACTGCATTGATTTTCTCTATTCTAAAAGAGACAACACCTACATGTATAAGGATCCTCAACAAGATCTGCTCTAGAAAAAATAAGAGAATGGGCAGTAGTACCCCCCTCCAAACATCTAAACCCAAGGAAAACACCTGCCCCAAGGACCATAAGCATCTAAAATTGAGGCACAAATTAAGGGCCAAAAACCACACATATGAAACACAAAATATACCATCACATCTAGAAACACAATAAACACCCCTTTCTAGGGGGGAGATAGAAATGACACCCAATGCGAATAGAACCCAAAAACTTTGGAAACTACCAAATAGAATGTAGTTGAGCGCTATAGCACCAAAATATCCATTACAAATATGAGGAAAAATACATTGGTTGAAGTATCTCTAGAAATATTAAATAAAATACAAATGGCATAGGGTAGAGCCAACTACTTTGCTAGTGTACTCCTTATCTTTGTCAAAATGGAATGTTTTGCAAGAGGATATGCATACAAAAATGGCTTAATGGTACGAAGAATTTTGGTCAGATATTATATTTGGAAATGGTACCCAAACACGTAGGTAAAATGTGGAATCAAAACCAACACACCTGAATTATTGACAGTATGCTTCAAAGATATGTCTTATGGAATGAAATGACTAGAAGATTTCATAAAAAATGGCATTGTTGAAAAGGATTTGAAATCTCTTGAGCATTTTCAATGGGTAGGTATAACCCCAAATTCTTTGTCAATGTCCTTTATGCATCCAAAATGGGATCTTATTGAACAAGGTATGTACATCCATCCAAGAATAATGTGGGTCAATTCTTGTTCCCCCCGCTCCTCCAAAATGCCCCAGTATGCAAAAATGTAGAAGCACCCATAAGGTAGATGTCATCTCCATAAATGCAATGAATGTAAGATATATAAAAATATATATATGTACCATCTTTTTCTTGAAAACACTTTTCAAACTGATGAGTATATGGGGTTTGCCTAGCTTCTTTGTCAATGTCCTCCATGCCTTTTCTAAAACTAGGAGCCTAAGCTGCCATGCTAGGCTTGTACACACCAAAAGAATGAGGAAGCATAGACTAGAAATATGAGGTGTGTAGCAAGCCTAAGATTTGTTTCTCTTGATACTTTCATCATCCCACTTTCATAGCAGGAAAACTAGGTGTTTGTGTGAGACAGGTTTTTAGTAGTTTGAGACCATGAGATAGGTTCATTGAATCAAATGTTTGATGTTGTATTTATTGATATTCCATTAGGCACAAGATCTAGTATAATTGATAAGTATGATGACATTCATGTTCATCATAACTAGGTAGCAGAGCATCTTTTTATACCTTTGAAGGATTTTTACAACAATAATAGGGATTTCAAAAATAGGGTCTTATTTGTAACGAGTATTTATATATATCCATTTTAAAAAAAAGTTTAAACTTGAAGAAGTAAAATGTTTGATTTTATTTTTACTAATGCATTTTTGGGATCAATTCTTCTTGTATAAGCTTCTTCCATGTTCCAATTGTCTTGTATGAAAGAAATCTTTGAAGAAGAAATTTCCATGTAACTATGGATTTTTTGGTGTGCAAAGATTGTCAAGTGGAAAGACAAGGATATCTAGAACGTTATCATTTAAGTTACATCATGAAAACACATCATACATCAGATCTTCTATGTGTATAAAGAATTTTTTGCATACTTTGCATGAGAGAAAATGTAAGTTTTGTTATGAAAATGTAGTTCAAAACAATGTGCATATTGTTTAAGGTTGTGCATTTCTAACAATCTCCATTTTTTGTTTTGTTTAAAAGTCAAATCCCAGTATGAGTTGATCAAGGTAGGATGGGGAATATAATAATTATTTTTAGAAGCACCACAAGCTTTCTGAATGATCAGATCTCCAAGAAGACATCCATATTTGGATTGAGATTGTGGGTTTTGATTGGGATTGGTGTTGGAGGATTCATAGTTCTATTTTTTTTTAATATGTCCTTGTGGCTAACATCAATGAATAAGTCAACCAAGAGGATTATATAAAATATTCCATTTGCATTGATCCACATGATTTCTAAATAGATACAAGAGGTGAGGGTTGATTGTTTGGGTACTAGAGGAGGGGGATGCACTATTGCTTCTTGTGGGAGGAATGATTCGAGTGACATAGACATGGAGAAGGTTGTTCTCATTGGCTATGGACATAATTCTAAGACTTCCTCTCAATATAGGAGACTGAGTTGGGGGATGATGATGGAAAATCCATTGAAAAAAAATCCCTGTTAGATGAGACAAATTCCAACAGGTCACATACCATAGAGGGTTGTTGAAGGAAAAATGTATGGAATAGGGATTTCTGGGGAGAGGGACCAAGAACATTACCATAAGCATCATGAGGATATACCATATAGGTGTATGCATAAATAAGGAGACATACATAGGTTGATGTTATCTGATAAGGGTTCTAACGCTAGTGGGGACACTGTTAGATCAGTTGAATCACCTACTACTACTACTACTTCTATGCCTGAATTGTCACATCTTGGCCAAGATTATTTGGTACAACCTTAGAGACTTGGATATTGCCACAATTTTTTTTCAAGATGTGGTTGTTATTGGGAAACGAGGTTAGAAGATTTTTTATAAGGGTAGATTACCAAATGGAAATAATATAACTGTGAAAAATCTTTTGAATAACAAGTAAGGGGTAGTTTCAGGAACACAACAAAATAGGTTTGAATAATAGGTTTGAGTATTTATTCTGAAATGGAATGCTAATGTATTTCTTTTGATAGGGGTCCATCTGAAAAGGAGTTTAGAGTGGAATTTGAAGCAATTGGACAAGTCAGACACACAAATATTATTCGTCTAAATGGGTATTGTGTTGAGGGCACTCACAGGTATGTCAATGGTGGATCTATAATATAAATCATTATGTATGGAGAATGTAGATTAGATACATTTTATTTTAGAATTTAAGTTTTCTTTATGCTAGGTATAATAACCTTTGCAATATACATTTTAAGTTTTCTAGTGTTATTTGAGGAATGCGATTTGACAAACACTCATAGGATGCTTGTGCAAGTTTTTTGACAATGAAAACTTGGAACAGTGGCTTCATAGAGATGTAGATCCTTCCAGTCTTCTCACATGGGATATCCAAATGAAAATTATTCTTCGGATAAATAAAGGATAAAAAAATCAAAATTATTCTCTATTAACTTACATGTTAGTAGTAGTATGCATGTCAGTATTAGGCTTCCTTTATGCACCAATGCATGTTGACAAAAATATGGGAATCCAATTGATTTTGGATCATGAATGTTGTTTAAGGATAACATATTTACATGAGGGGTTAGAGCCCAAGGTTTTCATAGAGACATTAAATCAAGCAACATTCTTCTGGATAGGCAATGAAATGCTAGGGTATCTGACTTTGGACTGGCCAACCTTTTGGGATTTGAGAATAAGTGACATGATATATTTTCTTTGGAATTTTCAACTATAAATAATTAGAAAAGGGGTAAGAATATTTTTCAAATAGATAGAAAAACAATGGAAAATAAATCCAACAAATTGAAACTGCAGAAGATAATTACCCAGAAATAGGTGAGAAATATACCCATTTTTTTATAAGCCCTAGTAAAAATTTAAGAAGAGGTGTAGAGGTCTCCAATTATTATTTTGGCCATAATTTCTCTTTCTATTACAATATTTGTCTGAATGACATAAACAACATCATCCCATATACACACACATATGAAAAAAAAAACCAAACACTTTCTTCTATAGAAATTAGGGTGTAACTCCACTGAAATTAAAGAGATTCATGACCTCCCCTGTAATAGAATTTGGGCACCTCCTTTGCAAAAATTTAAGGGTCTCCTTCCTCACAAGATTGTAATTTGCATTGTGGCAACTGAAATTTTTCAAAATAATGAAAGAATGTGTCAAGAGACCTAGATTCAAGTGATAAGAAATGTATAGATGGATTGAAGCACCCAAAATTTTCATGAGAATGAGTAGCCTATGGAGGTGAAGATGACTAAGTGGAAAACTCGTGACCTCACTATTATGGCCCCAATACATTTCTTAGAACATTCTGCAGGGAATTTGGAGGTCGACCTACTAGAGCCTTCCAAAAAGAAAGAAGGTAGGAACATCAAAGTATTTGAAAATTTTCATTTTCAAGGTTTGTAAACTTTTTAATTTATTTGTAATAAAAGTTTAAAAATTAATTTTAATCTTTATTATAGGTTTTATCAACCAATAAGAAGAGAGATAAATAATTTTATTTAATTTATTTAAATATGTACAAATTCTAAAATTATAGTATATATATACAAGTTTCAAAAATTCTTGAACATGATTGGTTAATTAAAAAAGAAAACTGCATTTGATCATTACATAAGTTATCCTGTAGGAACTAATAAAGTTGAATACCATGCAATGATTTCTCTCTACACAATTTGACATCTTCATAACTAAATCCTTTCCAAAGTTAATGCAAGAATCAAACATGGAGGAACTACAAACTTGTTGTGTAGACACATTCTATTGGCCTGCAAAACTTTCCAATGTTTATATTTATGTCCCATTCAAATTTATCACCAAGAAAAAATCTAATAAGATAGTAGCACAAGTTTATCTTATCTGCATATTTTTTTATAAAATATGTGAAGGCCTTAATATTGTAGCAAGATGTAATGTCTTACACGCAATAGGTATTTTTAGTCTACCAAACAACCTGGACGACCAAATGGGCCTCTTAGGTAGGGTCCCATGAGGGGAGCTTAAGCTCTCTCGATTATGATCAAATTCGAAAGAAAAAAGAATAAAGGAGTAATAGTAATTTATTTAGTCATTTAAATAGTCATTTTTATTTGTCTAACCAATTTTTTAGTTATAATTAAACCCAATGACCAAATTAGTCATTTATACTTGTGAATTGCAAACAATTAGTAGAATTTAATCATTTTTAGTCACATGACTAAAAGTGTTAGTCATGTGACTAAAAGATTTAGTCACGTAGTCATTTATTTGCCAAATTCTATTAGTGAGATAACCTAAACTTCAGTTACCTTTTCTTGAATTCTTTCAAGAATGTTCTTGATCCATACCACCTATATACAATTAATTGTAGCAGAAATGTATTCATCTTCAACTATTAATTGAGATATATAGTTCTTGTTCTTCCTTGTCCAAGATATAATCCTATCTTTGAGAAATAATGCACCTCCACTTGTTCTCTTCCCATCATCAACATAACCTTTCTCACTCATCCACTTAGTACTGATCATAGTCTTGTCCACCAGTCTAGATACTAATGTCCATGTTTTGTTCTTCTCAATCTGCTCCAATTATTCTTCTATATATTTCACCCAATCTTTATCTTTCAATGCATATTTCACTATTTTAGGCTCAAACTTAGATAGAAAACATGTACTTTCTTTTGGTTTTCTTCTAGTTAAATCACCATCATTCCTATCACCAATAATTTGATGATTCAATTTCACATACCTTGGAAATACTGGTTTAGATCTAGGAGTATCTTCAACCACTTGTATTGGTTTCTGTTCATTAATCTGTTGGAAATCTAATATGGGAAAGTGAGATACTGAGAGGGGGGGGGGGGGGTGAATAAGATATCTTCTACTAATTCAGTTTGACATAAATTCAACTTATCATAAACATGAATCTCAATACCAAAATAGATCTAACAATCTAACTTCATCCATGAAATGAAACACATAAAACAAAGATTTTGGTTACCCAAAAACCCTTGAAAGGTAAAACTGGGGTGGGGATGACACCCACAAATCTTCACTACTCCAGTATTAAAGTTTTCCTGTTAGGGCTACAAAATTTGATCATTTACTGATGATCTACCTTGTGAGGGGTCTGCCTTGTAAAGAGCTTACATACTTATACAATCTACCTTTATTAAAGGATTTAAAACTTACAATTAAGTAAGCAATCGGTTAAGAGATTTACATAGGCCTATGAGGACCACTCTGTTAAGAGATTTACCCTGATTCACCTACTAAAATGTATCAGTACCTGATCCTTCAGTTTTCACTATGATGCTGATAAAAGATCTTCTCCTTCCAATATTTATTTGATCTCCTCAATCAAATATATATTTGTTATGTCCTTCACTGCTTTTCTCGGTCACTCTGACTGATCTCTGGCTATATCAAAATACTTCCCTATTCTGTGTATGAGATCTCCTTCATTACATCCATACACATATATCATTTTAGGGTTAAGATCTCATCTTATATAGATATCAAATCAACCTCCTAGATCAAGATCAACGATCTAGATTCTCTACTTATGCCACTTAAGCATTCCCTTTTTTTGATAGGTTGCATGACTTGCATAGGGATTAATGATTAGAAATACGAGGCATAATCAACTTTTTGATTCCCTCAACAAACATTGAATATTTTATAGATGTCGGCCAAAACAGTTTACCTAAGTGTTTGTGCCATTAAAAACACATATGTCAAAACTGGCTTTCTCAACATATGAAGTCTCTAATGCTTGGCTTTTACTATTCTTCATATACTGATGCTCAACATTGACTCTTCTATACAACTCAACATAAACTACTTGGTGAATACTGAAGTACTTGGTGACCTCTGACTTGCTTGGTAGTATCTACTGCTCGGTAACTGTACAAGTTTATCCATAACTCAGCCTTTACAAGATGGCTTGGTTGTAGTGATGACCGACCAACATTGCCTAGAAAATGACTAAGTGCTAGATACTAATAGACAACAAAACTCAGGGATCAACAATCTCCCCCTTTGACATTAGTGGCAAAAACACTTTGTCATGACTTTTACATTACAAAATAGTACTTAGTAGTTTGAGCACTCCCCCTAAGACTTTGACTTAGTCTTCAAAGATTCTACATACATATACATAAGACTCTTTGACATACAACTGAATATATACATTACAAAATAGTATGTCAAACCTTTCTATTTTTCTCACTGTATTTTCTCCATGTATTACTCATGTCATTCTCATTTCCCCCTTTATGTTATTCCATGTCATGGCATGTCATTTCCCCCTTGTTTTTGTCACTTGAAGCTGTTGGGGTGTAGGGGTGAGAAAATACTAATCCAAAAATGATTTATGGAGCTACATTATCATACCTAAGGCATTGTCTCGTCTTGACCTGATAGACTCCAAAACTTGTATCTTTATTTTTAGTTGGGAAGCTAGATCAACTAAACTCTCGACAATAGAGAGATGAGGATCTCTCTGTACTAACTCCTTTGTCATTGCCAATTCTTTCTGCATAACCTCCAGATGAGGTGTTAACATTGTCTATATAGAGATTAGCTTAGCTCTCATTCACCCATCATTAGCCATCAAATCAGATAATCTCCCTGGTGCATGAAGTAAACTTGTGAAATGAATGGAGCTAGAGCTTGCATCCATGCTCAGTGAATGACCAATAGACTTCAAGTCTATTTGCAGTTTATCAATCAATTCTTGATTGTCCTTAGTGAAATATTCTACATTACATAGCTTCTTGTACAAAGAATGAACATTTTGCACAACCTCTTCTAAATTAGTCACTAAGGTAGAAAGTTCTACCTATTTTATTACTATCTCAGTTGAGACCTTTTCAAGTACCTTAGTCTTGAACTTTCTTTCAGACCACTGCATAAGTTTTTCATTTGCTTCATTGTAATCACTATTCAAATTCTTAACAATTTGAATTAGTTGTTCCAAAATAGGTGTAGTATCATTCACATCATCCATTTCAAAGGCTTTTATAAATATACCTTTGATTTCATGCAAAACTTGTCTCTGCTGATGTTCTTTCCTCAACTCTTCTTTCTTGCTTTTCCTCTTTAAAAGATCTTGCAAGATTTGCATCTGCTCAAAATTCAAGTTATTAGTCTCCCACTTTGGAATCACTATAACTTCATCAAGTGTAACCTGTGTTCCTGGAGATTTCTCCTTTTTCTTTTGAATTTTCTTCTTAGGTATATTTCCACTCGACATCTATATTATAACTTTAATAGCCTCTTGTTCCTTAGGCTTTGCATTTTCCTCAATTGTTTCTTCCTCAGTCTTCTTCTTTTCCTCCATATGAGGATCTATCATTACTAATGCATAATTATCTTCTTGATATTTTAGGCTCTTCTCTCCTTGTTCTTTCTTATCCTCCTCGACATGTGCATTCTCAATTGTTATTGCTGATTTGTCTTATTTCTCGACACTTGCACTAAGTAACACTTACTACTCAACTATAACCATGAGAGAGCTTGAAGGTGCATTGTCTATAATTGAAGTACCTTCAATCCATCTATAATCATGTACATGTATAAGAATGGGATTGGTACTCAATAGAGGTTGACCAAAAGTTGCCTCAGCAAGAAGTTGACTCTTTATCTCTTCCTCGGTCAATACATTGGTGATAACTGGTGTATCCTCAAAGATATCCTCTATTATGATCACATCCCATGATCTACTTATCTCTACCTTCTATCTTTCCTCTTCCTCACAATTTCATTAATGTCTTCCTTATTATCTAGCTCCACTTGGCTGGATGTACCTTCACCCGATTGTAGACTCTTCTCAATTAACAGTCCAAAAATAATCTTCCACAACCTTGTGCTTTGTTGAAAAACTCCTTCAACCTTGTATTGCAAAATGGAATAGGCCCAGAGCTTGGGTACAAACCTATTTCTGTACTGCTCCATATATGTTTTTATTTTTTGTGGTGAGAGATCAGGCATGATCTAAGCTAGTGTACTTTCCCTTATCTATTTTTCTACCATGATGGCATACTGCTATTTCTAATCAATTATATTATACATTTCTTTAGGGATGAGATTCCCAATCTATAGAGGTGTCAGCTTGAAAGTACACAACATCTCTAGCATTGCCTCTTCAACTTTTTCTTTGTCATCATTGTTTAGTTTTTTAAATTTTATTTTCTTGAAACCTGCTAATCCAACATTTCTTTTGATATTGTGGCATATTTCATCCATATTCATTTGACGTCTATGTGATGCCATTTTCATCTGTATCTTTCTCTTCATCACCATCATTCTTCTCCAAGACTAACTTACTTCTCTGTTTCTTCCTGGGATGACTCGACATAGCTTTGGTTTGAACTAATTTTCTTTTACCTAATGTTGGTGTCTTTCTGTGGGGCTCAACATCTATTGTAGTAGAAGCTACCCTGGTTCTAAGTCTAAGTACTATAGGAGGAGTGGGATTTTTCTTTTGTACATTCTTTCTACTCGGCTCAGCAACAAATACCTCCTTTCCCTTCTTTAGAATTTCAGTTTCCTCCTCATCACTCCCTTCATTCACTAGATTTATCTTATCCTAGCCCTTGTGTTAGTTTAAGAGGTGCATTTTTCTCTTCACCTTCTCCTAGAATCTTTTCTAGGTTCTTAACTATTTTCTTCCTTTTCCTCTCCATGGTTGTAGACTTTAACCCCATAGTTATCGTAGACTTAGCCTCTTCATAAGTCCCAAAATATTTTTCCTTCCTATCAATCTCCTCAGCTAGTAAAGTGGTTATGGTTGTTGCTGTCTCATCTACATTAACCTCATAAGGTAATGGCCTAAGCCATGCTATCCTCGGTATAACAACTTGAACATAGGTATTTTTGGTATCCACTAGGAAGCATATGTCATTCTAGTGCTTCTCTACTAGGGATACAAGAATTCTACTCCTCTTTCTCATTTTCTTTTTGAATTCTACAAAGTAGCAATCCATAAAACTCTCAAAATTCTCTCCTAACTGATCAACAAACTCATTTATCTACTGGGTGACTGGTCGGTCCTTACTCCATACAACATCTCCAATTGTAGGAAAACTATTCTAAACATATAAGAATAAACAAGTGAGAAGAGAAGCAAACTTACACATTGAATTCTTGGCCTTTTTGATTGAAGTAAGGTTCTTAGCAAGATGGGTCAAGTGCATCTCAATAAGATCATAAGTGTGATCTTTCTTCACCATCTTCCATGCTTGATTGATTGCAATATAGGAAATACTATCTAACTTGCTTGATTGATAGAATTTGTGAGCTATCACTCTCACTGCAAAATCTATTTATGGATTTGTGATTATGGATATTGTCATTCCTCTTTTTTTCCACACTGCCTGAGTGTTTGTTTGAATTATCTATTTACTCTGGCATCTCATTGTTTTCTTCCCAGTTAGAATGCGATAGTTGGTGACCCGGTGAATCATATCCTTGGTAATCTTAACTAGTCCAATCTCCAACCATATCTTCATATCATGAACTCTTCTTAATACAATCTTGATCCATTCAACCTTAAAATTGCACGAGAAATCTAGGGAACACAATAACCCTTTCTCAACAATTTGCTGATGTTCAATCTTCAACACTCCGTTGATACATAGCTTGTTGTATGCCTCCCTTAGCTCATAATCTTCAATTTCTCTAATTTTATACATATAGCATGAGCGCACATCATGAATCATTAAGACCTTTGGTGGAATCAATGAAAGAGCACTTGTGAGATCTCCCTTCACCGCACTTTATGAAATAGCTTGAAATTTATGTGGTTTGCACGCATCATTCCTCACAAGTTGAACATTCAAAAATTCTTTTCCTTTCTTCTTAGCTACTGCAGATGAAAGAGATGTCATATTTATAATTTTAGGGTTCTAAGAATAGATTCAAATAGCTCAGTAGTACCTTGATTCAATAGTCCTTCATGATGTTTACCGATGACACACTGTAGAGATATTTTCAAGTTTCACTTAGCACAGATAGCTCTTGTTAATCACCTTAAAAATGCTCTACAAGTTCTCAAATCATTGGATAAAATGAAAAATAATAGTAATAATTTTATTTATAGACTCCAAACGGTCGAATTAGGGCTTCATTAAATTATTTGTACATTAGGCAGGTAAATATAGCTGTCTCGGCCTTCTCATGTCGACTCAGCTACCATATACTTGGTCAATACTAACATTTCATTTTTACTTGGTAGATATCACATCTCAGCTATCACAAGAGCTCGACACACACTGAGTGACTCGGTCACTATGGACTTAAATAGTGATGCTCGACATCAAATGTGAAATATATCTTTTCTCAAATATGTCCTAATACATCTCAATTCATGCATATATGAACTTTAATCATCTCAAATGTCAGGAACTGATGTAGAATATGAAACTAGAAAATTCAGTTCCTTACACACCTTCTTTTCTTAGCTTGAAGTAGTGTGATCTCTTGATCCATTGGATTGGGTGACCTCAGGTTCACTGGCTCCACTACTACTTACTTCCTCTTTCTTTCTCCATGTCTTGTTCATCTGATCTCTTATTTGTTCAATAGTCTCATTGCCTTTGGATTGTTCACTTCTCGGTGCATGTGCTCTATAATCTCTTTTTATGTGACCAATCTTGTGGTATTTGTAACAGACCAAACTTTCACTCATCCAACTCTTGTATTTACCTCTAAAATGTGTCTTCACAGAGTTTTATCCAATATGACCATATTCTCCACAATAATGACAACTATACCATGTATTGTAGCCCCAATTGAATGTGTTACCTTTCCTAGGTTCTTTATTCTACTTATTGGATGCCCACTTAGCATTGGATCTACATTCTTGTGCTCTATGACCATAATTCTGACAGTTAAAGCAATGTCCTTGAAATCTAGGTGTAGTAGATGCCGTTTATGTCTGAATGTTGACCTCTAATCCAGCCATAGATACGACATAGTCATTGCTCAATGATTTGAATTATGACAATGAATCTGAGTTATTCACTTTGCAATATAGATTGAATTGAACCGTCACCTCCTATTTAGGTGGGGTGTTTGAATTACTCTTAGAACAAGAGCCCAACAACCATAGACCAATCACTAAAATGGAGGATTTTCAAAGTTAAGCATGAATGCAATTGAATTAAGCTAAGAAATGAGAATGCAAATTAAGCTATAAACTTGAAAGAAGTATGAGAATGTAGATTTAATCTAAAGCTTGAAAAGCAATGAGAATTAGACTAAGAATTTGATAATCAAACTATATTAAAGATGAGAATGCAATTATACTAACAATGAAAATTATTCTAAATATGCAGCTAAAAAGCTTGAAAACATGAGAAAATTGAGACAACAATTTGCTATAGTTTTGGTACTTTAAAATTGCCTCCTCCAAATGAGGAAAAATAGGTTCATAATATAGAAGAGCCCGGGTGAAGGATGAAGAGTTTCTTGGAAAGAAACAACTGACTCTTCATCTCCATGGAGGAAGGTGAGACAAATTGAAGGAATTATTTAATAAAATAAATGAAATATTGCCACATATGGGTGACTCTTTGAATAATTTTGAATAATTAAATTCAAGTGGGATATTTCATTTAGAGAATTAAAGAATTATTAATTGCTTTGATGTGTATTAGCTAAAGGGGGTGGAATTAATTTAATTAAAAGCACTAGGACTTTAGAATTAAATTAATTAATCATAGGGATTATTTAGCCAATAAATGTTGAATATTTAGGAATTAAATATAGTGTATGATTAATGCAAATTTAGGGTTTTTTGCATTTGACACCAAGTCAAATAAAGTCAATTAGGAGACAGAATTGCCTAGTACAATAGGACTTTGATGATGTATAAATTCAAAGAAATGCACCAAAATTGATTAGAATTGTAAGGTGCCAATTTTGGGGTATTACATTTTGCCCTTCTTTGAATTGATATGTGAGCAGCACGTTGATTCAAAGAATAGTATGATGTGACAGATGATGAGGTTTTTAGGATTATCTCTAGAATAGAGCTTAACCCTCGGAAGTTGAGGTTAGATCGCCAAGACACCGATCAGATCGAGTTGCAGAACCATCTCCAAAATGGAGCTTGATTCTCCGAAGCCTAAGTTAGATTGCGAAGACATCGGTCATATTACCACTTGAGAGACGACTGGAATTAGGGTTAGATTGCCCCAATACCTATTAATTAGATGATAATTGATGCAGATTTAGGACTATCTCTAGAACGAAGCTTAATCCTCCGAGACCCAGGTTAGATTGCCCAGATAATGGTCAAAAAGAGATTTTGAGAGCCATCTCTAGAACGAAGCTTGACTTTCAAGAATTAGGGTTAGATTGGCCCAATACCTAATGAGATTTTGAGAACCATCTCCAGAACGAAGCTTGATTCTCGAGGATCTGAGTTAGATTGCTCAGATACTTAATAGATAGATGATGAGATGACAAGATGCGAGGCCCAAATATGCCCCTAGTGAAGAGATACCCCAAGTGATGAGGACTTTTGATTCAGATCAGACTGATTTGAGAATTGATTTGACAAGATTCAATGATGCAATCATCTTGCCTCCTCGGGAGAGAAATCAAAAGATGACACGTCAGAAAGATGATTGACAACAAAAGGTTGTAGATATAGATAAAATCAGAGATCCAGAGGAACTTAGAACAGATTAAGAAAATAGGATGTAGAAGTGATTTGGAGTGATTTAGAAGTCTTGTTGACCAAGTTTGACCAAGGTTGACTTTTGATGAAAACATTGAAGATCTCAAGAAAATGATGATGAGATAAGATTCCGACAAGAGAACAACACCAGAAGGTTGACTGCACAAGCATCTGATCCCGATGGTCCCAAAAATTTAAAACGCAATTTTAAGCTATCTAGAGTTGTCAAATTTTGATTTCACTCCCGAAAATGGATTCAGAATGGTTGATTTAGCCAAGGGTGAAGTTTTCACGTAAAATAAAGCACTTTTGAAAATTAGGTCAAAAAGCTATATAAGGCCTGGAAGGGTCATTTTCAATTCATTATGCACCTTTGTCTTCTAGTGAATTTGAGAGCTTTGAGAGAGATGGAGAATGTGCCAATGCATTTGCATCGATTTGAGTGCTCCCGACGACATAATCAACCATCGGAGTATGATGCACTTGTAAGTAGTCAAACAACCATCTCACATTTCAAGTTTTTAACGCTTTTTTAGGTCATTTAGGTTGGATTTTAATGATTTTAGGGCTTAGTTCATCCAATGTTGCTCGAGGAAACAATTTCCTCACATTTGTCCAGGTTGCCTCTCACGCGAGGAAATGGTTTCCTTGCGAGGGTTAGGGCTTTATCACACGGGGCTCCTCCGTGATCTCGCGCGAGGTGCCTGATGATGCCGTGCGAGATTTCATTCTCAGTGATGAACTCTCACGCAAATAGAGATCCTGTCTTGCGTGGGGGAACAGTTTCCTCACACGGGAATCTGCTGCAACATTTTAGAGTCTATGTCCAATTTTCTATAAAATCAGCCAATTAGAGCATCCAAGAGTCATGTTTAAGATAGATGCATAGTCTCACTTGTTGTTATTACTTTGAAAAAAACATCATGATTGGGATACTGATCGAGTTTCATCACTTGCATTGTAGGTTGACTTCTTAGATATTGCATTCCAGTCTCACCACCCAATCATAGGTGAGCTAGTACAGAGGTTGAGCGATGCTGAGGGTGCCCATATCGATTGATTGGGCCTAACTTATCTATGTGATATACCTAACATTCGGGTGAATCACGGGCTACTAGGTGCATTGGTCGAGCATTTCCACTAGGAGATGAACACCTTCCACTTGCCTATGGGGGAGATGAACGTCACTCCCGAGGACATCTATAGGATTCTGAGGATACCATTCCACGGTGCCTACGTCGAGTATGACATTCAGCTGAGAGCGCGCACACTGGCATTGAGGGCCATCTTTCAGGATGAGCTAGTAATGGGTCGGGCCATCTCGTGGGATGAGCTGATCAACCGATATGGAGAAGGACACATATTAGTAGTCATCTTAGCAGTATTTTTGAGCTGTTACCTGATGCCAGATAGAGGACAACACGGTCTAGAGTTCAAATGGGGATGTACTTTACAGTGAATGCTGGAGCAGCCACTAGTGTGATTCGGATGTGGCTAGTGCATGCTTGCACAGATGTACCATGAGATGCATGAGATCATGTATCAGAGTGCACAGACCATGGCCGCATGTATTTTTGTTCTATAGATTTGGGCCTGGGAGCATCTCCCCGTATGTAGGCCAGTCTTCCATCATACTCGGCAACACTTGGAGTCGTATATATATAGGTACGCTAGACCTATGACTCAGCCAGCGCTGGGTAAGATAGAGCAGTGGCGTGGGAAGCTAGATGACATGGTTGTAGTTATATGGAGACCATTGGCAACTATAGAGATATGGGATGATGCTCGACAGGAGCTCTCACATATGTTCTTCTCACGTCCTTTGATTGGATGGACTATATCTATCATTGAGCACTTCCCACTCACACGGGTCTTACGATAGTTTAGGAGACCACAAGATGTCTCCTAGGAGTATTGTACCTATGCCTGATTCATCGATGAGACAAAGAAGGGCTGGCATCTAAGATTAGACTAGGACAAGTGTATGATTGATGCCTAGATACCATTAGCTCAGTAAGATTATATGGCAGATGTGACCAATGCAGGGATGACACCTACATACAGGGATGACATCTTGGCACATTCATACCCTAGTTTCATAGATTCAGTTGGCATGGGCCAGTGAGCACAATAGGTAGTTCAATAGTAGCCTATGTAGCAGTAGGCACAACAATAGCAGGTACCAACACAATAGCAGATACCACAATAGTAGCCTGCACATTAGCAAGTTGCTCAACAACAACAACAGAGGGTATTGAGACTGAGGACCGGGCAAATTCCTATTCATGCAAGGCAGATGGGTTCAGATGTAGGCGTTGGTGGCAGCGAGAGCCAGGATAGGTCCACTAGGCAGAGGATTGGGTACACATCTCAATAGCCACCTCCTGACAAGGGGGCATAGGGTGATGATGCAGACATGCAGGATCAGGCAGCCCAGGATCCACCTATGGGAGGTCAGGTCCCACAGTTACAAGAGGCTCTCTGGAAGAGCCGAGAGAGGATTAGATAGGTACAACGGGAGTGAGATGACTTTCACATGCAGGTCATCGTGTAGGAGACCTGAGTGGTAGAGTGGGATCAATAGATCAGAGGGCTATAGGAGGCGTTGGCTAGGGCATAGCTTGAGGCTAGATATGAGGCTACACAATCAACATATTATTATGCAGCGTATGTGGGTGTAGTTCTAGATTTAGCGGAGTAGGTTCGGCCATTCTCAGAGTATGCTGGGGCACAGGCCATTCCACATGGACCACCACCATAGGCACCACTGTAGGGACCACCACCTCCACCTTTACTAGGGCAGAGTTAGCTCTAGGACATATGATATATATTGTAGCCCCATTTTTTATAGACTGTGCTCGAGTAGCACCATTCTTTTGATTGTAATGACATTGATCGATCAATATATATATATATATATGAGCTCGACTTTGGCATCATTATATTTGTGTATATATTGCTTGAGATTTTGATGTTTATGAGATGTTTCCTATATGCTTAGATGTATGGATTAGATATGAGATGCACATGATTCCTTTATGTATATGCAGATGAATATGGACATGTTTTATTATATATACGAGCATGCAATGTGGAATGTAATGATATATGGTAGATGAATAAATGAAATGTATGGTTTGATTTATGCTTATAATGAATGCACATCTATATATGAATATGTAAATGTAGAATGTATGCACATGAGTTTATGGATGTAATGAAAATGCAATGGATATGGTACTAATCATCTCATGCAGGATGTCGCAATACATGACAGGTACTAACCAAAATAATTTTTGAAGATCGAGAGCGATGACTAGACACTTGTGTAGCGAAGATTAACTTGGGACTAAAGATAAGAACCTTTGGTGAATAGATCAAGAAGGAGACAATCAAGTGAACACCAAAACACTATTTCAATGCAAGCCTAAGAATAAAAATGCAAGCCTAAGCTAAATGCAAACCCTAGGACTTGGTTGTTGGACCCAGTAGGTTATCATCATAGATTTTTTAGTAACAGACGGTCATAGGATGTCATACAACCCTCACTGACATTGCAATCATGAGAATATGAATATGACATTAGTCTTAGATTTGTCAAAATGAGGCGTAAGCATTAAGGCACAAGAAGCCAGAATGACCTGAACACCTATTCCTTTTGATCTAGTAAGTTAACATAAGCATTAAAGCATAGTTTCTAGAATGACTAGAATGTTGCTTGTGTACAGACACACCAGACATGTGAGAGTTTCTTCCTTTTGCTAAAGAATGCTCTCAATGACCCTTACGTTCACTTAATAGGATGAGCATTTGCGATTTCACTTATAGTAGAAAGAAGTCACTCAAACAAACAAGGAGAAGAACCAACCTCACCAAAGTTTCCATATAAAAGGAGTCGAGGTACACATGGCCATCCAACACATGATGAAGGCTCTCATAGTGGACACCCCTCTTATATAGATTCATTGGATCATTGGAACTAAACTGGAAAATAGAAAGCAAAGGAAAGATCATGCCCCCAGTCTTCACATCTCTCGGTCAAGAGAGACGTCTTAGAGTTGCTTGAGGAGGAATGATAAAGAAAAAAGACAAACACACAAAAGAAAAGCTCAGCACACTTTTGAGAATTACAAATCCAGTTTTAGTTTCAGTTTCAGTTTAAGCAGTTTGAAGTCGGCTCAGAAGTATATAGCGCGAGAAGTCTCAACAGGATGATGAAAGTAGGTGGACGCAGTGATAACCACTAGTGATTAACATGAGAGATAGTGTCAAGGAGAAATCAGAGTACTAACGAAGTATCAACAGATAGACACAGTGAGAACCACTGGTGACTGACACACAAGATCCTCAAAGAGAGAGATCTGAGAGCGAACGAAACATCAGCAGGAAGATGTAGTGAGAACCACTGGTGATTGATGTATGAGGGATCCTCAAGAAGAGAGATCTGAGTGATAGCTAGGTATCAATAGGCAGACATAATGAGAACCACTAGTGATTGATGCATGAGATCCTCAAGAAGAGAAATCTCAAAAGTAGCTAGGCATCAGTAGTTAGACATAGTGAGAACCACTGGTGACTGATGCAAGGAAAATCCTTCGAAAATGATAGGACAATGCCCCCTAGACCAGGAAGGTGCCCCCAAGTGTGACTAGTTTCAATCCATGTAGAGTCGAGCAAAATCTTGAAGATAGCTGAGAGCAAGTGCATGAGCTAGCAAACTAAAGCAAGAAAGCAAGAGCCAAGCAGTGTCACAATAGGTATAGCATTGGGGAACAAGAGGTGTCTGTTTACTAGGTTTTCATCATCTTGGTATAGATTCTATTTTTTCTACCATGATGCCTGTTTACTAGGTTTTCATCAATGGCACACATTTTTTCTTTTTAAATTTTTTTGTACTTTTCTCTTTTTTTGATTTTTTTGTATTTTTGAATTTTCACTTTTTTTTTAATAATATTTTTGAATTTTTGATTTTTTTTTGTATTTTTGAATTTTTCCATTTTTTTTGATTATTATCAAGGTGCCTATTTACCAGGTTTTCACCAAGATAACAGATGCATCAAAGCGCCTATTTACCAGGTTTTCACTAAGATGATCATTTTTTCAGGACATTTTGTAATTTTAAGGATTTTTTTTAGAATAAAGTATGTACAGGAGCATACAGAGATGTCTCAGCTATAGAATCACTTTAGGTGAAAAGCATTGATCTGATCTTTGAGTTGTTCTCCTTCAGTAGTAGAGAGCTGGTAAGCACTAGAACCAAATGCTGCAGTGATAATGTACGAACCGAGCTAATTTGGTTCAAACTTTCCTTTCTGGATCCATTGCTGTTGATTCTTGGGGTTCTCTCTCAGGACGAGATCACCCACTTGGAATTCCCTTGGTCTGACTTTCTTATTGTAGCTCTTAGACATTCTTTTCTGGTATGCTCTTAGATGATCAAATGCCACTTGTCAACATTCATCTAGTAACTCTAGCTCTTATAGCCAAGATATTCTAATGTCTTCATCAGTAATGAGGTTCTTTAGAGAGATTCACAATGTAGGAATCTCGACCTTAATAGGAAACACAACATCTATGCCGTAGACTAAGGAAAAGGGCATGGCCCCTTTTGGTGTTCAAATGCTTGTTCTATAGGCCCATAAAGCCAGATTAATCTACAGATGCCAATCTCTACCAGACTTGTGAACTGTTCTGTGTAGGATCTTGAGGATTGTCTTGTTGGAAGCTTTTGCCTATCCATTACCCTGGGGATAATAGATCGAGGACCAATGCTGAATGATTTTGAACTTAGTACATAACTCCTTTAGATCCTTGTTCTTGAACTTCCCCCCATTGTCAATGATTATTGAGGAGGGTACACCATATCTACATATGATGAATTCAGTATGAACCTTGCTATAGACTTTCCATCAACTATGGTGAGAGGCACTGCCTCAACCCATTTGGTAAAATAATCTGTGGCAGTGATAATGAGCTTATTCCCTCTAAAGGAAGACAGATGGATCCGACCCACCAAGTCAAAAGCCCATTGTTGAAATGACCAGAAATTGATGAAGGGAATAAGCTCCTTGGCAAGAGTGTGGATCAAATTTCTGTGTAATTGGAACTGTTTGCAAGATTTGACATATTGTATAGCTTCTTTTCCATATCCGGCTAGTAGTAACCAGCTCTAATAAGTTTACAAGCTAATGTTAGGCCACTCGAATGAGAACCAAAGATGCCTTCATGCACCTCAGCTAATGCACGTTTGGACTCATTGGGTTCTAGACACCTAACGAGGGTACCGTCTAGACCTTGCCTATACAAGTTGTTAGCTATAATGACATATCGTGAAACACTGTGGATTAGATGATGTTTTTCATTCTGGGTATAAGTGTCTGGAATAATTTGATCCCAGAGGTAGGAGTAAATATGATGGTAGCGAGATGAATCATGTCCAATGACTGAATATATCATCTTAGATTCAAGGGTATTGTAGGTTGGGTAGCATAATGTCTCCACCAGGAATTCATGTCTGAAGTCATTTTCTGGCATCTGTAGCATGGAGGAAAGAGTAGCCATGGCATCAGTTGCCTTATTATCTACTCTTGGAATTTGTTGGAAAGTAATGTGTGCAAAGTACTTTTTTAGATCATCCACCATCCATTTATAAGGCACCAGCTTTTCATCTTTAGTTTGATAGATATCATTGACTTGATTGATAACCAATTGCGAGTCTCCAAAGACCTTAAGTTCATCCACACACCATTCAATAGCTATCTTCATACCATTGATTAAAACTTCATATTCAGCAATGTTATTTATGAAAGGGAACATCATTTTATAAGCCTTTGGTAAATAGTATCTCTGTGGTGTGATGAATAGTATTCCCGCACCTGACCCTTGCTGGGTGAAAGATCCATCGAAGAACATGTTCCATGTTTGATGTGTAAGAAGCATTATGGATTCATCTGGAAACTCAATTTTCAAGGGCTGATGATCCTTGAGAGGAGCTTTTGCCAACTGATCTGCAATCAATTGTCCTTTAATGGCCTTTCTATCTACATACTCAATGTCAAACTCACTGAGTATCATGACCCATTTTTCTAGTCTGCCTGTGAGGGAAGCTTTGCTGAGTAAGTATTTTGATGGGTCAATTTTAGCAATGAGTCTTGTAGTGTGAGCAAGCATATAGTGTCATAATTTCTATGAAGCAAACACCACTGCTAGACAAGCCTTTTCAATGATAGAATAGTTCATCTCATAAGAGACCAGAGTTTTGCTAGTGTAATAAATGGCTCTTTCTTTGTTATTTTGGTCTTCTTGAGCCAACAGAGCACCTAGAGATGTGTTTGTAGATGAAATATAAAGGATGAGTGGCTTCCCATGAATAGGAGGCATCAAGATTGGTGGATTTGCAAGATTTTATTTGATTTTTGTCACATTCTTCATTCCACTCATAAGTCACACCTTTATGTAGAGTTTTGGTGAATGGCTATGACTTATTGGCCAGTTGTGCAATGAACCACCAAATAGATTGTAGTCTACCTTGAAGTCCTCTCATCTGACTGATGTTCTTTAGTGGAGGTAGTTCCATGATAGCTTGAACTTTTTCAAGATCTACCTCTATGCCTTTAGCAGATATGATATAACCCAACAACTTGCCAGAATTGACACCAAATGCACACTTTTTTGGGTTGATCCTCAGACTGAATTGTTCTATTCGATCTAGTATAGGACCTAGATCTGCAAGATGTGTTTTTTGCTTCATGCTTTTAGCCAAAGTGTCATCTAAATAGTCTTCCATTATTTTGCACATCATGTCATGAAAAATGGTTGTAACAACCCTTTGATATGTAGCTCTGACATTTTTTAGTCTGAAGAGCATGACATCCGAACAAAATGTTCCCCAAGCACATGTGAAGGCTATCTTTTCTTGGTCTTCTAGCGTGATTTTTATTTGATTATAACCATAAAAGCTGTCCATTAGAGAGTACATTTGGTAGCCAACTGTCATGTCCACTATCATGTCAATATTGGGTAATGGAAAGTCATCTTTAGGACATGCTTTATTGAGGTCTCTAAATTCTGTGCACACGCGGATAGATTTATCTTGCTTTGTAACTGGAACAATATTAGAGATCCACTTTGCATAGTCGATAGCTCTGATGAAACCAACTTTGAGAAGTTTTTCTAACTCTACTTTGACTAAAAATGCCACATGTGGATGCATCTTTCAAAGCTTTTGTTTGACAAGCTTAACACCTGGTGCAATAGACAGATGATGCATGATTAGATTGGGATCCAATCCAGGCATATTAGAGTAAGTCCATGCAAAATTAATTTTCGTGCTTCGAAAGAAATTAGTGAAATCTTCTTTCTCTTATGTAGATAAAGACTGTGCTAAATGAATAATCTAAGGTGTAGCTTCCGTACCCAAATTCACTGGTTGGGGTGGCTCAATCAACACTGATGATCTCTCTTAAAAATGATTGGGAAGTGTATCAAGTATCTCATCCTTGGGAACCTCAGAGAGGTTTTCACCCTCAGATACGTCTTTATTTTTACTTTTCTCAGCTCTAACACTTCCACAATGTGGTTTTCACCATCAGAGCACCTATTCTTTTTTCTTTTAATTTTATGACTAAGATACTTGATATCAGCTTCAATCATGTTGATACTATCTTCACTAGTGGAGAACATTACATGTTTGACAACATTAAGATAACAGACAAGAGTGTAGTCATTCTGGAACATAAGGACTTCTCTAGATGGAGAGGGAGAGTTCCAGTCAATGAATTCAGGATTTTGGAGTGAAAGAGAAGTGGTGGGTTCAAGTGCTTTCACATAATAGCCATCAAAAGCATGGATGAGTAAGTCAAGACCTAGAGAGATCTCATCCAAAGGTGTGTTCGATTCCTCTCGAGTCCTCACAATGAAAGTAGATGGAATGTTAGCATTAGTGGAATCACACTCGGTTGTCCTAACACTAGACCCTTCACCTACTTCAAAAAGGTTTTCATACACATGAAAAGCATCTATATCTTTATCAAAAGTTGCATCAGATAGAGAATCAAACTCATGCTCATGTGAATCAGTGATGCTTGATGTGGGAATTCCATCAACACTTGCTATACCATCTGACTCATTTTCATCTCTTGTAGTATTGATGGCTTGTTGAAGTTGATCTTGTTCAAACCACTTTTGGAAATGCAGTGGCATGTATTGTTCACCCTAAAAATTGGGATTGCTAGTTTGCATTGTTCTCCATTGGTCATATGTGAGTCGATGCATTGAAGCGGTGTCATCAGAATCACTATCAGTCTCTACCAGATGGACATGTATAATAGGTTCATCTGGTTCTACAAAGAGTGCAGAAAATTTTGGGGGAATAGGATATGGAAAAGTATCCTCATCAGAGCTATCCTCTAGGTTTGCAACTGTGGTAGTGTCTTTAGCTTCTGGACAGAATTATGGTTCTAGTTCTGGCTCTGGTACTGGTACAAACTTGTTAATCCCTAGATGAAATGGGATTTTCTTGAAGCCTAGACTTGTGGTGTCCTTGGTGCGATGACCTATGGATTCAATTGGTTTAAGAAAACCATTATCATTCACCCCTATAGGGCTTCTCCCTTTATAATCGAAGCGCTTCATGATTTTGAAGGCTTCAATGTATGGTTCTTGTTCTAAGTCACGAGTAGGAGTGATTTGTTCAGATGTTTCTTTTCCTTTGTAAAGCCATGATGTAATAGCCCTTTCCTCATCCTCATCCTCTAGTGGTGTTGTGGCCTTGACAAAGGCACCATCATAGATTATTTGGGGAGAACAAGAAGAAGGTTTGTTGTTCTTAGAGGGTCTCCCATAGGAACGTGGAAATAGAGGTACAGCTGCTAATGATAATACAGGTTCAATTTGATACCCTCCCATGCCTATATCCTTAAGCTTCAGAGTCTATTCCATTTCATTGAGCTTGGCATCATAGAATTTAGTAGACTCCCTATTAGTTGGGACAAGATTGTCTGTAGATTGTGTGAGTGTGTTGCAAGAATAGTTGGTATTGGAAGGTACTGTCACTTCTGCTCCATGGAACAAGAACTTTATACATTGGTGATATGTGGATGGAACTACCTGCATTTCATAGATCCATGGTCTACCCAATAGTATATTATATGCCAGAGGAATATCTAGAACTTGACAAATGACATCTCTTTCGACAGGTCCAACTCAGATTGGCATCACAACCAGACCTTTGGATTTGCATTCTTCTTCATCATATGCCTTAATGGTGATTTTATTATGGACATCTATGCAATCTTCATCATAGCCTAATTGGGTGAGCAACTTAGCAGAGAAAATGTTGAGGCTAGCACCATTGTCAATGAGGATGCGACTGACATGCTTTGGACCTATCATGACTTCTATATGTAAAGGAGCATTGTGTAGATGGCTTAGCGAGTGGTCATCTTCTTCAGAAAAGGAAAAATAGTGCAATGAGGTTAGGTGACCCACCATGGATTGAAACTAATCAAGATCCAAATCTTTCAGTACATTTGCCTCGGTGAGGGCTTTATCCAGAATCCACCTATGAGCAGGCGAGATCTTCAACAACTCAAAGATAGTGATTTGAGCATTGGTACATTGTAGCTAGTCTAGAATGCTATAATTTGCTGTGCTAGGCGTAGGGACTAATTTTGAGTTGTTGTTGGTAGGACCAATAACAACTTTATCCGCAAGTTGCTTCGGAGTGGATATAGAAGGGTTGGGACCCTTAATGGTGATTTTTGCACGAGAGCGAGTAACAATGTTTGTGCAATCCTGAGATGATTTAGGTTTGGAAGAATGAGACCCGGGGCCTTGCAAGACAAATAGAGTCTTAGGTTTAGGAGCATCCTCACTCCCCTTAATAATAATTACATCACAATACTCAACCTCAACAAGTTCAACCATGTTAATGATATTTTCATTGGTAGTGTATGTGTAATTGACCTTGGCATTGGTGTTCTTAGTCTTGGAAGATTCACCCTTCTCGTGAGGAGGAAAGGCATCTTTAAATGCCCAATGATCTAAATTCTTGTTATGGTTTTCCACAACAATGTCACCATTGTCAATTAAATCTAGGACCTTATGGCGCAACTGGAGACAAGTAGAAGTTTTGTGACCCTTGTTTTGGTGATAATCACAGTATGCGTTGTTGTTCCACCAATGAGGTAGTGGTTTTAGATCATAGAGATGCTTTTCCAAAGGAGTGAGTATCTAGTTTTGTATGAGAGTCTTATAAACCACATCAAGGGGTTCTCCTAAGGATGTGAACTCACGCTTGGGTTGAGATACACAAGGCTTGTTTTTAGCGAATCTCGAATGCTGCTGAGTGTCCGTTGTAGCCTTTTCAATAGCTTTGACTGCCTGTATACTAGAGGCAAGATTGAAAATAGATTTCACAGGCTTCGGGGTCACATTGTCAACCACTCCATCATTCAAAACATCTCTATTCTTGTTGACAAAATTCCCTTTATCTTTTTTTGAGGTGGAAGACCCTTATTTGTTATCCTTTTGCAAAGTCAACTCTCCTTTCTTGATCATAAATGCTTCTATTCATACAACTTACTTAATCATGCTATCGAAGGCTAGGGGACCTTGTAATTATACTTGATATCCAAAATCTGGGACAAGATTGTCCAAAAAGATGTCGAGTCTCTTAGACTCTGGTAGTTTGTGAAGATACTTTGTACATAGTTGTCTCCATCTCTAGAGAAATGCCAAGAAAGGCTCCCCTTGTCATTGTTTCAAATTACAAAGATCTCAGATATTGATTGGATGTTGAATATTGTGTGAGTAATGCTGGATGAACAAATTAGCAATTTTGTCAAAAGTCTTGATACCAGTGGGTAGTCGAGAGAACCACTCCGTAGCTGGTCCACCCAAACTATGAGGAAAGAGGTGAATAAGATAAGTTTGATCATGTATAAATTCCATAGATAGAGCACCAAACTCCCTCAAGTGATCTTGGGGATCAATAGTACCCAAGTATTTGTCGTATTTAGGTAACTCTACACCTTTGGGAAAAGGTGGCATGTGAAGACTCTTATCAAAGGGGAAAGGACATATGATTTCCATTGTGAACTATTGTACGGGTTTATCCTTATCCTTTGCAAGTTGGCTAATTTGGTTTTTCATGTCTTGGATCATCTTTTGCAACTTAGCGGTCTCAGTTTCTTCTTCTTTGGCCACAAGTGTCTCGACTTGATAGTTTGGGGGTAATTTGGCCTCTTGTTTGGCCAGCTCAAGAAAGTATTTCTCCTTCTCCTATAGAAGGAGGATCTCCATCATCTTGATAAGACTCTTTTTGGCTTTTGTAGCATCTATGTCATTGCCTTGACAAATAATAGTATCAGAAACCTAGAACAATGGACTGCCTATTTCAGGATTGGACACCCCAAATGATTTCTAAATGGATTATTTGGTCTCATTTAATTATCAACCAAGGACGTAAACTTGGAATGGTATTTGCAAAGTATATGCTTCAAACCTTCTCATTCTAAGACTATCTATGGAATTCAAATGCTTATGCTTCAGGAAAACTATGCTAAAACTAGTAAACAAATGTATTCTAATCAAAGCAGGGAATTGCGGCTAGGAACTACTCCAACCGACTATGTTGTAGGAACATGCTACTAATTCTATTATTAGTAGCTGTAGGAACAACAAAGTTCTAACTACTTAGAAATAAACAAGAAAATGAACTCTACGCTAATAGAACAATTCACTCATCAAGTGGGCCCCCTTGAATGAGTGAATGAGAACTACAATCAAGATGAAAGATACAAACTTGAACTGAACATTCTATTCATCCATAATAAAATGATTACACTTGATTGAAAATAGTATGCAAGAGTTCTATTATAAAAACCAATATGTTTGACTAACTCCAACAGAGTCACAAGAGTCGATTATTTAAAAGAAAGCTACAACTATCTCCTAAATCTATGATCACTTCATAAATGAGGATCGGTTACAACTCATAAAGTTTCATAACATAAACATTATTGACCATGAATAATCCCATAAATATAACACATTAAGGAAACTAAATCTGCGCATGCATGTAACAAAAAACATCAATCAACTTGCTTTGCTTGCGAAGATTCTGCAATCCACGGTTGGCTTTGATTACTTTAGTGCCACTATGTTAGTCTTTGAATGTCCACAGTCAACACCTACAAAACAATCAATGCGCACACATCCAACCATATACATATATATCCGCATCATTAATATTAGGAAAAGGTGTAAGTCTTAATTAACACTCTTGCAAGTCCTATGGCTACAGGAGGTAGCTACCCAAAACATAGCGTAGGTAAGGAAACATTCATTAACATGTATAGCTACTGCATTTACCATTCCTATCCATGAATTCAAGTAGATATTATATCTTTAAAAGTATCCATATTTTCATCTTATGTTCACACATATATATAACATATACATAAAAACCATAAGTTCATATGCTTGAAAACCATAAATTCATGTCTATTTGCAATCAACTGTTCTAGAAAGAGGATAAAAAGTACTGAGAAAGATGGCTATTTAGAAGCCCATCATTCCCCCCAATTGAACTATTGCTAGTCCCCAACAACCATGAAATTCTGAATCCTAGCACGGACCCTCAAGTCACCAGCCGTTCTTTGCCCAGACTCATCATGAACATAGTCAAAGTATCCATGAGTCTCTTTGAGTCTGTCCCCTCGTGGAACTTTAGTGGCCATATCATAATCCACTGCACTGTCATTCATCACTAGCAATGGCTGTAGGAAGAGTGGAGGCTAAAACCTCAATGGAAACCAGTGATTAAGGAGTGTCCTTCCCAACATAATGTACCATGGAACTCTTCTTGTAGCAAGGGTCAAATTCTGAGGTGAGTGAGGTTCCTTTGACTTTAGATCATGTGACATCCTTATCCATCTGTGCCTAGAGGCACTGATTGCTGTGGCAATATCTCTTGAGGAATGCTGGTCCCAGTCTGCAAAAGCTTGTTCTCGCACTAGATATATTTTATTAGCCCCACTAGTGTTTGCTGTGATAGAAAGCCAGTCTAAATATGTTCACCTAGAATGCTGAACTTTAGGCCTCATCATGAAAGGAGCTATCATCTCATTGTTTCTGTATGGTGCAGCCTGATTATCCTTGCTTATCTTATTCTGCATCCAAGACATAACCGCTCTTAACTGCACATCCCCTACATAAAGGAGTGAATTCCACTTTGTATCATCAATGACTACTAGGTTATGTAGGTACAATTCACACAATAGATTTTTCAGAGTCATTGGAGAAGACTGAAATGCATAGTAAAATTCATGAGGAGTTGATATAGAAGGATTGAGTCCTTCCATAATTCTTGTTAATTTGAAATTAACAAGTTGTTCTTTAAGGAATAATGCATACACCAGAGATGGTGATCTGCATTCCATTAGCTTTGGTATTAACCCTATGATTTGATCAATCCTCCATTTCAATACCTCAATCTCATCTGATTTTTGTTCTAACTGAGAGCCTTGCTCACTAATGACTCATTTCAATTTTTCCTTTTCTAATTCCCACTGTGTCTTCTCCCATAACAATTGTTGATATAAGTTTATCCCTGTAGCTAGGGGTGTAGACAAATCTGGTGGGGGTAAAGGTTCTTGATTGAGTATATCCACCCATCCAAATGGCAAGTGAGGAGTTTTTATTGTTTTCTTTGGTGTAGAGGACTCTCCTTTCCATAAAACAATTATTTTTACTACATTGCTTTCCTCACTAACATTAGCTGCTACCTTAGCCAACATTTCTAACCCATCCTAATTATTTTACTTGGGCACTTCTTCAATAATTTCCATCCCAAAGTTAGGGGTTTCCTTAGAATTCATACTAACATCTAGCCTGGCAGAATTATTTACGAATTCCTCTGTGTCCTCAGAGTCCTCGTCACTATCAATAAGTATGTAGTTAACTCTAGGGTTAAATTCTATTTGTGGACTTTGATCTTTTAATGTAGTGTCACTGGCTGCAGTTTGATGAAACATTTCCTCAGAAGAGGACTTTTCTAAAGACTCATTTTCTACAAATTCATTCTCTACAGATTCAGAAGACTCAAGGTTAACAATAGGAACATAAGCTTCATCATCTTTCTCGAAAAGCCTTCTACTTCTCCTCCTAGGGGGTATGGATGAGCTTGGAGGACTCTTCCGTTTCCTTCTTTTAGTGGCTACTTCCTCTGTAACTGCTTCAGGAGGGTTTTCAGAATTTCCTTCCCTAGGGGAATGTAAGGTTTCTTCAACATTGTCAGTATTACCACTAGGCTACGGCTCTAATATTTCTTCTTCTATCTCCTTTGTTTTACCCTTATCCTCCCTAGATGTAGACCTAGTCCTTACAGATGGTGATGCTTCAGGGATACTGGAAGCTTCTTTACTTTTTTTTTTCTTCCTCTGAGAAGTAGAGGCTTTAGCACTAAAATTTCTTTTATTAGGAAACCTATAAATGGAAGGGGAGGCTTCAAGATCAATTTCAATTCTTTGAACAATTTTATGAACCCTAGAGGATGTTTTCTCTCTCCGACCAACACCGTGGCCTCTAGGGCTGACCACTCTAGGTTCAACCTCATTCATTTGTAGAAATTCTTCCCATGTCCCAACCTTTTATCTATTTAATTCTCTTTCTACAATTAGTTTTATCAAGCAATGATGCAAAATAGACTGGTTGCTTCCTGACTAGACTAATAAAGCTTGCTTTTTCATAATGTTAAATAGGAAACTGGGAAGATTTACCAGTCTGTTGTCGTGCTGAAGATGACTGAGAATTTTGAAATGTAGAGCATGTAAATACTTGTAGCATCCCTCATAGGTGAAGTACTGGATAAAAAATGCAGCTGGTTGAATAAATTCCAGAGGTAAAGATAATCACCAAGTACCTTACTTCCTGTCGATATCTAACTAGGGATCACTGTGCAAAGTGAACTGGGCCCTCACCGAACGCGGGTCAAAGTCTTTCACCCAATGCTCACCTTCTTGTGGCAAACCAGTCACTTCAGGTACTACATCTTCTGTGAATTCAATCTTTAAGCCCTTGACCTCCGCAAACCCATCCTTCAAGGTGGATAAAAATTATAGAGTGACTTCCTCATCAAACCCTTTAAGGCTTAGGAAATAATCTAGCCATCCTCTTCTTCCAAACATTTCACAAGTGGATGAGTCATTTAACAAAACCCTGTGATCCACTGGCTCATGCTGTTGAAGGTCACCTCCCATTGCTACTCTCAAATAATTTTGAATTCGCAGAACTTACTATTTCCACAGAGCTCGACAATGGTAAATCATAGACCTCAATGCATTATGGAACAAGATGTTGTAGAAGAAAAGATGGCATACCAACTGCAACTTGCTTCATGGAATTAAATATTTTTTCATGAAATTTAATGATATTTTTTTTTGCATAACATATCATAATAGCTCACACGTGCCAAGGCTGCCACCCTGAACACATCGTGACATATCATTATAAATTAAGTTTAGCTTTTAATATCTTTAATTCACTTCAAATTTGATGATGTAATCATAGAAGGATAGATCAACAAGTCATATCGCAGACATCTCTCAAAGACAAGAAACTTTAATTTTACATGCTAATTTGAAAATTTGAAAATAGAATAGTTCCCCCCCAACTAAGTAATGGCATGGGTCCCACCAAGACAGGTAATGCAAGAGTAGAAAATTAAAATGACACATAATCCTAAAAATTAACGAATAAAAATAATATATGTACGAGTATATGTGGCACAAACCTGGAAGCGCTGCAAGAAGAGTTGTTTGAAAAACTATACCTGCATGAATGAAGTGATGGGATGGGGGTGAATGGGTGGAAGAGAGAGAAGGTGAGATGAAAATTATTATGGAGAAATCATTCCATGAAATGTGAAATGTTTATTATGATGTTCTTGAATGAAATCAAGAATCGATGGAATGTTGGGTAGAAGACCCAGATTCTTCAGCTACAAGATTGCTTGCTTCAGCTATGCTCTGGAACTACTTCAAGAACTCATCATGGTTGACAGGTTTGTTGTAAAGTTTCAGGCGATGCCTATTGACAAGTAACTTAAATATGATAGGATCAATGGTTGAAAGTTGGACAAATCCATTGTCAAATACTGATATTATCTCATAAGGCCCAAGCCATCTGGTATGAAATTTCCCAGGTGTGTGCTGGTATCTTGAATCATACAATAGTGCCCAATCTCCCACAAAAAATTTCTTATCATGAATGAACTTGTCATGCCATTTTTTTCTTTACTGCTGTATCAACTCCATATTGTGGAGGGCAGACTTCCTGTATTCATCCAATCCATTTAATTGCAGTAACCGGTCTTCTTGTGCTTTGGTGAGATCAATATCCAAATCTAAGGTTGTGCGAAGTGTTTTATGCTAGAACTCAATTAGCATGGAGGCTATTTTCCATACACCAACTCAAAAGGAGTAAACCTTATGGTGGTTTTCCATGTTGTGTGGTATTCCCATATGGCTTCAGGAAGGCATGTAGCCCAATCCATTTTGTGCACAACCACTATTTTGGTTAGAATAGCAGTTTGTGATTTTAGCCTGACCATTGGCCTGAGGATGATAGGGTGAAGATTTCCCATGACACACCATATAATCCTGCATCAACTCTGTGATAAGATGAGAGGTGAACTGTGCTCCCTGATCTATGATGATTTCCCTTAGTACTCCAAATCTGGTGAATATGTATTCATAGAGGAACTCATCAACTTTGTGATCTCTGGCATGCCTCATAGCTTTGGCTTCAACCTATTTTGTGGCATAGTCAGTACATACTAAGATGTAGGACTTCCCATGAGAAGAGGGTTCAATGGGTCCAATAAAGTCAATACCCCACTTGTCAAAGGGCATGACAACTACCTAAGGCTGTAGGTGCATTTCATCAGACTTTGTGGGACACCCCATAGGCTGGAAACTATCATAGTGCCAGGTATGCTTTGCTGCATCTTTATGCAAAGTAGGCAAGTAGTATCTGGTTGTCAAAATTTTTATAGGCTATCTGCTTTGATGCAAAATGTTTACCGCATGGTTCATCATGACATGCCCAGAGAATGTCATAAGTTTCATCCTCACGAACACATCACCTGGTGACCTGGTCTAGTCTTGTATAAAACATGAATCTTGATATCCAAGAGAAGTTAAAACTCTTCTCAACCAACATGTGGTGCTATTTAGGAGAGAAGTGAGGTGGTGTTCTACCTACAGGAAGGTAGTTGGCTAAGTCTGCATACCATGGATTAAAAGAATCAATAGAAAATAAGTGCTCATCAGGGAAGCTATCATCAATTGTTATAGGATCATCTAGTACTTGCAATCTTGATAAGAAATCATCCACTACATTAGCCTTTCCTGGTTTGTCTATTATCTTTACATCAAATTCCTGCATGAGGAGTAACCAATGTACTAATCTACCACTAATGGTAGGTTTATTCATTAAGTACTTGATAGCTGAATGATCAGTATAAACAAATACTTCATAACTTGTGATGTAGTACCTAAATTTGTTTAGTGCATAGACAATTGCTAAAAACTCTTTTTCAGTAACTGTATAATTTAATTCTACTCCTTGCAAATTTTTACTGATATAGTAAATTGCATATTCAATACTACCTTCCTTCTATCCAAGGACTGCTCCAATGGCATAGTCAAATGCATCTGTGTGGATGTGGAATGGAAGCTTCCAATTAGGTCCTCTGAGAATAGGTGTTGTTGTTAGAACATATTTCAATTTCTGGAATGATGCTTCACATTCCTCTGTCCATTCAAATTCAAATTCTTTCTTCAATAAGTTGTATAATGGTGCTGCAAGTTGGTTAAAATCCTTTATGAATCTCCTGTAGTAACAACCATGGCCAAGGAAACTCCTGACATCCTTTTGCTTGACCGAAGTGGGAAGTGTGTTGATAAATGAAATTTTTGTGGGTCAACCTGAATTCCAAAATATGAGAGGTAGTGCCCTAGGACAACTTTCTCCTCCATCATCATATAACACTTCTCACTGTTAAGAGAGAGGTTTTAATCTTGACATCTCTTAAGAACCTTCTCCAAGTTATCTTGTGCTTCTTCAAATGTGGTTCCATGAGTGGTGAAGTCATCCATATAAATTTCAACACAGTCAGCAGCAATGTCAGAGAAAATATTGAGCATTGCTCTCTGGAAAGTAGCAGGTGCATTGCACAACCCAAATGGAAAGACTGAATAAGAAAATGTTCCCCAAGGATAGGTAAACATTGTCTTATCGTGGTCTTCTGGTGATATTTGTATATGATTATACCCACTAAAGCCATCTAGAAATGAAAAATACTTTTTGCTAGCAAGATTATCAAGCACCTAGTCAATGAAAGGTAGTGGAAAGTGATCTTTCTTAGTGGCTTTGTTAAGTTCTCTATAGTCAACACAGACTCTCCACTATGTCTCTCAAAGTAGGGTTAATTCTCCTTTGAGCTTGCCTCACCGATTTGTATTTAGGGCTTATATAGATTTTGTGAGTACAAAGTTTAGGATCTAGTCCTTTCATATCAGTATAGTCCCATGCAAAGGCTTGCTGGCTATCTTCTAAAAGCTTGAGAAGACTAGACATTTGAGATTCAGTTAGGTTCTTATTAATATTCAGCTCCTTTCCTGAAGCAATTTCAACTCTTTTAACTTTTTTTAGCATCTGGACTTCCGCTATAGATGGAGACTTTATCTCATGGGGTAGCAATGTGTGGAGATAATCAGGTGCTGTAGGAAGCTTATATGTGGTTTGCTTGGGCATTATTGTTTAAAGGGAACAATTAGGATCATCAAAAGATGATTCCTTAGAACCATATTGATTGGTAAGGATTGCTTCTAGTATATCATCTTCTTCTTGTGATACCATGAATTAATTTCTCTCAATGACCATAAGTTTTTGTACAACATTTACTTCAAGGGCAACATCACCTAAGTTTGGCCAGACAACTTGATCAAGTTCACTTTGGGGTTTTGCTAGATAATACAAAGTTAACTTCTTGGTATTTATCCCATCTGATATGGTCATTTTTCCTGACTGACATGCAATGCAAGCATCAGCTGTGGCTATCCAAGGCCGTCCTAAGATTAATGGGTATCCTCCTAAGGTGGCTTTGGGTGACAGGACTATGAAATCCAAAGGGTAATCTAATGAGTCCAAAGTAACAACAATATCTTCAACCATACCATCTGGTTTGACTGTGGAATTATCAGCTAACTACAATATTATAGGTGTGTCCCGCAAACCAATGATACTAAGTTTCAGCAGAACTTCCCTAGTCATAACATTAATTGATGCTCCCAAGTCAATTAGGACATTTTGAATTTAGGTATCATTAATATAGATGGTGACGACTAGACTTCCTGGGTTGAAATACTTAGGCATTATTACTTTGCTTAGCATGAGATCAAAGAGCTGGCCTAAGACATGGAAAGTATCAGGGTCTTTCTTCTTCCTTCCAAGCTGTTTGATACAAGCTTCTTTAATTTCTTTGGTATAGACTGGAATTTCTTTAAGGGCATCCAACAAGGGAATTTGCACTGTCATTTGTTTGAGCTGATCAATCATATTAGTTTCTACAGGATTTTCTTTTGGAGGACCTGCTTGAGATAATCTTTGCAGATAAGGAGGATTTTTCAGCACTGGTGTAGTTTGAACAACAGGTGGAACATCAGCAAGTTGGCTCACGGGTATGTCCTTGGCATCAGCAACTTTAGTTATTATTGGCTCCTTGGGTCTAGGAAGTGTAGTGCCTAATCAGAGATGGATATCATTTACTTGCAAGGAATAAGCTTGCTGCTTATTATTAGGATTTCGAGTTGGTTGAGCAAGAAGTTGAGTTGGCTTTTGCGGGTTGCTATTGGCTACAGGAGGTGGCAGCATATTAGCTTGCTATTGAGGTGGAGGCATTATTACTTGTTGTTGACTAGATTGATTGGGTCCCCACTGAGGTTGTGGTTTCCAGTTACCATGAGGTGGCCATTGGCTATTCTGCTGTGGTTGTTGATAGTAGTTATACTGCTATTGGTATGGGTTAAATGGTGGTTGTTGCAGATAGGCTTGGTTATAGTGTGGCTATTGGTTGGACCAATTATAATTCCAATTCTGACCTTGAGGAGCAAAATTTTGGGGGTTATGGTTTGGCCATTGACTACCATTATTATTATAACCAAAATTATTCAGTGGGTCTGAACGCATACCTTGTCTCTGAGCCCATAGACACCTTTGAGCAACATAGAAAACTTCTTTGTTCTCCTCATATATGGCTTTAAACTTAGTGGGCATTGAATTGATGTCCATAGATGCAATTGTTTTGCATTTATAGTTTCTTTTCTTTTCTCTATAATGAGAATAGAACTCAGCCAACACAACATCTGACTCTTCCTTCTTCCTCCTCACCTGCATACTATCTAGCTGGGTGGCAACATCATTAATGATGTCCTTCTTAAATTTAGATAGAAAATTAGATAGCTCCATTTTGGATACTCCTGAACCACCATTGGACTTATGTGGTAGGTCTTTAAGTCCCCTACCCTTCTTCGCAGTGGCCCTTGAATAATTTAGACATATATTCTTTATGTCAGCCCAACCTTTTTGTGTGATATCTCCTCCTGCCATCAGGTCTAGGGCCTCAATACTTCCATCATTCACACCCTTTAAGAAAAGGTGTTTTTGAGATGCCTCATTTAGCTGGTGTTGTGTATTACGCTGCAGGTTGAACATGAATCTTGATACATAATCCTCCAAGGTTTCATCCTCCTTCTGAGTCATTTTAAAAATGTCATCACCTTTCAAATCTTGACCCCTACAGTATTCTTTATACTTTAAAAGAAACATAGTGCACATGGCATTCCAGTTTGCTACAACATTCGTGCCCAACCCCATGAACCATCTCAAGGTAGCCTCTTTTAGAGTTGATGGAAACAACTTCAGCTTGTGGGCATTAGTGGTATAGTCATAACTTCAGCAAAGGATATCAAACTCAAAGAGAAAGGTCTCAGGGTCTTCTGTAAGGAGGCCATAGAATTTGGGGAGCGTAGCAGTAGGCATGTTCTTCAAATTTTGGTTACCTTTCTATTGAGGTATAGGAAAAGGAAAGGGAGCCTGAGCAGCCATTTTGGGAGGAGGACTTGGTGATGGTGGTTGAAAGATAATAAGAGCAAGCGGGTTGTCTTGGTATTCAGGTTCAACAAATAGGTCGTTCAAATGCAGTGATTCCTCAAATGATGAAGATGATATGTGTTCCTGAGCATCAACAAATGGATTTTCAAAGGGTTCTTCTTCTTCATTCTCACTTTGGGGTTCTTCAACTTGAGGATTAAATAGATCAAATGGGTCCTCTGGGTAATCACGAGGAAGAAATCTCCCAAGGTGATCTCTCCTTCTATGCATAAAAATGCCTACTTAAGACTAAGTGCTAGATTAGGACTAAGAATACAACTACAAGAATAATTTTGAATTAACACCATCCCTGACAATGACACCAAAAATACTTGGCCAAATAATAGTATCAGAAGCCTAGAGCAATGGACTACCTATTTCAGGATTGGACACCGCAAATGATTTGTAAATGGATTATTCGGTCTCATTTAATTATTAACTAGACCTAAACTTGGAATGGCATTTACAAAGTATATGATTCAAACCTTCTCATTCTAAGACTATTTATGGAATTCAAATGCTTATGCTTCAGGAAAACTATGCTAAAACTGGTAAACAAATGTATTCTAATCAAAGCAGGGAATTGCGGCTAGGAACTACTCCAACTGACTGTGCTGCATGAACATGCTACTAATTCTATTATAAAATGATTACACTTGATTGAAAATAGTATGCAAGAGTTCTATTATAAAAACTAGTTTGTTCGACTAACTCCAACAAAGTCACAAGAGTTGATTATTTAAAAGAAAGCTACAACTATCTCCTAAATCTACGACCACTTCATAAATGAGGATCGGTTACAACTCATAAAGTTTCAAAATAGAAACATTATTGACCATGAATAATCCTAGAAATATAGCACATTAAGGAAACTAAATCTGCGCACACATGTAACAGAAAACATCAATCAACTTGCTTTGCATGCGAAGATTCTACAATCCACAGTTGGCTTTGATTACTCCAGCACCACTATGTTGGTCTTTGAATGTCCATAGTCAACACCTGAAAAACAATCAATGCACACACATCCAACCATATACATATATATCCACATCATTAATATTAGGAAAAGGTGTAAGTCTTAATTAACACTCTTGCAAGTCCTATGGCTACAGGAGGTAACTACCCAAAACATAGCTTAGGCAAGGAAACATTCATTAACATGTATAGCTACTGCATTTTCCAGTCCTATCCATGAATTCAAGTAGATATTATGTCTTTAAAAGTATCCACATTTCCATCTTATGTTCACACATATATATAACATATACATAAAAACCATAAGTTCATATGCTTGAAAACCATAAATTCATGTCTATGTGCAATCAACTGTTCTAGAAAGAGGATAAAAAGTACTAAGAAAGATGGCTATTTAGAAGCCCATCAGTCATTTTGGGTAATTGTCTCATTGTCATTACCAAGAATCTCATAAATGCTCGAGACTTGATCTTGATTCTGGTCATGTGGAGGAGGGCAATAGTGATATGGTTGTTGATCACCTTGAGATTTATTTTGAGATTGGTCTTGATTCTGATCATTTTGGGATTGATCATAACGTTTATCATTTTGAGATTGACTAGGATGCTGGTTGTTTTGAGATTGCTCATGAGTTTTGCTGTATTGGCCTAGTTGGAAGTTGAAATGAAATGGGTCTCCCATCTTGTCAATGTGGGATTGTGTAGTGCGTGTAGACTCAGTAAAATGATATGAATGATGTTGAAAGGGCATGACTAAGGTAACCTTTGGTGCATTAACAGGATCAAAAGGGTCGATAGGTTCAAAAGGGTCAATAGGTTTGGTAAGGCTAATCGGGATAATCTAAGGAAGTGACCTTCCAAAGTTACAAAACAATGAGTTGTTCTATTCTTGAAATGATAAGTCAGGCTGTGTTTAAAACAATGGATTATAACACTTCTAGAATACTGGAGATGAGGATTAAGATGGGCTGTCTTTTAATGTACTCAACGAAGAGGAAATTGAGGATCCCTCACAACACTCAGATTGGATAATGGGTTCGGAATGATCTCTTCCTTGATTACGAGATCTACCTCTACCTTGTCCGATACCACAGATGGGGAATGTGTTGCCTCTTCTAGTTGTAATTGACATAGACAAAGATGCAATGAGAGAGGACTTGGGATTATGCTAGAACTTTGTCTCTAGGATAGCAAAAAAAGGAGATAAAAGGCTAGAACAACCAAGATGTGAAATGCACCCAGCACGAATCGTCAAGAGTATGGCTAGAACAACTGAGATGTGACTATCATGTCGCAAGGTACAAAAGCACAATAAGATACGACAAAGAACAAAGACAATACGAGTTTAAGTAGTAATCATTTAGTTCACATCTCGAGACACTCAGTTTCAGACAGTAGAGACAATATGATTTTAAGTAGTAACCATTCAGTTCACATCTCAAGACACTTAGTTTCAGACAATGGACAATAGGAGAACAGGCAGACAGATCCCAGGAAAAAATCAGATTAGGCAAAAAGTTGACCAGTCAATGGGAAATAGCTCATTATTTTGAAAATCAGTGTGTAGTCTTGCACGAGGAAGTGCTGGTTTACACAAGGAAATGCCAAGCTATGCACGAGAAAATGAAGTCTCGCACAAGGAAATGCACAGGTTCTAAAATCTTGCACGGGAAAAGACCAGGATTCGATAGATCGACATAATTTTTGAGATAAAAAGTCATATTTTGAGACACAGTGTGGACTGTTCTCTAACAAAATTTCTATTTCTCAAACAGTTTGAATCAGCAAACTTAGTTTGAATGTTGCAAGCAATCATTTACAAGCATGAAGTTTTAGATCAAGCAATAGTGATGTAAGTAGTCACAAACAGTTCTACCAAGGAAAAAGAAACTTGGTAGAATCATGGGAGTCTTTGTTTAATCATGATGGACAATTTAAGACTTGAAACAATCACTTAGTTATCCCTACAAAAAAAAATGGTAGAGAAGACAAAATCCATGCCTCACAACTTATGTGCATGCGTTCACCTCACACAGCTGTGTCACCCCCTAGAGGGTGCCCGTGTTTTTGGTGTTTCCAAGGACTCAATAGTATATGTTTAAAGGTTACCCTTGAAGTAGGGGCTAGTGTCATATACCACCTTCAAATGTCCAGGTGCATGCCTATGGTGAGAATCTAGGGGAGAGATTCTTCCCCCTCCCTACACAAAGATTATGTCTCCTTTTAGAGGTGATCCGGGTAGGTAACTAACTAAGAAAGTGTTTAGTGGGCTTTCGTTCTCACTAACCTTCGATGCCCCCCATACAAGGCTAGGGTCTCATAGCCACACCGACACCTAAAAATCATACACCCCCCCAAAGCAGGGCTAGGAGCGGCGCCGCTCAGTACAACAAACAAAGATTTCTCAAGATGATAGTCGAAATCAAGAGAAAGAAGTTAACATGGTTTTGGAGTCTTTTGACTCAACAAAGAATTCTTTATTATAGTGAGGTGGAATCACCAACAATAGGTGTGTACTCACTTGGGTCATTCCTAGAGGTTCAACTTCTGGCATGCCCTCTAAAGGTGACACAAAATTTGGCTTGGATTCAAGGGTCAGATTTTCTGATTCTCTCAAAGAGAGAAGAGCATACTTCTCTACCTTTTCACCTTACCCAAACACACAAGACATGTCTATCACCAAGCTAGTTCCTCTTCAACCAATCCACAAGCTTTTGGGTTTCTAGTTCTCTCAAAGAGAGAAGAGCATAATCCCCTAACAAGTAGACGTGCTAAAGATTCACTACCTTTCCTTGCTTCCCTAGGTGTCTATCATGCTAGCAAAATCTGGGTCTTAGATTCATCCATGGGCATCACTTCCATGTAATGAAGATACTATTACTCTATCCTGCTATCAAGATCCTTAAGGAATTTTAACAAGGCCCTAGTTATACTATGTGAGTAAAAATAGTAAACAAGCACAATGTTTTAAAATAATCTTCGACAACCATCTTGCAAGGAAACCGTTAGCAAGTTTTTATGTCTTGGTCAAGCGTCCTACAGCCCACTGTTATGTTGTGGAAAAAAAAAAAGATATGGAAATAATAGCAAATAACAATGTCAGAAAAAAGCAACAGAACAATATAAAAAACTAGGAAATTTCAAATTCTGATGGCAAGCTTTGTGCGAGGAAATGCAGAGACCTGCGCAAGACAGTGATTTCTTCGTGCGAGAAAATGCTATTGAGAGCACAACTTCATGCGAAAAGATCAAAAAACTCATGTAAGATTTTGTACACAATGAAGTACAGACGTACAATAGAGCTTTAAATGTTTGTCAGAAAACTTTCGAGAGTGAGACCAGAAATGATTTTTCTGCCCCACGGTGGGTGCCAAAATGTTTATGTCTGAATGTTGACCTCTAATCTAGCCATAGACATGACATAGTCATTTCTCAATGATTTGAATTATGATAATGAATATGAGTTATTCACTTCGCAATATCAATTGAATCAACTTGTCACATCCTATTTAGGTGGGGTATATGAATTACTCTCAGAACGAGAGCCCAACAACCATAGACCAATCACTAAAATGGAGGATTTTCAAAGTTAAGCATGAATGCAATTGAATTAAGCTAAGAAATGAGAATGCAAATTAAGCTATAAACTTGAAAGAAATATGAGAATGCACATTTAATCTAAAGCTTGAAAAGAAATGAGAATTAGACTAAGAATTTGATAATCAAACTATATTAAAGATGAGAATGAAATTATACTAACAATGAAAATTATTCTAAATATGCAAATAAAAATCTTGAAAACATGAGAAAATTGAGACAACAATTTGCTATAGTTTTGGTACTCTAAAATTGCCTCCTCCAAATGAGGAAAAAGAGGTTCATAATATAGAAGAGCCCAGGTGAAGGATGAAGAGTTTCTTGGAAAGAAACAGCCGACTCTTCATCTCCATGGAGGAAGGTGAGACAAATTGAAGGAATTCTTTAATAAAATAAATGAAATATTGCCACATATGGGTGACTCTTCGAATAATTTTGAATAATTAAATTCAAGTGGGATATTTCACTTAGAGAATTAAAGAATTATTAATTCCTTTGATGTGTATTAGCTAAAGGGGGTGGAATTAATTTAATTAAAAGCACCAGGACTTTAGAATTAAATTAATTAATCATAGGGATTATTTAGCTAATAAATGTCAAATATTTAAGAATTAAATATAGTGTATGGTTAATGCAAATTTAGGGTTTTTTGCATTTGACACCAAGTCAAATAAAGTCAATTAGGAGACATAATTGCCTAGTACAATAGGACTTCGATGATGTAGAAATTCAAATAAATGCACCAAAATTGATTAGAATTGTAAGGTGCCAATTTTGGGGTATTATAGGCACCTTACTAAACTTTGACCTGCATTCGTGTGCCTGATGTCCATGTTTCTTATAATTAAAACAATTTCCATTGAACTTTGGTTTAGGATTGGACTTACCACTCTTGCTTCTGCAGATGTTTGTTGTGTATCCTAACTTTCCACAATGATGGAATGTAGGTTTGTTCCTCTTTGACTTAACATTCCTCTATTCTCCATTCTTTGATGATTCACCTTCTTTAGTGGATGATGGGTGCTCATCATGTCCAAGTCCAAAAGTGTCATTGGATCTTCTTGGTGACCTCAACAATTCTTCAAAGTATTTCACAGCTTCATTTGGTTTTCTCATTCTTTCATTAAGTACCTTTCCATATCTCAGTTCATTCATCAGTTGACTATTTTCTGATCCCAGATTTGTGATTTCCATATCTTTCCTGCTCAACTCTTGATTTGCAAGTAACAGTTGATTTACCATGTCCAATTGATTATTTGTCAGCCTTTTCACATCACATGTCCTTTCATGCATTCTTATATCCATTTGTCTTTTGTCTTCTTCTACCATTGTCTTGTCTTCTTCAACTTTCTTTTTCTGTTCAGTTACTTCACATAGTCTTACTGATTAAATTTCTTGTTCTCTCTTTAGATTTCTGATATCTTCATTCAGTATGTTGTTTCTTTCTTAAAAAATTGTTATAGCTTTATCACTTTCAGCATAATTACCATTTTCAAATATACCTTTAGTATCCTCTTCTTGATATTGTGTGTCATTTAGTTGGATTGCCAACTCTTTCCTTCTGCTTAAGGATTTCTTCAATTCTCCTTTGGCTACTTCAAGCTGGTGTAGTGCAAGCTAAATGTCAATCTTCCAATTCTCTATGATCTTTCCCAACTTATAAACCTCCATCTTCAGGACCTTAACTCACAAGTGATTAGACTTCTTTAATAGACTTAGCTCAGATACCAATTGTTGGAAATCTAATATGGGAAAGTGAGATACTAAGAGGAGGGGGGGGGGGTGGTGAATCAGATATCTACTACTAATTTAGTTTGACATAAATTCAACTTACTTATCATAAACATGAATCTCAATACTGAAATAGATCTAACAATCTAACTTCATCCATGAAATGAAACACATAACACAAAGATTTTGGTTACCCAGAAACCCTTGAAAGGTAAAACTGGGGTGGGGATGACACCCGCAAATATTCACTATTGCAGTATTAAATTTTTCCTATTAGGGATACAAATTTGATCATTGAATGATGATCTACCCTATGAGGGGTTTGTCCTATTAAGAGCTTATAGACTTATGCAATCTACCTTGATAAAAGGATTTAAAACTTACAACTAAGTAAGCACTTGGTTAAGAGATTTACATAGGCCTGTGAGGACCACTATGTTAAGAGATTTACCCTGATTCACTTGCTAAAATGCATCAGTACCTGATCCTTTATTTTTCACTATGATGCTGATAATAGATCTTCTCCTTCTAATACTTGTTTGATCTCCTCAATCAAATATATCTCTATTATGTCCTTCACTACTTTTTCTCGGTCACTTTGACTGATCTCTGGCTATATCAAAATACTTCTCTAATCTACGTATATAAGATCTCCTTCATTACATCCATACACATAAATCATTTTAGGGTTAATATCTCATCTTATATAGATATCAAATCAACCTCCTAGATCAAGATCAATGATCTAGATTCTCTACTTATGCCGCTTAAGCATTCCCTTTTTTTGATAGGCTGCATGAATTACATAGGGATTAGTGATTAGAAATGCAAGGTGTAATCAACTCCTTGATTCCCTCAACAAAGATTAAATATTTTATAGATGTCATCCAAAATGATTTACCTAAGTGTTTGTGCCATTACAAACACATATGTCAAAACTGGCTTGCTCGACATATGAAGTATCTGATGCTCAGCTTTTACTATTCTTCATATACTGGTGCTCGGTACTGACTCTTCTATACAACTTGACATAAACTACTTGGTGACTACTAAAGTACTCGGTGATCTCTAACTTTCTCAGAAGTAACTATTGCTCGATAACTGTACAAATTTATCCATGACTCGACCTTTACAAGATGGCTCAGTCGTAGTGATGACCCACCAACATTGCCTAGAAAATGACTAAGTGCTAGACACTAATGGACAAAAAAACTTAGGGATCAACATAATCTATCTCTCCATTAGTTCTACTATAGTTTCCTACTCCACTGGTTGTACATATATAAACCCATGATAGTCTTCAGGTTCCTTCTTGCTAGATTCATCATTCTACTTAGAAAATTCATCTACTCTTACATTAGCACTTTCCACTATCTTATGTGTTCTCTTTTCAAGCACTTTTAGGATTTTCTCTTTGTGGAATATTCTAAGAATATCCCCTCATCACTTCTCGGGTCAAACTTACCTATATTTTCATCTCTTTTTATGTAACATCTACTCCAAAAAACTTTAACTAACTTACACATGGAGATAGACCATGCCACAACTCATAGGGAGTTTTATTTGTACCTTTTCTTCAACTAAACTTTGTTCAATGTGTAAACCATAGTGTTCACAACTTCTCTCCAAAATATTTATGCAACACCCTTCCGAATCATTAATGTCCTAGCACAATCAATGATATACCTATTTCTTCTTTTAACAATACCATTCTATCGAGGTGTTCTTGGAGTTGACATTTACCTTTTGATTCCCTATTCCTCACCATATGAAACAAACTCATGTGAAGTAAACTCATCTCCTTTGTCAGATCTAAGACATTTCAGGGTCTTATCAGTCTCCTTCTCCACTATGGCTTTATAGATCTTAAACATCTGAAAAGCTTTAGATTTGTCCTTTAGAAACACAACCCACATTATTCTAGAATAATCATCAACAAGAAACATGAGATATCTCTCACCATAGTAACTTTGATTTCACATTGGACCACACATATCGGTATGGATGAGATCTAAAATACATTTAGAAGAATAATTTTTATTGATGAAACTTGAACTAGTTAACTTCCCAAGCTGATATTGTTTACACATTACATTGTTTGGTTTTACTAGGTTAGGCAAACCACTCACTATCTTCATCTTACTTACTTTGATCAAGTTATCAAAATTTACATGATAAAATCTCTTATGCCATAACCAAAAATCTTCTACCCTAGCAATCATACAACTCTTAATAGTAGAATTCAAATAAAACAAGTTACCTTTAGTTTATTCACTAGTAGCAATCAATTCTCTTGATTTCCCAATAATCCTTCAGATACTTTCATTGAACAATCTATATCCTTTGTTATTCAATTGAGGAACACTTAACAATTTGTATTTCAAATCATCAACCCAGTAAACACCATCACAATTTGTTTTATCATTCAAAGAAATAGATCCTTTACCTTTTACCAAATAGGGAGCATCATTGCCAAATTTCACTGATCCACCATCATATTCTTCCATCTTGATGAATTTTCTTCTATCATTGATCATATGGTGAGTGCACCCACTATTAATAATCCAGTCACCAATGTGATTCATGTTAGAAACTAAATATTTCTCACCTTCTTCTAAGGGTTCTTCCTTTATTGCAGCAAACACAATTTCTTCTTCATCTCTTTCATCGAATTCTTCATCATTAACACCTTCCTTATCGAGGTAGCATGCTTTCTTATTCTTATCCTTGAATCTCCTTGGCTTCTCCTTGTAATTGTCAGGGCATCTAGAGGCAATATGTCCAATATTATTGCATGAAAAGTATTTCAAAGGCAACTTACCCTTATATTTATCTTTACCACTAGGCAACCTTTTAGCAAATAAAGCTTCCAATTCCTCATGTCCTCTTTCTTTAGACATGACAGATTCATAATCGTTAGAGTAATATGATGAAGAACTGTTAGATATCTCCTTTCCTTTCCTAGATACACGGGGTAAAAACACAAAGTTGTGTCACATTTCAGGCTAACTTATCAACACAGCTGAATTTGAGTATTTCTAACTAATTTTTTTTTTCAAACATATGGTCTAGCTAGATTCATTAGATAAGTGCTTCAACTTTTCCAATTAGAAATATCTATTAAATACATGTTTTATACCAAATTGGGTCCAATTACCAAAGAAATAAAATTATTTTAGAAAAGTGATGTTTCAATAACTCCTACTCTTTTAAATGATAATTTAAAAAAATATATAAAAATACCCTTTTGTAGAGCTGAGAGTCAAGATTATTATCATATAATTTTTATAGTATTTTGATTAGATATAATATATTATAATTTCAAAATACCGCAAGTAGGTATTTTAACATTCGAGAAGATGTTGCTTCAAATAAAGAAAAAAATAGTAAATCATATCAAAATTTTTTAACATTTATATTTAACACTGGAGGAGAGAGTGCTCTTCAAGTATATGTAATTTTTTTCTAAATGGTGTAGATTTGATAGGAGAAATTTAATGAGAGATAAAAACTGTCAATTTCAGATAAGTTTAACTTTGAGTAGTTATATCAGAGAAAATATACATAAAAAACCAATCTTTTTTTTTTTTGCACTAGCTATACATGTCATCTATAACATATTTTGAAATTAGAGGAAAAAAAGATTATTTGTATATACTTGTTTAGAGGGAACTAGACCCCAAATTTTTAGCATTTTTCAGCAACTAAAAAATGGACATCAAAAATTAAAAAACTGTGTCAATTCTTGTTCAATTTTTTAAATTTTTTTTATAGGAATAAAATTTATCCAATTTTACACATTTCATTAGTTTACATCATCTTCAAATTATAAATGCAAATGTCACATTTATGTCGTTAAAGTTGAACAATTTGTGTGTTGTTGACCTTTTCCTTTATAAAAGTGTGACACAAGTTTTTAATTTTGACACAAGAGTCAATGATGACTTGAAAGTAGCTTCAACTTTTGGCATACTATTATCATAATTTCTTAACTCAAATGCACGTAGTTTCCCATTAATGCATCAAGAGTAATAGTAAAAGTTCGTAGAGATCCGAGCTCTTGTATAGCTGAAACCCTAATAGCATACTAAGGTAATAAAGTTCTCAACACTTTTATTACCACATCCTCCTCTAGAAGATTAGCACCAACACCTTGGATAGCAACAACAACTTATTTAATTCTCTAACTGTATTGCTAAATGTTTTCATTTTCTTGCATCCTCATGTCATCATATTTTCATTTCAAACTATCAACCTTTTCCTTCTACACATGTGGATCTCCACCATAGATGGTATTCAAATTCTCCTACATCTCATAAGTAGTATCCAAGTCTTTGACATTAATAAAATCTGCATGTGAAAGAGTACTAGCAATAGCTTCCATAGTAGTAGTATGTTTTTGCATGATCTTCAATTGATCTACAATCAAGATTACTAAATGGATAATATAATTAGTAACCACATGATGCCAATATTAATCACCCATACCTTTAAGATAGAGCTTCATTTGGCCGCACCAAACTGGGTATTTCTCTCTTGTAAATTTAGGACCTTCCTTTTGTGCGTGTGAAATTGTACCTGCTTGTGGACACAATACTTTAGTAAAGCATTATTGGTTAACAAATTAGAAAATATGCAACAAGGAAAAATATTGTTAACCAGGTGATTTACTGCCTTCTAGTAGATGCGAGTATGGTATTCTTAGAAACAAAAAGCTTATGAAAAATGGATGCAAATCTAAGCTATGTTTTTGGATTTTCTATGCAATATGGATGAAAAAAAATATAAAATGATCTAAACTAGATGAAATATGGATTGAAATTTAAATTAGCAATGAAATGAATGCTATAAAAATGAAGAAACAATGTTAGCAAGAATCTCAAAATTGTAATCTCACAATTCTCCAGATTGCACGAGCAAGATTCTCTGAATTCACGGTCATTTGTAAAGGATTGAAGCCTGTTTATATAGAAATCCAGGGTTTTCGATGACTCATGGAAAGCCAAAAATCTCTCCCTGATCAATTCAAATTGATTGTTGAGTTATCAAGAAATTAGAAATAGTTAACTCACAAAATCATGCAAAATCAGCTTTTCAACTCAAATTAGGAATTCAGATCACTTTTTAACTCACAATCACATGTTGAGTTTGAAAAGTTAACAAATTGAATTGAATATTTGATTTAGAGTTAAACTGCTTTTTTGATTGTGCATGGATAATTATGAATTAATTAATTTTCCATTTGATTTATTCTCAACTTAACTGATTTTTGAATAAAAATAACTGATTTATAGATTAATCAATTATTTAATCAAACTTTATCCCAAAACTATATCATTAAATTTGACAACTTGATTTAATCAATTATTTTTAAAAATTTGATTTATTGTCAAATAGAAACAATATTAATTAGGAATAAAAAGTAATTAAATCCAATTAAATAATTAAGTGGCAGAATTAAGTTTAATTAATTAAATATTCAACATATTCAATTAATTGACTTTAGGACAAATAAAATAATATCATTTATCGCCAAATAATATTTAATTAAAAATAATTAGGATAAATTAAGAATATTTAAGAATATTCCCCGATGCAGATTTGAAATAGGATCGATTAGGGTTTTGATGATTCAATGTGCAGATGTGTCTTAGGTTAGGACTTTAGAGTCGATTTTGATTGATTTGTCGATATAGAAGGTCAATGGTACTGAAGCCCATTTTTGGGGTATTACATTTTGCCCCTCTTTGAATTACTATGCGAAGTGCAGTGATTCAAAGATTAATCTATTTTTGATGAGATGTGAACTCAGTTATGTGGTGGAGAAACTGATCCTGAGAGATTAACCAATTCTGAGACAGAAACTGATTGAAAGATTTGAAGATGTTGATTCAGGCCCTGATTGACCAAAGAATCGAGATGATGTTAACAGTACCAGCAATGAACTGGTGATTACGAAGAAGTGTTAAAATGTCTGATTCTGAACCTATGATTACGAGGAAGTGACTATCTTGACTCTAGACCTGATTATCCAAAGGAATTGAAAGGATGCCAAATCTGAACCCTTCAATTACGAAGAATCAAGGAAATAACACTAATGAACTGATGGTTACAAAGAGCTGATAGAGTTTACAAAATTTTGAGAGAATACTAGATTGATATGGATTTCGATGAATCTGATATGCCCCAAGCAATGTGCCCAAAGCGACGAGGACTTTTGATGAATCAACCACTAGACGTGGTTGTTGTCTTGATTGTTGAAGGAAATTTGATTAACAGATTTGATGAATGATGTGTAATACCATGCCCCCTTCAAGATGAAAGTCAAAATCTGGCAGAAAAGCTAGCGTGAAATGATTAGAAGCAATGCAATCAATTTTAGAAATGTTATACACATCCGAGGATGTGTTCTGCATCGTTTAGGGTCTTGTTGACCAATTTTGACTAGGGTGACCATGAGTTAACCATGGTTGACCAAGTTGAAATGTGAAGAGTTTGATGTGAGATAATCAGTTAAGTTGAATACTGGATTTCTGTGATGTTATGAAGGTCAATTATGCAAGTAGTCGGTCGTCCTAGGTCCAAAAATTTTAAATCATGATTTTGACAAAGTAAAAAATCTCAAATTTTGATTTTGATCCTAAAAATGGGTTCAGAACGTTAAAATTAGCCAAGGGTGCAATTTTCATGCAAAACAGAGCACTTTGAAAAATTATGTCAAAACCTATATAAGGCCCAAATGGATCATTTTCAATTCATTTCAAACCTTTTGACTTTAGAAACCTTGTGGAGCCCTCTGAGAGAAAATGAAGGTTCTCATGTCTTCACATCGATTTGAGTGCTCTAGGCGATATTAGAGACCTCGTTATTATGGAAATCTGATAAGTGGACCTCTGTGCCTCTCTGTGAATTCAATTTGATATGTTTTCATGCTTTCTAGGATTTTTAGGACGAGTTTTCAATTTTGAATTTTGAATCACGTGATGTTGTATGACAACTTGTGGGGAGTCGTACAACATTCCAAGTCCAAATAGAGTGTCATGTTCATTGTAGTAGGTTGTCATATGGGAGACACCCATCTCTCATACGACATTTCATTGGGTCCCTCAATTGTTGTGCGGGATCATGTATAGTGTCGTATACCCATCAAATGTCATATGGGTAGATGTATATTGTCATACGACAATTGGCACTAGTCTGAATTGTCGTATGAAAAACATTGAGCATTTTTGAGGTCCTTAGGCCAATTTTTCAATTTTTTTGATTTCATAGCTAAATTCCATAGCCTTTAGTACACTTATTGATATGCTCATTTTCTCATTTTCTATTCATATAGCCTTAGTTTTGAGAAATTTTTTGATAGTCATCCCATTTTTGTGCTTTTTAGGTCTTGTACCCTGATGTCCATGTCCGTATATCACATCCTGCAACACAGAGACTCTGCCTAGCCTAGCCTAATGCCATGAGAGTGCACTTTACAACTTGTGGGTTTGATTACCTGATCAGTTTGCCTGATATTCGGGTGAACCATGACCTAATCACTGTAATACCCCAAAAATGGGCTATAGGTTCATTAACCTCCTACATCTTCATATCGAACAAAATCGACATCAAAGTTCTAACCTAAGGCACATCTGAACATCATCGAATCCTAATTGATTATCATAAATTCTGTATTGGGGAATATATATATTCCTAATCATCATAATTATCTTTAATTTAATGATTATTTGGCGATAAATCCTATTTATCCTAAAGTTTGATTAATTGAATATTCTAAATATTTAATTAATTAGATTTAATACTGCCACTTAATTATTTAATTGAAGTTAATTATATTTATTCCTAAATTGTATTATTTAATTTTGACAATAAATCCAAAATCCTATGAATAATTGATTAAATTCTTATTTAATTAATTAAAGTAAGTTGTCAATTTTTAATAATATTGTTTTTGAATAAAAGTTTGAAAAATGATTAATTAACCCATAAATCAATTGTTTTATCTTTCAAAATCAGTTAAGTTGAAAATAAATCACTTTATTATTAAATCAATTCATAATAAATCATGCACATTCAAGAAAAGCAGACATCTATCAATTATCAATTAAAACTAAACTCTATTTTGAGTTAAACTCTGCTTTTGCATATTTTTGTGAGTTAAATATCTTTTATTTTTGATAACTCAAAAATCAACTTGAGTTTATCAAGAGTGATTTATGGCTTTTCCATGCATCCTCAAAGCCTAAGATTTCTATAAAACCAAAGCTCAGCTCTTCATAATTCATCTCTCAATCATCTCTCAAATTTGCATCTACAGAATCCACAAATTTGCATTCTCACGCTGTCGAATTGGAGTCTGAAGAATCATCTTTGCGAATCCAAGCTATTGTGAGATCTTTCTTGTTTTGAGCATTGCATATCATTTAGCATAGATTCATATCATTGTTAGATCAATTTCATATCAGTTTATCATTCATATTGCATAGAAAATCCAAAAAAATAGCTTAATTGCATTCATATTTCATATCAATTTTGCATTCAAATCTTTCATTTAGGTGTCGTCAAGGTCATTGATCTCGATAACAATCTGAGAACATCATACTCGCACCTATTAGAAGGCAGTAAATCGCCTGGTTAGTTTAGCTTTCAATTCATTGCACGATTTTGATTTCAACTAACCTCTAATATTTTACTGAAGTGTTGTGTCTATAGATCAGGTAAAATTTTCACACACACATTTCTGGTGCCCACTGTGGGGCAACCCACCTTTACATGCTAGTTTTAATTTTTTTTGGGGAGCTAAAACCCTAAAGTTTCAAAGATTTAATTTTATCTCCCAAACAGCTTTGTGTTTTGCTCTAAATTTGTTTTTTTAGGTTGGACACATGTCAAGGAAGGTATAGTAAAAAATTTAGAATTTTCTAAGATGTTTTGAATTTTTAATAATTTTTTCTTGAAATTCTAGAAAAAATTAATATCTGACGCAAATCAGCATATTTTTCAAATTTTTTTATATTTTTGGAAAGCTCTTTAAATTCTATAGGGGGTTCATTCTTTGTATTTTAAATTTGGACGCAATATAATAGCTCAAATAGTTAATTTACAAAAACTATTCTGTTTTGATAAAATAGGTCTCTAGGGCACAAATGAAGAGATTTTTCTAAAATTTTTACATTTTTGGAAATCTCTCTATTTTTTAGCAGGGGTCTCTATTTTGAATTTCTATTTTTGTGGCCAAAATCATTAAAAAATAAAATCAGATCTTGTTGACTAGGTCAAATGCAGCAAAAAAAATAAAGTTTTGTGATGGGTATGCATTTATTTATTTTACATGGTTCAATGAATGATATGAGTTGTCATTTGGGTTAATTTTTGGTTATTATTGCTGATAATAATTGATTTTTAGAGCTAACCCTATAGTTTTCATAAGTTGAATATATGTTGCATATCTTGTTTGCTTGTTTGCTTGTTGGAGAGTTCGTCACTTGCTTGCATGGAAAAGCTCAACAAGAATTGCTAAAAATCAGGTAAAATCTACTAAGCGCATTGCGAGGATCTTAGGTATTCTCCTTCATCTAATAACATTTCAATTTGGACTTAAAATAAATCTCTTATGTGTCTGGCTTGTGTGCATCTTTTCATGCTTTTGTCTATTTCTACACACTTGCATAATTGATACTAGGTTGTGACCCCTTAAGGATTCATTAAGTAGTCTTAGATACTTGTGATTGATCTTGATTTCTAGCTTGGGTTATTGGACTCACTAATCTGCTGACCCCTCATTCCACCCCGTGGTTGCAAGGTCAGCGCCACATTAAAGGGGAGGGGTCAATAGGACAGAAGCGTTAAGTGTTCCACTTGGCAACCCATTTATGCTTTTAGGAACTCACTTGTTTTCTAAGTTGGGGAATCATTTTCAGCTTTTGTGAGGTGTTAAGTGTTCCACCTTGTGGACTCATCTCATATTCTCTTTAAGCATTAAGTGTTCCTCTTTCTGCTTTTTGGGTACTTTTGGTAGATTTGCTTTTTAGAAACATACATCTGTGCTCACATAGTAATTAGGCCCTATGAACACTATTCATGATTATTGAGAGATTGGATTCCCAGTGAAATCCTTCTTGATAATAGAATCCTTGTAGGTAGGGAGGATACTTAGTGCATTTCACATTCAACTTGGTTAGTGCGTCTTCTCTTATTGATCGATACATTCTCTCCTAGGAGAGGTTGATAGATCACATGGGGTTGACATCATGAGCTTTGGTGAATCAAAATTGGTTAGTGTGCCTTCTCTTATTGATCGATACATTCTCTCCTTAGAGAGGTTGATAGATCATGTGGAGTTGACATCATAGACCTTGGTGAAGCAAAATTTTGTCTTAGTGTGTCGGATTTATCTGTCTACTTTGTTTGGGTTAAAAGTGAAAAGATGTCAAAAACCTTGGATCTGGAGCCAATTCCCCTTGTGGTACAATACTGTGAGTCATCTTTAGAGAGGGTTAACCGTAGCGGACATTCCCTTCACAAGGCAAACTGCGTTGATGGAACCTCAAGCGGTAATAGCCATTTTCGCTGTGGTAGTGACAACCACTATATAAATGTCCTTGTGGAAGAAATCTTCACAAGTGTGGTTCATTGTTGGTTTGTCAGATCTCCCTAGCAGCTCCTAAAGATTAAGTTCTCAGACTGTGTCAAAACCCTGTTGCACTGGGATTGGAGTTCACCCCTTTGGATCATAAAAGTTGCAGAGTCAAACCATTACTAAAAACCCTAGTGAGGCCAAATTTTCATTTTCTAGGGTATATGTGCATTATTGCAAAACATTTTGGAACATACACAATTAACACTTCTAAGGATTAGAACGAATAAGTCACTTGATTGTTCATGTGCAAGGTTGCTTTTTCCCTTGTTCATTGTTTTCAGACATGCTTGAAATCACTTGCTTATTATTTTATGTGCTTGTTTATCTATCTGGTTATTGAAAATGGACAAATCTATTACAATCCTCAAATTTGGACATTAAAATTTGCAAACAATCCGAATCTAAAAACTCAAAATTTGCAAAATTTGAAGTAAAATTCCTTTCTGGAGTCAAAAGTCATCTCAGGAAGTTAGAAAGTCATATGAGTTTCTATCAAGTGTCATTTCATTACTGCCCATCTATCATATGATAGAGAACCCAGTGTCGTACGAGTCTTTCTGCTAGTCAAATTCAAAAAGTCAAATCCTGCTAGCAACTATCATGTGAGTTTTTCAACTATTGCATGAGTTTTTCAACTGTCGTTTCATTTCCTACCAACTGTCGTACGAGTCTGCAGAAAGTCATTTGGGAAAATTTTGAAAAGTTGTCAGAAAATTGTCAGAATTGCAGATACTTCAGCTTTTACAACCTATTTCCAGAATCTGTCATACAAATCACTATGTCAAGAACAGAGCAGTAGCTATTGAGAATTAGTACACATGTCTCAAAGAATTAGTACACATGAGGAAGAAACTCTAATGAGGTCCATGATGAAACAGATGCATGCTATGCAAGTCAAGATTAACAAACTTGAGAAAGAAAAGGAGCCTAAAGAGTTCTCCATGGAAGCTCTATGCCCTTTTCCATTTGATAAAGACTTGTACATGTCACCATGCCTCCAGACAGAATTTGAGCAATGTGATAACCCTTATGATACCTCTTCCATGGAGAGTGACACATCCAGCTTTGGAGACTATGATGACTATGATGACAGACAATGTAATGATACCTATGACACCTCTATTCCTAAGAGTCCTCCTCGTCGTGTGTTCCTACTTACTACAAATGGGCCATCACATTGAATAGATCATGATGGTGATCCATATGATTCTGATTTTGAAAGAGACTTTGATGGCTTTTGTGGATAATATCTAGATGATACATCTACTTCTATTGAGGAATATAAAATGTACCGTGCTAATTTGAAATGTCAATACTATAAGGACCTCTCCTCTAAGAACTCTTAGGCTGAAAATAAAGATTACACTCTCAAGCAAGATCATTTTAATGTTGGACCTTTGTCTTGTGATGGTTCCCTTCCATCCCCTACTTCCTCCAATACCCGTACATTTCCTAAAGCTTCTGAGTCTTTCAAATTTTTCACAAAACCTTCATCTGACACAAGCCCTGATACTTTTCATGCAGTTCCCTATAGTTATCCTCTAGGGCTACCTCTTAAAGAAACTCAAGCTAACCTTCACTTGGCTATAAATACTTTCAATAATGATAAACCTAAAGAGCCTAAGCCTTCATATGCTATAATCCCTACTTCAGCTAGTCCTCCACCATCTCTTCCAAAGTCATCCATACAATCCCAACATGCTTCCTTGTCCTTAGAAGTGGCTCCATGTCAAGAGTACTCTAAAAATGATGAAGAAAAGAACATAAAGAAAGATCAAGATCAAGAACCCTCCATGTCATCCACTCCTTTTCCCGATGTCTCTTATCTGCTTCATGGTTCTTTTGATCCTGTACACCCTTTTTCATGCATTCCACCATGTCTTAAGTCTTCTCCTAAGCAAGATCAAGCTACTACTTACACTGTTGAGCTTATTGACAATCAAAATAATCTTACTATGCTTGCGCTTTCCAAAGATGATACTTCCATTAAGGTTGGTAAAAATGGTGTTGTTACTTCCGATGTTAAGCCTATTGAAAATCAAGAAAAAAATTATGTACTTATGCTATCCAAAGATCCTTGTCAAGATCAAAGTCTTCCATCTTCTTATTCTACCACTCCATGTTCGCTTCCACTTTCTACTCTTCCTAAGTCTTTGCAAGATTTGAACAATCCTATCAAAGAAGGTGCTCATATTCAAGATATCTATGATTCTATTGAAAATCCTAATGCTCACTCTAAAAATGTTGATATCCTTGGTTGCCATATAGATGTTGATGAACTTATTGATTATCCTTTTGCATCTTCCGCATCCATCCTTGGACCTCCTCCACCACTACTAAGGGCTTCATGTCTGCCTTCCATCTTGGGTCCTTATGTCCCTTCAATTTCCCCTCCCAACTCTCCTAATTCACCATCCATCTTGGGTCCTTACATCCCTCCATCTCCCATCTTTCCTCAAGATCAACATAGATGCATACCCTTGAATCCTTTTTATCCACCCACCCATCTAAATCATTCATATCCTCCTCCTTCTTCCACAAGTCCCAAGTCTTTTGGAAGTAACTTGAATGTTCAATACAAGAAAAAGAAGCAATACAAGAATCCATCAAAAAGAGAAGATCACCATGTATCCTTTAATCGACATGGAAGCATAAAGTCCAAAGAGATATCTAAGAAAAAAAATACAAGACAAGTATGGGTTCCAAAATCCATCATTGAAGATATTCTCTCTAGATCATCAAAAGGAAATAAAAAGCCTATGGCTATATGGATTTCAAAGTCTCTCTTGAAAGAGTCTAGTGTTGAGAAAAAAGTGAAATTGATATTCAAGCTTCCAAAGGCTTCCACTTCATCTCCTTCCAAAAATATTCTTCCATTCCATGCGCCTAAACCGCAACCTTTGCTATCCATTCACCATATTCCTTCACGTCTTCCTTCATTCACATTTCCTCCATCCTCTCGCCACCCTTCAAGGTGTGTGTTGATGTTGATCTTGCCTTCCTTTCCATCTACCCTTTCACAATCCTTCCATTCATTATCCTTCTACCTTCTATTCTTTTTCCTCATTTGCCTATTCCTCCTATCTTCCAACCTCACTCACTTTACATAAAATCTTATCCTCCATTTTTCTCTTCCATCTTCCTTTTCCTATCAGCATCTTTGAGCATATCATTTTAAATCCTTACTGTATCATGGTTTATCCTTTCAAGGAGAATTATCTAAAAAAGCTTGCCTTCTTCCAAAAAAAAAAAAAAAGAGAAATAAAATTAAAAAAAATAAAAAAAATTGAAAATGTGCCTTGGTGAAAACCTGGAAACAGGTGCCTTGGTAGCAAAAGTAAAGAGAAATAAATTCATCCTATGGTGAAAACCACTCCCTTGTGGTGCCTTGGATAAGTATCGTGATGAAAATCTGGCAATTAGGCATCATGCGTAGTTCTTCTACATATTTCATCCATTCCATCTTCTCTCTTTGATCTTGACAATGTTGATCTATACACGAACATTTGGCTATCTTATGAGCTATCTTCCGATGATCTTGCTTTCATTCCCTTCCTTTTTAGCCTTCATATTTATTTTCCTCCATTCATTCTAGCCTTTTGCTATCATTTTCCCTTTTGGTCTTGATCTAATAATAAAGAAAGAGTAAAACACAGTGCTATGAAGCCTCTTGACATGTCTACTCCTTTGGACTACATCCTTTCCTTCTTTGGTATTACGCTTTTGTGACTTATCCTATGCTGGCCTTTCATTGCTTGTCCAAATGCACTTTACATGACAATTTTTCCCTAGCTTGGGTATTCTTGAGGAGTTTTCTCTTGAGGATTTCTTCCTTTCATTCTCCTTCATTCTCTTGTCTTCCATCTCATCTACCAACTTGCTAATCCCTCTTGTTCTCCACCTTGCTAGACATTGGGACTGCACAATATGATCTTGCTTGGGAGTTTGCAATGGAAAAAGATGCTATTAAGTATAACAAGTATCAGAACTAGTATCAAAATCAGTATCAAAACAAGTATCAGAATAAGTATCAAAACTAGTATCAGAACAAATATCAGAACAAGTATCAGAACAAGTATCAGATCAAGTATCAAAACTCCCACTGGGGCTACACCTTTTGCTTTAGTTTATGGGTCTGAAGCGGTACTACTTATTGAGGTTGAAATCCCATCACTAAGAATTAGAATGCATGGTCTAGTAACTGATGATGATTATAGATTTTCTAGTTTGCAAGAACTTGAACTACTAGATGAGCACAGACAAGCAACATATGATCATCTCAGAGTATATCAGAAGAGAATGTCTAGAGGTTACAATAAGAAAGTAAAAAATAAAGGATTTCAGGTTGGTGATCTAGTCTTGAGAGAAAATCCTAAAAATCAATCACATCAAGAACGCAAGGGGAAGTTTGAACCCAACTGGCTGGGTCCCTTTGTTATCACTGCTACTTTGGCTTTGGTGCCTATCAACTCTCAATGACTGAAGGAGAACAGCTCCAAGAACCAATCAACGTTCTCCATCTGAAGAAATTCTATGCCTAAGGCATTCAGTCTATGGTAAAATGTCCTAAAAAAAATTATAAAAATAAGAAAAAGTCCTAAAAAATGAACATCTTGGTGAAAACCTAGCAATAGGCACCTTGATGATTCACAAAAAAATAAAAAAATATCAAAAAAAGAAGAAGAAGAAAAATACAAAAAAATGAGAAAAAGAAAAAGTGCCTTGGTGAAAACCTGGAAATAGGCGCCTTGGTAGCAAAAATAGAATCTCTGCCAAGATGGTGAAAACCCACCAAGATGGTGAAAACCCAGCAAATGGGTGCCACTTGTTTCAAAATGCTCCATCTATCAGTGCAATCTTGGTCTTTCCCAGCTTTCAATTTTGCTTTAGTTTGTACATATCTCCCAGTTTGTTTTTGCATTTCTAGTTTTCAATAAGTCGGTCTGTACACCACTCAGCTCAAGCATCTATATCTTATCAATGCTTAACACTTGGGGGCAATCAATGTTATATCCTATGGCCTCCAGTATATCTTAGACGTATCATATCCAGTCAGAGTCCTTTGAAGCTTCATTTGAGTCAGTCAAGTCTGTGTCGTCTCCAGAAAGGATTTTGCATCTACAACAACAATCAAACACAACCTGAAAACAATCTGTGCTTTTCATGCTTTTATCTTCTTATATGCTTACTGATTCGCATTGAGATTTTTGCATATTATGTCCCTTCGAGCTCTTCGATGATGTCCTTTATAGGATTTAGAGAGTGATGACTAGGGGCATAATCTTTTCTTTGTCTTTTGCTTGTATGTGAAAATCTAACGTCTTTGGAAATTCTAGATTGAACTGGTGTTCGACTGTAAGAGCCTCTATCTCAAATTGGATGGCCATGCATACCTCGACCATTGATACCCATAAAATTCAAGGAAGTTTGATCTCACTATTGTCTTTTTGAGTAAGTTCTTTCTCCTACTGTGAAACGTGATCTTACCTAAGGATGTGAACGATAAAGGGTCACTACGAGTAATTCACACTGGATTTAGAATGATTTATTGACTATTTGATGTGTATGTTAAATGCAAATTGCTATATCAAAATGGACATGATACTCAGGTCATCTTGGCGCTTGTGCCTTGGTGCTTGTATCTAATCTGACATTCTAAAAATAAAACCAATATTCATATGTCCATGGTTGTTTGACCAGTGGGTGTTGTATTGGTTCTTGAGCATTACAAATCCATATTCATATGTCTATGGTTTCATGGCTAGTGGGCATTGTATTGATTTATCTGGTTACCTAAAAGTTCAATAATGATAACAAATCGACACATGATCAGTGAGTAGGTCCTAGGTCCTAGGGTTGCATTATCATCCTGCATGTTTCTTTGCATTTTTGCACTTTGCATGATCTCACAAATTGCTTGAACACTTAAAAGATTCTTCGATCACCTCTTCCAATCTAACAAGAGCCGAATCCCACACAAAGGTTCCTCCAACAAAATAGCAAGTAGAATCTTTTTTCGGGATCGAAATCAAAATCTAAAATCATTCATATTATTAACTACTTGCATAATCAACCTTCAATCATCACAAAAATCTAGTATTCAACTTAATTGATTATCTAACATCAAACTATCAAAATTTCAAACTTTTAACTATGGTCAACTCATGGTCAAACCTAGTCTACTTGGTCTCTAGGACCTCCAAACAATGCAGAACACGTTCCCGGACGTGTATAACCACTTTTCAAATCAATTAACATGCTTCTAAACCATTTAACGTTGACTTTTATTGTCAAATTTCAATTTTAATCCTGAAGGGGGCATGGTATTGCACATCATTCAAGTCTGTAAAAATTCTATCAATCTTTCCTCAATAATCAAGACAACAACCATGTCTAGTTGTTGAATCATCAAAAGTCCTCATTGCTAGGGGTAAATCTATCATCACTCGGGGCATATCAGATTCATCGAGATCCATATCAATCTGTTATTCTCTTAATCTTGTAAATTGTATCAGTTTTTGCAACTATCGGTTCAATTGTGTTATTTCCTTGATTCTTTGGTAATTGAAGGGTTCAGATGTGATACCTATGTCATGGTTTTGCTAAGACAATCAAGTCTAGAATCGGTCACTCACTTCTTTGCAATCCTAAGGTTCAAAATCAGGTGTTTTGACACTCTTTCACAATCATCGGTTCATCGTTGCTATAGTGAACATTATCTTTGGTCATTCAGGACCTAATATCTTCAAATATTTCAATCATCATATCTTTTGAACCAGTTTCATATCTTTATCATACACAGACTTTCTTTGAACCACTGTGCTTTGCACAGTAATTCAAAGAGGGGCAAAATATAATACCCCCAAAATGGGCTATAGGTTCATTAACCTCCTACATCTTCATATTGAACAAAATTGACATCAAAGTCCTAACCTAAGGCACATCTGAACATCATCGAATCCTAATTGATTATCATAAATTCTGTATTGGGGAATATATATATTCCTAATCATCATAATTATCTTTAATTTAATGATTATTTGGCGATAAATCCTATCTATCCTAAAGTTTGATTAATTGAATATTCTAAATATTTAATTAATTAGATTTAATACTGCCACTTAATTATTTAATTGAAGTTAATTATATTTATTCCTAAATTGTATTACTTGAATTTGACAATAAATCCAAAATCCTATGAATAATTGATTAAATTCTTATTTAATTAATTAAAGCAAGTTGTCAATTTTTAATAATATTGTTTTTGAATAAAAGTTTGAAAAATGATTGATTAACCCATAAATCAATTGTTTTATTTTTCAAAATTAGTTAAGTTGGAAATAAATCACTTTATTATTAAATCAATTCATAATAAATCATGCACATTCAAGAAAAGTAGACATCTATCAATTATCAATTAAAACTAAACTCTATTTTGAGTTAAACTCTACTTTTGCATGTTTTTGTGAGTTAAATATCTTTTATTTTTGATAACTCAAAAATCAACCTGAGTTTATCAAGAGTGATTTATGGCTTTTCCATGCATCCTCAAAGCCTAAGATTTCTATAAAACCAAGGCTCAGCTCTTCATAATTCATCTCTCAATCATCTCTCAAATTTGCATCCATAGAATCCACGAATTTGCATTCTCACATCGTCGAATTGGAGTTTGAAGAATCATCTTTGCGAATCCAAGCTATTGTGAGATCTTTCTTGTTTTGAGCATTGCATATCATTTAGCATAGATTTATATCATTGTTAGATCAATTTCATATAGATCAATTTCATATTAGTTTATCATTCATATTGCATAGAAAATCCAAAAAAATAGCTTAATTGCATTCATATTTCATATTAGTTTTGCATTCAAATCTTTCATTTAGGTGTCATCAAGGTCATTGATCTAGATAACAATCTGAGAACATCATACTCGCACCTATTAGAAGGCAGTAAATCACTTGGTTAGTTTAGCTTTCAATTCATTGCACGATTTCAATTTCAACTAACCTCTAATGTTTTACTGAAGTGTTGTGTCTACAGATCAAGTACAATTTTCACACACACAATCATCGCACTAGTAGAGTGTTTTCACTCTGAGATGCAGATATTTCATCTTCTGATAGGGGAGATCACATTTATCCCAGAGGATGTGTATAGGATTCTTCATATTCCCTTCCATGGCCCTCGCCTGGACTATCTTAGTGCGGGTAACACAGGTTTACAAGCCTTTCAGACATTGTTTGGTGTAGATGAGTAGATTGCGCAATATATTTCATAGGAGGTGCTCATACAACATTATGGGTAGACTCATCATTTGGAGTGTATCATAGAGGGGATGATCAGTGGGATCATCATGTCTAACTATTAGTAGAATGGTCATCTGATGGGTCGGGCTCCGATGGTCCAGTGTTTGATGGTGAGTTCTGCAGAGTTTGGATGGGGTCAGTGTTTGCTGGCTCACATGTTCTCAAAGATGCATGAGATCATCTACCACAAGGGGAAGACATTTGCATCAGGAGCTCTTGTTCTTTAGATATGGGCACAAGAGCACATTCCCATTTGCAGACCTATTTGTGGTGATGAGAGGCAAGCTCAAGAGCCTCTCATCTATAGGTATTTTGAATTTTTTACACAGGTTAGGATGGGGCACACATAGTACTAGTGGTGAGTGCTAGATGATATGACAATTGTGACTTGAAGGTCATACCAACATATAGAGGCATTGTTAGTAGCGAGAGCTCAGTTCAGGTTCTTTTGTCAGAGCTGGATCTTGATAGGGTGGTCTACCACTGTGCTAGAGTGATTTTTGATCACATGCATCTGGAGACAATATGGGCTTATTTAGGATGAGTCATAGGAGTTTGCCTCATATGCCAGGAAATTTTGGGAGATTGGTCTGGGATGGTCACCCAGGTTATCATATGCATTGTGTAGCTAGGAGTATAGCGGGCTATAGAGTAGGGATTGGGACTACTGACCTCAAGTACTTGATGTAGGTGTTACTGATGCATACATTATAGAGCATCCCATTAGGTAGTTATCTGATCCTACAAAGATGATTATGATGATGGAGGAGGCCAAGGACATGATAGGTGCCTATATGGGTAGAGGGAAGAGATGCAGAGAGGTGCAAATTCTGATCATGCATGCTACACCACCGAGACCAAGATTTGTTGGGACACCTCTAAGACCATCTAGACAGATGAGACTACCATTCATACTATGAGCAGCACCAACAGTTAGACTAATAGTTTTGCAATGTATGTATAGTAGGGGTGAGGGTGGTACACTAGGTAGCATTGGTAGCACTATAGGTGCAGATGAGGTATAGAGAGCACACCAAGATGCACCCATGGAGGAGGCACATGATGCCCCAAATTTTAACCTAGGAGTGGAGGTTCATCATCGTAAGGCACGAACTAACACAAGTGTTAGAGGAGGTGATGACACTATGGAGAAGGCCGAGGTGGAAGTGAAGGCAAACCCTAGGATGAGGCAGACTCCTCAGGATATCATTAGGCAAGTGCATCATCAGTTGAGGGACCAAAGATCCCATAGCCTATCACTAGAGGTAGAACTGTGTGAGCGAGATAGGAAGATGAGAGAGGCTTAGGTAGATGTCAGACAGTTGTAGTCTAAGGTTATACATCAGACAGGGCATGCATCATACTATGTCTCTGCTTATTATTTAGTTGTGCCTCCTAGATAGAGAGTGACCTCATACTCTTAGTACATGCTAGATTCAGAGGGAGCATAAGCACCATGAGTGGAGCCACCACTTGATGCACCTATAGGAGGAGGAGTAGCACCTGATGTCGAGGACCAGGTAGATGACTGATATATTGTGTTCCTCATTTTTGACATTTTGATCTTTTGTACCTGATAACTCATTGAAGCTCATTTTTCTTTTTGTATCATGTGCCTCTAGTGCACCCCTTGTACTATATATATATATATATATATTAGTGGTTTCAACTTCATAGCACTTGAAATTTCGATTTATGATGTTTTTATCATGTGATGCAAATGTATGAAAATATTTCCCTTTCACCGTTGAATGTATGAATATGCAATGAATGTTTACTTTGAATGTATGAATATGCAATGTAAAATGCAATGATAGATGGTAGCTGAATAAATGCAATGTATGTATGCAATGGATATGAGATGTTATTAAGTGACACACATGATATTTTTGCAGGTATATGAAGAGTTCAAGTGCTCAGTCATTGTCAAAACAAATGTTTAACCCATAACGGTGAGTGCTTGCTGATTAGATGCGGGGAACTTAACATGGCATTCAGTCCTTTGTGATGTGTTGTAGCGCAATTGTGGAGAATATTAAACATCATGCATTATTCAGATCATGAGAGAAATGCAACCATGCAAAATGAAAAATGTAAATGAAATGCAAGACCTAGGACTTAGTCACTGATCATACGTCGGTCTTTATGATCACTGAATATTTTTAGGTGTAGACACGTAAAATTGGACAAATACTTTTAAATTGCAAAAATCAATTAAATGGCTCAAATACTTATAAAAATGCATTAAATCATAAAAAGGGACATAATTAAATAAAGTTGAGCAAAATCAATTAAAACAAAGAAATTATTAAATAACAATGTTAAATGATTAAATAAAAGCTTAAAGGGACCAAAAACACTATATAATTGATTTTAATTAATTAATTGTATAGTTGTTTAATCAAAAATCAAAATGAACCTATTACCCTTCCATGGCTAAATTTAATTAATTAATTGAATTTAATATTCCTAATTTCTTTCAACAAAGTGATCAACCAATGATAATTGAGGACAAAAAGACATAAATCACTCAAACATTTAAATTGTCCAAAGCTTTGAAACCATTCAAAGGCTTGTCCCCTCATTTGTCCCCCCATTTATGAACAAAGAAAAGTTTTTGACTCAACCAAGGGATAACCATGATTACTTCACTCTACCCCCTACCCTTGGACATTTACTATAAATATGGAGCATTTTGGAGAGTATTTCCATCTTAGAATTTCACTTGCAAAGCGTTGTTATTATAGGCATTTGAATAGCATTCTAAGAGCAATTTGAGCATTTTGAGCATTTAGCATTGTAATTTGTCAATTGAGCTAGATTAAGCATGAATCCTTCATAGAATAAGCATTTAGAAGCATAATAGCAGCATCATTCTCATTTTAGAGGTCTCACTAGTGAGGATTTGTAGCTAAGAGCTCACTTACCACTTCTTTCTAGAGATCCATGGGATAATATAGATTATAGTTGCAAGTTTAAATAGATTTCCTTTGTATTTAGTTTAAATTGTTGCTATCTTATCTTAATTTCATGCAGGTGAGTAACTTCATCACACAAATGGCACCCACCATGGGGCTCTAAGCCTCACTTCATCATTTCCATCTCCATTTTCATGCTTGGATATTCTATTTTCCGTGAATTTCTTGCAGGAAACTGATAAAGACACGCTTACGGAGGATCAAATCATGCCTACAGTCAGTTTCTCAATCGCTTCAGAACCCTGTATTCTCGCCTACTAGCTAGAGATTCATGCCTGTGATCGTAAAGAATTTTGTCTTTACGGTTCAAATTCACGCCTGTAACTCAGGGAGTATCACCTGACTTTTATTTGTTATCGCTTAAGTTTACACTTTGCTCCACATATTGCAATTTTAGTCACGCTTTGAACAAGAAATTTATCGCTTATTGAATTTAAAATGTCACTTAGCATGAATTAGTTTGCGCAAATTTAGGTTTTGTTCATGCCTTTGGATAAATTGTTCATGCTTGTGTAACTTTGAATAATGCTTGAGCCGCTGCAAAGTGACGCTTGCTATTGTCAAAGTTACGCTTGTCAACAGTTTGTACACGCCTATTAGCTGGACAATGTTGCCTAGTGTCTGCTGTCTGTTTTGGCTTTTAAATTGATAAATTTCAATATCTAACTCTCTGTTTATACTTTTTAATAGTAAATGAACAAGCATCCGAAAGTGAAAAAGCCAGAAACTAGGTTCAATCAAGAGGGAAAAGTGTTGGCTAAAAGGATCAAGAAGGAAAATCAAGCACATACCAAAGCTGTTGTTGAATCAACATTGGATAAAGATGTTAAGGTACATGAAAAATACATTGCTGTGATTGAAGCTTACAAGCATAAATTTGTTTCATTAAATTGGATTTTTGATCTTTAAACTCAATTGTTAAAAATGCAAACAAAGTGCTCCAAAATTTCATGTACTTAAATCTTTGTATTGTCAAATTCAATTTTGGTTTCCCCTCATTGTGAATTGGTTGTGTTGGACTAATTTTTTGGAGGAGGGAATGGGAACGATCGCCACTAGGTGAGTGGAAATAAAATGAAAATCAATGATTTAAAAATGCCCCTAGCCTTTTGCTAGCTACAAGGAGAGGTATTTTACTTGATCAAGCTTGCATTCCCTTAAATTGTGGCATTTCATTTGAATCTAGTTTTAATAGGAGGAAATTTAACCAAACATTTCAATTATAAGAACCTCCTTGTCAAGAGGTTGAGAAAGAACCATAAATTTCTTGAAGTGTTTGGGAACTAAAGGGAAAAGTTAGGGATATGCTCTTCACCTTCTTGGTGAATCAAATTCCCAAAAACTCTACCTTAATTCCATTTTCCCTTAATTGCAAAATGAACATGCTAGAGATTTAGTGGGCTCGCCTCCCAAGTTTTCCTTAGTAAGGCTAGTGAGAGGGACAACCCAAAGTGGGATACACTTGCTTTTACCGTGAGAATCTGACCCACTATAAAATGAAACGCATGTATCCTTAATGGGGTGCATGACAAAGGGATTTTAATTTCTCAAACTTCCTCTAGTAGTCTTAATGGATTGTGCAAAATCGTACTTCGGTGCATGTGGGAAGCCCCTTAATATACTTGGGGGATGAGAGATTTTAATCTATTTTGAACGGAATACTTACTAAATCCTGGTAAAATAGCAAAGCCACCTTGTAGAGCCATGTTTACAAGCCAAAATTGACTTTAGGTAGGCTGTTTGGAACTCTTTATTGTGATATACTTGTGAAAAACATCGGAGAACATGTATGATTAGAATGTTTTTAGGGACATGATGACAAAGTGATGTGTGTGTTGCACTTGTTTTTCTATTTTCAAACACATAAATTTCCAAAGACTGATCTTACACATTTTAAAAATTCAAAATCTTGTACCCTGGTCAAAGAAGTGCCGTCTGTGCATGAAAAACACTTGCCTATCAGAGGTTCAGTCACACTTGTGACTTGTTTAAACATGCGTAGACATACTGAAGTCACGCTTAGAAAAATTTCAAACACACCTAAAAAAATTGGAAACCTGCTTGGGAAAAACAAAGTCTCACCTGGTAACCTATAATATATCGCTTAACAAGAAACCAGTGCATGCCTATAGAAGTCTTAGTCATGCCTATGCTCAGTTTAGTGATGCCCAAAAACTTAAAAGGGAAAATAGAGAGTACTTGTAGGATAAATCAAAAAATTTTGAACACATTTTTGAGGACCCTTTTTCGTGTTCTTACTATTCAAAATCTCAGCTTGGTCCAAATTCTTGTTTTTACAGCATTGTTACAAACCATCCAAAGAATTAGACCCCGAGTGATATTAACTCTCATTCTTCAAGGTTCATGCCTGCACTTACCAAATCTTATTATATCAAGCAAATCTTGCAAGCTGACGGGACCTATTTGAGACAAGAGTTCACTTACCTCAGAGACGAGACTACTCCTAGAGTACCACAAAAGTCATCCGAACAAGAAGGGAAAGACACCATGATGTAATATGGTAGTTTGGGTGGTAAAGATAATAGTGGCATTGATACCACTAACCAAGGTAATGCCAATAACAGGGGCAATGATATAAATAACCAGGGTAACACTACTAACCAAGGCAATACCAACAATGGAGGAGCAGATCAAAATGCTCAAGATATTGACCAAACTAACACTAAAACTCACACCGAAGCAATGATAGAAGATGCCACAGATGAAGAAGTTAGTGAGGCTATCCAATGTCCTTATTTCTAAAAGCTCATGGAAAAGGCAATGGACAGAGATAGAGAAAAACACTTCATGGACTTAGCACAAAAAGGTATCAAATTGCCCCGTGACTATGATGTCAACCAACTCAAAGCACCAGAAGTTGAGGAAAGTACTTTAGATATCATGAACAAGAAATTCAAGATGTTTCAAATGTAATTGGACAACATTAAGCAAAGTGGGGCTCCTAAGCCTTTCTCCATAGAAGCATTATGTCCATTCCCATTTGATAAAAGCTTGGTTATGGTGCCATTCCCAATCAATGTTGTGTTCCCCAAGTATGACAAGTATGAAGGAATGACAGATCCCCAAGATCAATTATGAGAGTTCTACGCATTGAGCTTAGAGTTCATGCATGATACAACATATTTAATGAGATTATTTTCACGAAGCTTAGGAGGCATGGCTATGGACTGGTTTTCTAAGTTACCCTCCGACATCAAGACCTTCGAAGAGCTAGCTTCAAAATTTGTGGCCCATTACTCATATAATATTAAACATGAGGTCACGATGATAACATTATGCAACACTAAAAAAAAGGATGGAGAGGCATTCCTCACTTTTCTACAAAGGTGGAGGACAATTTTTGCAAGATATCCTAGAAGCGTGCTGGAAAAAGAGAAGATGGATATCTTCATAAATAGTTTAAGCAATGAGTTGAATTACTGATTATGAATGCAATGCCTAAAGACCTTTCAAGATCTAATTGAAAATGGAGTAACAACGAAGGAAGTGCTGGTCAAAAGTGGAGAACTCAAACTGTACAAAGATAACAAGAACAACTCCAATAATGGCAACAATGGAAACAATGGTAACAATGGCAATAATCAAAAGAATAATTGGTTCAATAGTAACAGTCATTATAAGAACAGCAATAAGGGAATTGTGAATGATGGAATAGTTGAATCTAGCAACTTGAAGGTGGTCCCCTTTTCTCTTACAAGGACACCTAATCAGGTGAATAATACCAATCAGCTTTCCAATGTGCCATCCAACAACAACCATACCAATAATGGAAATCAAGGAGATAGTTCAAGGAGTACTAAATTTGATAAATATTTGAGGCCAACCCCTCCAAGGAACTTCACACCCTTGGGTGAACCCCTTGAAAAGGCATTAAAGACTCTCATGGCTAATAATGTTATTACTTTACCCAGCATTCAACCTTATGAGCCAAATAACAAGCCTAGTTGGTGGAGTGCCAATAGCCATTGTGAGTACCACATAATTCGAGGGTACACAACAAATGAATGTCTACAACTAAAGAATGTAGTGCAAGATTTAATTGATAATGACACAATCACTATTGATGGCCCTCAAAACAATGAAGACCATACAACATTCAAACAACCTTTCTACAAACATGACAAAGGGGAGTCCTCTAATGGCAAGAAACAAAGTGCCAATAACCTGAACTTTGCGCCACCTTATGATAACATTGTGAATGCTATAATCATCAAGGAACAACCTCCAAAATAGGTGTCAAATGTCATTACAAGAGGGTAGACTTCTAGAATGACCTTACAAGGGGTTACTCCTAAAGTCATTAGCACTTCGCAGTCCAACATTGTGGTCAAGAAACCTTCTACAACAACAAAACCTTATAGCTTGGTTGATTAGTTGCAAAGAACTCCAGTGCAAATCTCTATCTTAGAGTTATTGAAGTTATCACCTAACCATAAGGAGATTTTAGAAAAAGCTCTAATAGAGATGAATGTTCCTACTAATTTAGAAGAGGAGAAGTTCCAAAACATGGTAGGTCATCTCGTGGCACCTCATTGTCTCTCATTTTCTGACCAAGATGACATGTCTATAACCCATCCACAAAATCTACCATTGCATATAGAGGTCTTAATCAAAAGGCATAGAGTCAAAAGAGCCCTCATTGATGGAGGAGCTGGTCTGAACATTTGTACTTTAAGTCTTGTTAAATCCTTAGGGTTGTTTGAGTCTTGCATTGACCCTATAAAGAAAATCACTATCAAAGCTTATGATGAAGCCGAAAGGGCCTCTAAAGGCATGATTGTATTGCCCATCCAAGTGGGACCAGTCAAGAAGGACACCAATTGCCAAGTATTGGACATGAAGTTAACTTATAATATTTTGTTGGGGAGACCATGGATTCATGAGATGCAAGCAGTCCCATCCACGTACCACCAATGCATCAAATTTCTGTACATGGGTGAAGAAATCACGGTTGGAGGGGACTCAAACCCGTTCCAATATTGTAATGCACTCAAACCCTTTCATGAGCTATTTATTCCACACAATCAAGAAGGAATTATTCAAAGAGCCAAAATTGAAGATGTTGAAATGAAAGAACTAACAGTAGATGCTGCTCAACACCCTCCTCAAGCTAGCTCAACAATGTCAACTAAGGGAAAGGAAAAGATGAGCTATGAGGGTCCAATTAAAAGTGAAGGTTCAAATCAAAAGGTCAAATCAGAGATAGTACCCTACAAACCTACTAGAGAAGAAAAGGATGAAGCTAAAAAGGAAAATTATGAGAAAATGGATAAAATGATGGCTGCATTTGATAAACAATGCAAAATTAGTTCCAAAGGAGTAGGGGAATACTCCGTTTCCCTATTTGACATGACCACATCTCCAAGGACACATGGTAAACCATCAAAAGGACCTTTGCCTCACAAGTACAACTCTTACTTCATGAGAGAAAGTGATAAAGTAGCATTTGACAAGGAGGAAAATGAAGTACTTCAATGGCTCTATCATGATGAAGAAGATATCTCAAACACTCCCATGGAATGAATTCAGCATGTTAATATACGAACTGAGAAATATGGAAAAGGGTTTGATATAATGTAGAAGATGGGATACACGGGAAGAGGACCCTTAGGCCAAAGAAATAGAGGATTGTTAGAACCCATTGAACCTATTTGGAGGGCAAAACAAGAAAAATCTGGAGTAGGTTTTCAATACAAAGGTGAAAGCTCAAGCCCAATGCAAGATTTTTACCCTCAAATAAATGCCTTAGAATCTGATGGAGATAGTGATGACTCCTGAGATTATGAGTGGGATACCCTTTCTAATGAATCATGTCATGATAAGGAGGTTATTGCCATACACACTTATGCAAAGATCCCAAGGCAAGAAGCTCCAATCAATGAAGAACTTAATATCCAAGGGCTTAACATAGGACACACCCCTACCAATGAAGCATGGATAGATACATTTTGGATGTCTTTAGAGGAGGAAAATTCAAACATTAGTTTTAAACCGCTCATGGCTTTTCCCAAGTTGTTTCCCATAGAAGTCAACGAGGACTCGAGTGAAGGGGACTTTGACCCTACTTCCATGGACCACCTCGAGGAAGCGCACATCATAGATCTAAACGATACAATGTATGAACCCTCAAATGAAGTCATGTCCATAAATCCTATTAATGACATCTTTCCCAATGAATCCTTACTTTTGATACATCCGGATCTCATTGATTGGGACCAAACTGAGCCAAATGACTTACTTTACTTTCTGAATGACCAAGCAGCAAACCAATACCTTAATGTGGTTGAACCTTCTTTCACCAATGAACTCTATATGGACATGATGAGAACAACAGGGGTCCATTCTCTTAGTCAAAAGAAAAAAATGAAAAATAAAAAAATGAAAAGTTCTATTGGTGAAAACCATTATGTGGCACCACTAGAACCAAAAAAAATGAAAATAAAAGATGTCTCTTTTGGTGAAAACCCAACTGTGGCACTAAAGGAAGAGAGATTGGACACCTTGACCCAACATGAGGAGGAAAGGTCACCTATTCTTATAGAATTGATAGAAAAGGTCAACATTGGGACATAATTGGACCCAAAGTTCATACACTTGGCAATGTCACTTACACCTCTAGAAAGAGAGGACTTCATCAAATTTTTCCAAGAGCAACAAGTAAACTTTGCATGGTCATATGCCGACATGCCTGGATTGGATCCTGATTTCATAATGCATCACTTGAATGTTAGACCTAGGGTCAAACCCATGAAACAAAAGCTATGAAAAATGCACCCACATGTGGCCCTCTTAGTGAAGGCAGAATTGGAAAAATTATTAAAGGTTGGATTTATAAGAACAATAGCATATGCCAAATGGATCTCTAACATTGTACCAGTCACAAAGCATGATAAATCTATTCGGGTATGTATGGATTTTAGAGACTTGAACCTTGCATGCCCTAAGGACGATTTCCCACTTTTGAGCATAGATACCATAGTGGATTTGACAGTAGGTCACTCAATGTACTCATTAATGGATGGTTTGAGTGGGTATAATCAAATTAAAATCGCACTTGAGGACTAGGAGAAAACTACCTTTACTTGCCCTTGGGGCACCTTTTGTTGGAATGTCATGCCCTTCGGCCTTAAGAATGCCGGAGCTACATATCAAAGAGCCATGACAACTATCTTCCATGACATGATGCACACATTCTTAGAAGACTATGTGGATGATATATTGGCAAAATCCCACAAGAGAGAAGAACATCTCCAAATTTTGAAAAAGATATTTGTTAGGTTGGAGCAATTCAAGGTTAGATTAAACCCAAAGAAATGTGCCTTTGGGGTCCAATCCGGCAAGTTATTGGGCTATATAGTTTCTGCTAAAGGAATTGAAGTGGACCCAGAGAAAGTACAAGCCATAATCGACATGGAGATACCTAAGAACATTAGCCAAATGAGATCCTTACAAGGCAAAATTCAATCCATCAGAAGGTTTATTTCTCAATTCGCCAAAAAATGTCATTCCTTCACCAGATTGTTACATAAGGATACTATCTTCATATAGGATGGGGAATGTGATCAAGATTTTACATTGTTGAAGACCTATTTGATAAATCCACCTATTCTCATGCCACCAATTAAGGGCAAAGCATTGCTTCTATACATATCCGCCATCGAAAGATCACTAGGAGTGCTTCTAGCACAAGAAGATGAACAAGGAAAGGAAAGAGCTATCTACTATTTGAGTAGGACTTTGATCAAATATGAGCTTAATTACACATTTATGGAAAGGGATTGCCTAGCAGTGGTGTTTGCATCTCAAAAGTTGCGGCATTATATGTTGATGCATAAGATCAAGTTAATTTCCAAAATTGACCCTCTCAAGTACTTGTTAAGTAAAACTGCCCTAACTAGTAAGATAGCCAAGTGGGTTATGATATTGAGTGAATTCAACATTGAGTATGTCGATAGAAAGGAAATAAAAGGGCAAGTGATAACGGATCACTTAGCTGAGAATCCCATGACTTCTACACAAACTATTCAAGTGGAATTTCCAGATTTCGCCATTGTCAACATAGAAGCAAAAACATGGAAGTTATATTTTGATGGCTCCTATACTCAAGGAGGTTCCAGGGCTGACATACTATTGGTCACTCTACAAGGTTACACCATTCCAAAGTCCTACAAGCTTATGTTTCCATGCACCAATAATATAGCAGAATATGAGGCACTTGTCATAGGCATCAAAATGGCCTTAGAATGGAACATCAAAGAGCTACAAATTTATGGAGATTCTCAACTCATCATCAATCAAGTCAATAATGAATATAACACTAAAGATGAGAAATTAATGCCATATAAGACTATGATTGATGAATGGAAGAATTATTTTGCCTTGATCAATTTTGAGTAGATTCCTAGAGAGAAAAACAAAGTAGTTGATGCCATGGCCACCTTGGCTTCCTTGTTACAAAAACCTGATCAAAATGATAAGTATGAGTTCTTGGTGGAAGAATTGGTGAAACTAGCATTCAACCTTCTCGATACCCAAATTGTTGCCCTCTTACGTGGACATGAATCCCCTTGGTATGGACCTATATACACATATCTCAAAGACCAAGTGCTACCCTTAGACCAAACCTGAGCCTAAAAATGAAACTTTATCTGTCAATCAGCCCGTTACCTCATCCTTTTAGAAACATTGTATTGTAAGGGTCTGGATGGGATGTTACTTAGGTGTTTAGAGGAAGAAGAGTTTAAGTTAGCTCTACACGAGGTTCATGAAGGCATTTGCGGGTCGCACACAAGCGGGTTGAATCTAGCTAAGAAAATCCTTCTCTTAGGGTATTTCTGGAAGACATTAGAAAAAGATGCTTGCGATTTTGTGAAGATATGCAGAAAATGCCAATATCATGGTGACATGATACATGCATTGGTACAGGAATTACACCCATTTGTTACACCATGGCCTTTCTACCAATGGGGGTTTGATCTAATTGGCATCATACATCCACCTTCTTCAAATGGACAGAAACACATCATAACTGCAACAGAATATTTCACTAAGTGGGTTGAAGTGGTTCCTTTGATAACAGCAACGGGTAAACAAATTTCCATGTTTATCTTAAATCACATCATTTGCCGATATGGCATTCCACATGCCATAATAATAGATAATGGAAAATAGTTTAAAAACAAGGATGTTGATGAAATGTGTGCTACATTTCACATCACTCACCATTCATCATCAATTTATTACCCTTAGGGAAATGGGCAAGCCGAAGCCACGAATAAAAATACCTTGAAAATTTTGAAGAGGTTGGTTAATAAATCAGGAAGGGATTGGCATGTACAAATTAATCCAACATTGTGGACATATAGAACTAGCATAAGAACACCCACTGGAGCCACACCATTCTCATTAGTCTATGGGGCTGAAGCAGTTCTACCATTAGAGGTTGAGATCCCGTCTCTACGAGTGTCCTTACAAGGATTGATCACAGATGAAGACTATAGGGTAGCTAGACTTCAATAATTGGAGTTACTTGAAGAGAATCAAACACAAGCTTATGAGCACTTGAAAGTATACCAAAATAGAATCTTGAGGAACTATAATAAACATATCAAACCGAGAGTCTTTCAGGTAGGAGACTTAGTGTTGCGAGAGAACCCAAAGAATTAGGTTGAAAGGGAGAAGAAAGGAAAATGGGAAGCTAATTGGCTTGGCCCATTCATCATAGTATCTTCATTTGGCATGAGAACCTATAAATTATTAGATTGTGAAGGAGAGGAACTCCAAGAACCCATCAATAGTATTCATCTCAAAAGGTTCTACACATGAGGGAGACGAAAGAGTATAAAGAGTATAGCGAGTATCAGATGAGAGAGCATCATATTTATTGTACATAGTTCAAAAGAGATTTGGAAAACACCAAAAACATTGGAAAAGCACAAAGCACATCAAAAACATTCAAAAAAGATGTTGTCATGGTGATAACCTAGCAAATAGGCACCTTGATGATGATGAAAAGAAAAAAAAAAAAGAAAAATATAAAAAAAAAAAAAAAGTTGAAAAAAGAGAAAAAGTGCCTTGGTGAAAACCTAGCAATAGGCATCTTGGTAGCCAAAAAAGGAAAAACTTAAAAATAAATAAATAAATAGAAAAAAGAGCTTGATCCATCCAAAGGGTGAAAACTTGGTAAACAAGCACCTTTGATTCCCTTAGGTTTGTCTTTCCTAGTCACATGTGTACATATTGCATTTCCAACATCCCATTTGTAAACCTTCATTGCATCCGTCATTTGTACATAGTCATAATAAAGCTTTCAGTCACATCGATGCATTTCCTACAGCCCTAAGTTGTCACATGATCACATTTATCACTTGGGGGCAGAAGAGGATTGGAATTTTGGTACCATATGGATTCAATAAGTGCTACAATCAGTCACGTCAAAGAGAGATTTATTAGGACTTTAGAGAGAGCAATTTTTGTGAACCTTTGATGGATATCATTTTTCACCACCTAAGTATTTGATCCTACAACTTGATCCATGAGCCTCATTGACTATATTATTCTGGATTAAAAATGGACAAAAACACCTTAAAGATCAGAATACTTGGAAATACCTGTTGGAAAATCCTAAAACATGGCAAAACATTCAAAAGCTTTCTTTCTTGGCAAAATAATGAAACATGGTAAAACACTTGAAATTTTCTTGTTGATAAATCTTGATGAAATGGAATTTTCATCATATCTTTTGAGCTAATCGATGATGTTCTGACTAGACTAGCCATGATAAAGATGTGATATTTTTCTTGCCTTTGAGTGATTGTTTGGAGGAAGATTCATCAACTTATGAGAGATCATCTAACGACATGGTCACCAAAGAACCATCGAGGACTATCTCATAAGAGGGCGAGTTGACCTTTGCTTGTTTATGCAAACAGATCCCTTGGTTATTTAGATTTTCTATATCTTAATACCAAAAATCCACTTGCAACATTGAATCCGTTGACATCGATATTCAGACTCCCATAGTTTGGTCATCCAACTAGTGTGGGTTGTACTTGGTTCAAAAAGGAGGTTACCAAAATGTGATAAAAGTGGTATTCATATCATCATGATGTGGTCAATGATGATTGTACTAGCTTTCCAGTCCCAAAAATGCTCAATGATGAAAATATATCCTCATGGCATTTATTTGCTAAAAGCTGGTGACACTTAGGTTGCATTATCATGTTAGATTAATTGCATTTCATTATCATGTTGGGTTAATTGCATTTGTTTATGGTTAAATTTCCAAGGACAAGGGGGACACATCAATAAACCTTGAGTTGTTTCAAACATCAAAGAAATAAGGGGGAGATTAAATTCAGCACATTCGTTATAATCCTTGATTTTCACACAATGCAAGTGAGATTATCTTTGCATCATGCATATCATTAATCATTATTCATTACTCATTACTGATATATCAGAAAAAGAAAGAAAGAAGTCATTTGTCATACATTCATGTAAATAGGACTTAGCATTGCATACATCTAAATACTAGAAAAACAAAAAACATAGGGACATATATATGCATTTCCATAAAACACTTTGCATCCATACATTGACAAAACAAAAAAGCATATCATCAAAATCCATACATCATTGCACTCATTTGTCTATATCATAAAATAAGATAACTGCATCCATAGCATAAAGTAAATGCATAACACATCATATAGCTGCATAAAAGATAATCTCATACGTCAACTCATCAAGATGAACCATGGAGTATATCATATATATCATCAAAAGAGTGTTCCTCATATGATCATCAAATTAGTATATCACGATACAATGTCATCAAAGTGCTACATCAAATGTTTTGATTAGTCAAAAAACATGAAATATGGAATGGAGGACATCAATGGGGGATGAATTCTGGCAGACAATCATGATCCTATGGCACCTGGATCTCTACCATCTGGTGGAGGAGGAGGAGCCTGAGAAGTACTCGCTCCATCCTATCTCGGAACTACCATGGTTGATACAAACTACTGTAATAAAGTAGTAACCTGATCCAATTGCCCTACAATAGTGGACATATCTGTCCTCAATACCTTCATATCTCAGGATAATCCATCCATACGATCACCCTGTGCACCCTATGGCTGTGAAGCTGGGGGAGGCATCTGTGGGGCACCATCATCCTATTGTGGAGCCTAATCCTACTGAGCTGCATCATCATCATGCTGAGCCAAGGCTACTCTCTATAACTGTACCAAGGGATCCAATCCCCTAGGAATCTACCTAGCTACCTCAAACTGTGCCTGTCTCTGAGCTCTTTGATGTCTATGAGCTCTATCATGTCTATCTGCTCTAGGCTATCTATCAACTACATCATCCTGCACTCTAGCTGGTCTATCTCTAGCATCCCCATGAGCATGACCTCGTCACATTTGTCCTCTACCTGCTGCAACCCAAGGATGTCTACATTTTCATCCTCTCCGATGTCTATCATCCCTATCACCATCACGATGTCCAGGAATAGGCTCAGCTGGATCGATAAACCAAGGAAACCTGTTGCGAGCCCACCAATTTGCATACTCACGGGACATCCCTGCATCAGCCATACCAGGAAGTATCTCCCATCTGCAAATAGTCATACCCGCAATCTGATCTAAGGCAAACTGGTAGTCAATGCAAGGACCCCACATAGATATCTCTACCAATACTCGAGCATATAGTGCATTTCCCTGAGGCATATCCTGTGTCCAACCATACTGTCTCAAAACTCTGCCAAAGCAGAAGTGCTCAATAGTAGTGGTAGTATGCCAAATCATCCAACGAGAGGTGAACATGTATGGTAACTCATCCTCATCCTCTCTCCATATATCATAATCGAGGTAAGGACACCATGTAACCTGATCAAGATCATCAATCTAACGTCTCTAGTAATCCAAGTGACCCAAGTGGTGCTGAATCACCATCCCAGTATAAAGGAAAGCATAAGGAAATCCCCGATGTCGAACCCTATAAAAAATGGGCCTAGTAATGGGAAGATTCTCCCATATCCACAACTGAAGAACAATGGCACCTACTGATAATGATGCACTCCCCCGATACACCACCTCATGTAAATCATGATACAACTGTGCCAGGATGCAAGAACTCCAATCAAACCATCGAGGATGAGCAAGTAAATCCTCCATGATCCTACCCCAACCGACTGAAAAACCATGACCTCACCGATCGAGAAGTAGCAAACCACCAATCACTGCACCCAAAATTGCTAGTAATGTTGGAAAAGATGCAAACTAAGGCCATGTAATAGTATCCCCATCTCCTATAGTGTTGTCCCTGAATACTTGTCAGCAAATAGAAGAATCATAGATAGAATCATAATATACCACCTCTCCTCTGCACGGGATCCGAAGCAATCTATACACGTCCTTGGGCGTGATAGTCATCTCTCCATATGGTAAGTGGAATGTGTTGTGGTCAGAGTGCCATCACTTTGCCATTGCAGTCAGTAACCCATGGTTTAGCTGAAACCATGGGAGGTCAAGCAAAAATCTCAATCCACATCGCTTGATAACATAGAACTCAGCTGCTGTGAGTGCCTAACTCAAGTCAATAACCCAAGATGCCACTGACTGGATGCATAAGGTAGGGCAGTGATCCTGTTGGCAAAGCAAAAGGAATCATATCAGTACATCATATCAAGGAATTATCTCAAGTCAATCTTTTTCAAAAGTCTCAAGTCATCACACCAAGTATCATCATTAGTTTCTCTGTATTTTGAGAATGAAGCGGCAGTATCAAAATCATATTGATTTTCACACTGATTGATTTATCTTATTAATCACTATCCTAAGTGGATTGACCAATCATATTTCATGATATTACTATTCTGATATCTTGAACCAATTGTTTTGTGGACAATAACAGACCTACACTTATCATCCTAATATATCATCAAGAGTTATCAAAATTTTCATCAGACGCAATCAAGTACACGTGTGAAAAGTACAAATTTTTTCCAAATAGTCAGTAGGCGTGATTTTTATCATGCCAGGTGACATTTAATCTCAAGCGATAGTGAACACATGTCAAGTGATATTATTCTAGTATCAGGTGACAGTTTGCCTGCTAAGTGACAATGAATTAGGCTACGTGATAGTGAATGCTAACCTAGGCGACAATAAATCCGTTAGGGTTATCATATGTGACAACCTATCAGAAAAGAGGTAGTTTAACCTAGCTCTAGGTGAGAGTTGTTCTAGTGGTAGGTGAGAGAAAAAGATTCCTAAGCGAGGATAAAATACATGGAGGCGGGAGTAAAACACATGGACGTGATAGTAAAATACCCTAAGCGACATTAGAACTGTTCTTAGGGAAAAATTCTTAAATTTAGGGCAACGACAAAACATGAAATTGCAATATGATCATAAATGCACAATTGAGGTTCATAATGACTTACCAGAGCTACATAATCAGGTGATCTTGCATATCTTTGGCACCTCTCAAATCTATGCTCTCGAATTGGCACAACCATCTCGAAAATCACTAGCAGATCAGAGAAAAATCACCAAGATGAAAAGTAAAAATGAATGGTAAAACAAAATTTACTATCCTATTTAAGGTATTTTGACCTAATTTTGGAGGTGAAACTAGTTGGTGACCTATCTTAACTAATCAAATCAAATCGGGGCATAATCATACATCATGACATTTCATCAAAGAGTCAGAAATTAAAACATATTTGATAGATCAAACATCAAATCATTTTTTTTTTCGAAATCAAGAAATTAATATGTTTTAATTTCTGAGGGGGCATAAGGGTATCAAATCGAAATTGCAAGCAAACATCATTGGAATCAGTGGGGCATCATAATTTTTTTATCAAGAGGCAACAATCAATCACATCAAGAATCATCAATCAGGACTTAAAGGATCTTTGAAACAATGTTTTTCGCACATTGATTCAAAGAGGGGCATTTGTAGACATGTAAAATTGGACAAATACTTTTAAATTGCAAAAATCAATTAAATGGCTCAAATACTTATAAAAATGCATTAAATCATAAAAAGGGATCACAAATCATAAAAAGGGACATAATTAAATAAAGTTGAGCAAAATCAATTAAAACAAAGAAATTATTAAATAACAATGTTAAATGATTAGATAAAAGCTTAAAGGGACCAAAAACACTATATAATTGATTTTAATTAATTAATTGTATAGTTGTTTAATCAAAAATCAAAATGAACCTATTACCCTTCCATGGCTAAATTTAATTAATTAATTGAATTTAATATTCCTAATTTTTTTCAACAAAGTGATCAACCAATGAGAATTGAGGACAAAAAGACATAAATCACTCAAACATTTAAATTGTCCAAAGCTTTGAAACCATTCAAAGGCTTGTCCCCTCATTTGTCCCCCCATTTATGAACAAAGAAAAGTTTTTGACTCAACCAAGGGATAACCATGATTACTTCACTCTACCCCCTACCCTTGGACATTTACTATAAATATGGAGCATTTTGGAGAGTATTTCCATCTTAGAATTTCACTTGCAAAGCATTGTTATTATAGGCATTTGAATAGCATTCTAAGAGCAATTTGAGCATTTAGCATTGTAATTTTTCAATTGAGCTAGATTAAGCATGAATCCTTCATAGAATAAGCATTTAGAAGCATAATATCAGCATCATTCTCATTTTAGAGGTGTCACTAGTGAGGATTTGCAGCTGAGAGCTCACTTACCACTTCTTTCTAGAGATCCATGGGATAATATAGATTATAGTTGCAAGTTTAAATAGATTTCCTTTGTATTTAGTTTAAATTGTTGCTATCTTATCTTAATTTCATGTAGGTGAGTAACTTCATCACACATTAGGTTACACCAAATAGTCGATAAAATGTCCACTAGTTAGACAACCATGAATATATGAATATTGACTTTTATTTTGAAATGTCAGATTAGATATAAGCACCGAGGAAAAAAAGCTAGGATGACCTGAATATCATGTCCATTTTGATTTAGCAATTTGTATAAGCATCAGAACATAAACGTTGTGATGACCTAAATATGCCTTGCATACAAACACACCAAGCAGTTTTAGAGATCATTCTGATTCTAATGTGAATTACTTGCAGTGACCCTTTATTGTTCACATCCTTGGGTAGTATCCTGTTTCACAGTAGGAGTAAGAAATCATTCAAAAAGACAAAGTTAGATCCAAATTCCTTGAAGCATCCAAGTATCAATGGTCAAGGTACATGTGGCCATCCAATCATGATGGAGGTTATAGTGGACACCAATTCAATCCATAATTTCCAAAGTTATTAGATTTTTACTTACAAGCAGAAGAAAAATAAAAGATTATGCCCCCAGTCATCACTCTCTAAATCCTATAAAGGACATCATCGATGAGCTCAAAGGGACAGAATATGGAGAAATCTCAATGTGAATCAATTAGCATACAAGAAGATTAAAGCATGTTGCAAGATTTGTTTTTGTTTATTGTTGTAGTTTGGTTGTGTTGTCGTTAGATGCAAAATCCTTTTTTAGTAGGGAGATAGACAGATAGACTCAAATATAGATTTGAAGGACCTTGACTGAATATGACTTGTCTGAAGATACTGAGGGCCATAGGATATGACATTGATTGCCTCCAAGTTGAAACATTGATAGGACATAGACTCTTTTGAGGTTTGGTGCATAGATCGACTTCATTGAAAATAGGATGCGAAAGTAAACAAGGAGATATTTACAAACTAAAGTAGTACTGAAAGCTAGGAAATACCAAGATTGCGCTAATGGATAGGATATTTGAATACAAGTGGCACCTGTTTGCTGGGTTTTCACCATCTTGGAAGAGATTGTATTTTTGCTACCAAGGCGCCCGTTTTACCAGGTTTTCACCAAGGCACTTTTTTTTTCTTATTTTTTTTGTATTTTTCATCTTTTCAATTTTTTTGTATTTTTCCATTTTTTTGATTTTTTTGTTGAATCACCAAGGTGCCTATTGCTAGGTTTTCACCAAGATGACCCTTTTTTAGGACTTTTTCTAATTTTTATGCTTTTTTTCAGGACATTGATCACATACTAAATGTCTTAGGCGTAGAATTTCTTCATATGGAGAGTGTTGATTGGTTCTTGGAGCTGTTCTCCTTCAGTCATTGAGAGTTGATAGGATCTAGAGCCAAAAGTAGTAGTGATAACAAAGGGACCCAGCCAATTGGGTTCAAACTTCCCCTTGCGTTCTCGATGGGATTGATTTTTAGTGTTCTTTCTCAAGACTAGATCACTAACCCAAAATTCTCTATGTTTGACTTTCTTATTATAGCCTCTAGACATTCTTTTCTGATAGACTCTGAGATGATCATACACAACTTGCCTGCTCTCATCTAGTAGTTCAAGTTCTTGCAACCTAGATACTCGGTAAAAATCATCAGTTAATAGACCATGCATTCTGATTTTGAGTGATGGGATTTCAACCTCTATAGGAAGTACCACTTTAGTTACATATAATAAAGAAAAAGGAGTAGCCCTAGTGGGTGTTCTAATACTTGTTCTATAAGCTGAAAGAGATGGATTTATCACTAGGTGCCAGTCTCTACCTATTTTGTTGACTGTGTGATGCAAGATTTTCAATAAGTTCTTATTGGACGCTTTAGCTTGTCCATTCCCTTAAGGGTAGTAAATGGATGACCAATGTTGAGTGATCTTGAATTTAGAGCATAAAGAATCTAGGTCCTTGTTCTTGAATTGGCCTCCATTATCTGTGATGATGGAGTATGGTATACCATATCGAGAAATGATGTAGTTCAGGATGAACATTGAGATCTATTTGCCAGTTGCTTGTGTCAAAGGAACTGCTTCAACCCATTTTGTGAAGTAATTTTTCACTGTGATTATATGGGTGTGACCAATCGACGAATGTGGATAGATAGCTCCTATGAGATCAAATACCCATTGTTGAAAAGGCCATTGTGTTGTAAAGGGAATCAAATATCTCTCTAGCGCGTGAATCAAGTTACCATGGACCTGACACTTTTGACAATTCTTAGCATAATTCACGACCTCTTTTTCCATGTCTAGCCAATAGTACCCATCCCTAATAAGTTTTTGAGATAATGTTAGACCATTGGAATGTGATCCACAAATACCTTCATGGACTTCCTCTAATGCACATTGAGACTTGTTTAACAATATCACAATAGGTAATAATAATCATGCCATTGTCTCTCTTAGGATTGATATAATCATACTAAGGATTACTTTCCCCACCATAAAATGCATTTATATTGTCAACCCAGGGAAGTAGACTTGAAATGGGACAGCACAGTTTGTGCACTAAGTTCTTCTAAGAGTCATACTACATATGCTGTAGGAAGATAAAATGCATGAAAGGAACCTATGCTACTGCTGCAAGAAAGTAAACACACTTGGATACTTAATGAAATTACTACAGAAAGCTTGTGAAATGAATCTAGTCTATTTAACAACTCAAAACATTCACTATGTCTATCTTCTGCAAGTGCTGCAGGAACATCCACAATAGTAATGCTGTAGGAGTAAAATAATAACTCTACTTGAAAGCAGGGAAAATGCAAGAAGCAAATCTACTCTAACTTAATCTAATCCACCCCCCAAGTGGGCCCCCTTGGTTGGCTTCTGCTAACTACTAACACAAGAAATAATCCAAAATCACTCTTCCATTAAATTCTTCTTAACTGGTTACATAACAATTGAACAACTCATGAAGAATAGAAAAGAGCAACTTTTTCTATACTGAATACATCATTCTATATTTTCTCATTACCTAAGTAAGTCGATCAAATCCATTTATAAAGAGGATTGATGCTTATTAAAAACATAATAGAAAAGTCTGAATAAACCTCACCAAATAAGGAGGTGGTAAAACAACCATGACATATTACAATTACTGTAGATAACGTAATAAAAACTCTAAGTAAATATAGAAAGACTTATTTCCTATATTCTCTGGAACATTAGCTCCTTTCTAGGCATAGAATATCCTTCAGAACTATTCTAGATTCTTCCACCATGACTGGTCTTCTAATGCCCCTTCTTTAATGTAGTTGCACCACTCTTCGTACTGCTCCTTGTTTACCTGAAAGGTTAGTAACATTCGGTACACATATGCAAGTCAACATTTCAACTCCTACTCAAATGTTAGAACACAACTTAAAATAACTATATGAAGTATTGCATTATATTTATAATAGTTAGCAAAACATGTCATTCAAGCTACCCATAGGCTTTGTGGCTTTAGTTGTACTTAGCATTAGTTCACATAGGTATAAGTCATAAATATTTTAGAAATGTCTAACAGAGCATAAAGAGTGTCAACAAAGTATGAAGATTATAACAAAATTGAGATAATAATTTGTCTCATCATCTACCCCCTACTAACAGAATGCTTGTCCTCAAGCATTGTATTTCTTGGCTATAGACTTGAAGTCACTGATAGTTGTCTTCCCTTTCTTTCCACTCTTGAAAGTGTAGTAAAATCCTCTTGTTCTTTCCAGGTAATCTCCTTGGTGCTCCTCATTCAAGTGATCCAACCTAGTAGTATTGATGTCATATATGGGCCATAGGAGTGTAGGTGGTTGAAAAGATAAAGGCATCCATAATTCCCTTCTGACTTGTCATCCCAACTACATATATCCGATTGCTCTGTTGATTGCTACTTCAAAATTGATTCGGCTGTGTGGCTCTATTTTCTTGAAGGTCCCTGGCAATCTATTCCATCGACTTCTTACTCCCGCAAGACCTCTCTAAAAGGAAAAGTATAGCAGTCCTTGGTATTCTCTATAGATGTTGTCTCTTAATGCAAAGAATTTCTCCCTAATTTTTGGCTTTTGTTTTCCATAGGTCAAATTGAGCCAATCCCTCAAAATGACATCAGGCTTATGTGAGTCAGCCCTTAATGGTAAGGGTTCAGATTTTTCTAGATCCCTACAGATATCCAACTACCTATCATAGTTTGCTTCATTATGCATCCATGACATTAGACGCTTTAAGTGAATATCCCCTATATAGAGCAGAGGATTCCACTCTATTTCATGTGGGATGACAAAGTTATGCAAATATAGATCACATAATAAATTTTGTTGCCATGGGGGAAGAGTTTGATATATTCCATAAAAATCTTGGGCTAACTTGAACTCACAATCAATACCCTTCATGGTCATCATAAGTTGAAACAAAAGAAATTGTTCTTTTAAATAAATAGCATAGCCTAGGTGGCGGTCTACAAGCTATGACCTGATCGGTTAGTTCTAGGGATTTGTCCATTTGTTGTTTTTATTTCTTTAGCTGCTCCTTAAGAGATTCAATTTCCTCATCCTTATCAAATATCTCTTTCTACATTTGATCTCTTTCCTGTCTCCACCAGGTCTTTTGAAAAACAAAATGATTGTATAGGTTAAAGAGTACAAACTGAATTGTTTATGAGGGAAATTCTTACGTCTAAGATTTCTTTTTCTTTTCTTTCAAACCTTGCTGAAAGTACTAAGTGAACCATGTGGACTTGTATGGCATAATGGAGACGTTGGAATATATAGGGTGCTGCAGAGGAGTAGGTTGAACATTCACATGGATGCTCTCTTGTATTATATCAGGGCTTGGCTTAGGCATTACCTGATCATCCTGTGGCATGCTACTATCAGGTTCTTGCACATTTTGAGATTCCTCCATATTTTGAGGTTTTGCCCGCAAGGGGGAGTCATCAGGAATGTATTCAATAGAGGGTTCTGGAGTAGGTTGTGGTGCTGGAACATTTGGATTTCCAAGGGAAGGTGAAGACACTTGTCCTCACATGTGAGGGCTTCTACGCATAGTTGCCTCTCCAACCACTGTAGTTTTAGTTTGGTGGGACCTTTTTGGCTTTTGTGCTGCAAGAGTAGATGCTGCAGGAACAGACACTACAAAACTTGACCTTTTTCTCTTATTTATTTGAACTGTAGGGTTTTGAATTTCACCTTCTAGGTTAGGGATTTATTTTTCAACTTTCTGTTTGGCTTTCTTAGTGGAAGAACTAGGTATATCACTCTCTAGAGTGGGCTTAGAAGACTTATTTTCTGGGGACAATTATGGTTCTTTTCCTTTTTCAGCTATTTGTTCACTAGGCCCAGAAGACACTACTTCATTCCCTAGAGGTTGAGCAATAGGGTTAACTTGGGGCTACAAGGTTTTAAATTGAACAAATTCTGCCAGGACATGGGAGAGACATCCCTAAGGGATTTTTCAACCAAAAGCTTTATTAGGGCATGGTGGCTTATGGAATTTGCATTACCCTTTTGTGTTTCCTCAGCACTAATGCTTAACATATTATAGAGAAAATTAGAAATATTGACCTAAAGATTATGCCTTACACAACTAAGCAATTTGAAATGATGGGCATGCAGGTTTGAAAATCTTCCTTCACAAGTTAAATACCTGATAATGTGGGTAGCCAATTTTGGAAATGGTGGTGGAAGAGACAATCTCTTGCATCCCTTCGTAGTGATTTCAAGCAGAGGATCACTCAGTCAGGAGAATTGAGTTCGAGATGACCTGGCATCATGCTTGTTAGGATAGTGTTCTCCAATGACTAGTAATCCAGTGACTTCTACAATTCTTTCCTCAGTAAAAATTGTTAAACCCCACACAGTTGCTTGTCCCTCTTCAAAAGTGCCCATAAATTATGCTGCAACCTCATTAAATTTTGTCAACTGAAGGAAATACCCTAGCTAGCCGCATGCATTAAATCTGTGAACTGCTTCAACACCCGCCAATAAAATACCATGGTGAACTGGTTCATGTCTTTGTAATTGTCCACCCATCTTAGTAATTCCCAATCTTCAATTTGCTACTCTCCAATTTACTGTTAATCGTTCGGTCTTCGTACACTTCTGAAAATACCTTCCTCTTCAAATGCATTTGCAATTCTTGAAAATACCAATTTTTTCACTTACATTACCTTCGTTATGCTTGACATGAACAATAATAATGACATTGATTACAGAGGACATCAGAACCTTAAGTGGGAGTTATCTTGCAATTTAATCATGGTCCTTTCAAGTCATGTCAAGCTCAAAAAATTAGAATTTTAAGGTATGAAAAATACCATAGGATTAAAAGAATTAATAGAACGCAGCCTAAGTACAACATTGATGTGACGAGGTTGTGACTAGGGTGACTTATGAATAACACTTGGAATTTATTACACTTCCCCTGCACCCTACAAAATTTTGACAAGTGTCCTCACTTGATAAATTTAGCATGAGAATGGGAAACTAGCGTAACGCTAATATGATACATCTAATGCAGTACTAGATATAATTATTCAAACCTGTGTGCTAAAAGTGAGGAAAGAGTTAAAAAGTTGTACCTAGCAATTAGTTACCGTACATGTAATACCCCAAAAATGGGCTATAGGTTCATTAACCTCCTATATCAACAATTTGAATGAAATCAACATCAGAGTCCTAACCAAAGGCACATCTGCACATTATTGAATCATAATTGATTATCCTAAATTCTGTATCGGAGAATATTCCTAGCAATATTCAAATTTTATCCTAATTATTCTTAAATTAATAATTATTTGGTGATAAATCTAATTTATCCTAAAGTTTGATTAATTGAATATTCTGAATATTTAATTAATTAGATTAATTCTGCCACTTAATTATTTAATTACATTTAATTATATTTATTCCTAAATTGTATTATTTAATTTTGACAATAAATAAAAAATCTTATGACTAATTGATTAAATTCCTATTTAATTAATTAAAGTCAGTTGTCAATATTTAATAATATAGTTTTAGAATAAAGTTTGATTTAATAATTGATTAACCCATAAATCAATTATTTTATTTCAAAAATCAGTTAAGTTGAGAATAAATCACTTTATTTTTAAATTAATTTATAATTAAATCATGCACAATCAGAAAAACAGGCAACTAGAAATTAACAATCAATTTTAAAATTGAAACTCAACATCTGATGATGAGTTGAAATTTGATCTAAACTCTATTTTGAGTAAAACTCTGCTTTTGCATGATTTTTGTGAGTTAATTATCTCTAATTTCCTGATAACTCAAAAATCAACTTGAGTTTATCAAGAGTGATTTATGGATTTTCTCCTGCATCCTCAAAGCCGTGGATTTCTATAAAATCAAGGCTCAGCTCTTCATAATCAACAACACTCAAATTTGCACAATTACTTTGGTGAATTGGCAATTGAAGGATTAAGCACTTGTGACAAGCGATTTGTGAGATCTTTCATAGTTGATCATAATCTTTCATAGTTTTTGCATAGTTTCATATCATAGATTTCATATCATTCATAGCATTATTAGATTAAATCTGCATTCCATTTCATTCATATAGCTTAGATTCAAACAAATTTCATAATATTGCACAGAAAATACAAAAATATAGAATAATCTGCATTTATACAATCTTTCATTCTTTTGCATTCAAATCCTTCGTTTAGGTGTTGCATTGTCATTGATCTCGGTCTGATATGATAATATCATACTTGCATCTACTAGAAGGCAGTAAATCACCTGGTTAGCTTAGTTTCCATTTCATTGCACCATTTTGATTTTTGCTAACCTCTAATGTTTTACTGAAGTGTTGTGTCTACAACTAGGTACAAAATTCACACACACATTTCTAGCGCCCACCGTGGGGCCCTGAAATGGGTTTCCATTCAATTTCTATCAATTTTTATCAATTTCTTGTCATTTTCTGATTAAAAATGTGATCTTTTATTTTCTGTCCGTACATTTTTTGTACGAATTTTGTCAGAAAGTCATACCAGGAGGTACCCACTATCGTACGATAATTCATTTTATCGAGGCTTGTATCAGAAGCTACACATTATCATTTGGAAGCTCAATTGTCGTATGAGAAGATACCCACTATCGTACGAGTTTCCAGACTATCGTCTAAAAGGTAACCCACTGTCATACAAGTTTTGACTCCAGGATTCAATTATCATTTTAGAATTTTTGGCAGTTTTCCAGATTTGATTTTTAGATTTGGACTGACAGCTAACCCTAACAATTGAAATCTTCTATTTTTGATTGATATTTGCTGAATCTGATTGGAAAAAGTGCAACTAAATTACTAAAATAGGTAAAATCTACTAAGCACATTATGATGAATTTAGGTATTCTACTACGATTTGATAACACTTCAATTTGGACATAAAACAAACTCTCACGTGTCAAGCTTGTGTGACTTTTCTTGCTTTTATATCACAGACTTCATTTTGGGCTATAAAATAAACATAGATTTGCTTTCTACATATCTGTTACACATAGTAAATAGGCCCTATGAACACTATTTGTGGATGATCTTGAGAGAGTGGGTTTCTTCCACTTGTTCATGCATGCGAAGCTCTTCTTGACGAAGGATCCCCTTGTAGGTAGGGAGGTTACTGAGAGCGTCTCATGTTCTACTAGATTTATGTGTCTTCAACTTTTGATTGATACATTCTCTCTCCGAAGGGGTTGATAGATCATAAGTGGTTGACATCATAGATCTTTGTGATATAATCTTGGTCTTAGCATGTCAGATTAATTTGTTTTCTTTGTTTTGGTTAAAAGTGAAAAGGCTAGAGGACTATGCTCTACTTCCTTTTTGGGTAGTATCAGAAACTTAGATCCTTGAATCTGGAACCAGTCTCCATGTGGTATCTTTTGCGAGTCACCTTTAGAGAGGGTTAACCATAGTGGACATTCCCTTAATTGGGTCAACCACATGGATGAAACCTCAAGCAGTAATAGCCATTTTCACTGTGTTAGTAGCAGCTGCTATATAAATGTCCTTGTGGAGGAAATCTTCACAGGTGTGGTCTCTTGTTGGGCTGTCAGATCTCCCTAGTAGCTCCTGATTGATTAAATTCTCAGACTATGTCAAAACCCCGGTGTGCCTAGATTGGAGTTCGCCCTCTTGAGATCACAAAAGTTGCAGAGTCAGACCATTACTACAAACCCTAGTGAGGCCAAATTTTCATTTTTCTAGGAATATGTGCGTTATTGAAATTTTTTTTGGAACATACACAATTAGCACTCCTAGGGATTAGCACATTCAATCACTTGATTGTTCATGCCCAGGGTTGCTTTGTCCCTTGTTCATTGTTTTCAGACGTGCTTGGAATCACTTTCTTGTTATTTTGTGTGCTTGTTTATCTATTTGGTCACTGAAAATGAACGATCCTAGAATAATCTTCAAACTTGGAGAGAAAAAGTTGTGAACAATTTGAAATTGAAAACCTAAAATTTGCAAAATCTGAAGTAAAATTCCTTTCGGGAGTCAAAAGTCATCCCACAAGGTCAAAAAGTCATACGAGTTTTGGTAATTGTCATCTCAAAACCCTTGTATTGTCGTATGACAGCTTGTATAGTGTCGTACGAGTTTTGCCACCAATCAAAAGAAAAAAGTCAAAATCCTACTATCAACCATCATGCAAGCTTTGCAATTGTCGTACGAGTTTTGTAAACTATCATTTCAGAGCATACCCACTATCGTACGACCCTGCAGAAAGTCGTTTGAGAAATTTTATTGCTAGAAAGTTGTCAAAATTGTCAGAGACCCAATTTTTATAGCCTATTTCCAAAATTTTTTGAACAAATCACTATGTTAGGAACAGAGCAAAAACTAGAAAAAATTCATTCATTTTTCTCAAGTGAGCTCTTGAGTCTGATTTTGCCTTCTGATTTATCAATTTGAGTCTTTTTCATCTTGTGTCAAAACCTTGTCAAAATCATCTTCAAATTTAGTCTTCTTGCTAAAATGGCTAAGTGTTGTGAGCTCATGCCCACCATCTGTTGGGTGTCTACCCACACTACTATGGCACAGTATCCTTCATTTACGTCTGATATAATCTTCAATCAATTCAATCTTGACAAGGTTGCGTCATTCGATCTTCTTGAATCAGGTCATTCTTCAGTTGTCTTCATCTTGCTTTCTTACTTCACCCAAGGTTAATGGTGGAAACTAGAGCTTCCTCACATAAGAAATCTGGAGAAGCACTCAACACCATACTTTTGACTACTCACAAGGGTCCAACTCTTGAACAACTCTACAATTTTGGTCTTTACGAAGATGACGGTCTTGGCAATTTTTGATTGAAAACTGGTTACATACCCCCTCCATCAACTCACGAAGGTAATCAATAAACTCCTCCTCACACTATCTGAGGGAGTCCTAAAAATCCTAACATGTCTCACAGAGGAACACAACATGGGTCTCAAGGACCTCATTCTCAACACGGTATGGATCAAGAACCTACACCTTTTGAAATTTCTCGATATCAAAATGATGATGATTTCAAGAAAATGATGAGGCAATTCTTGAAAGAAGATGGAGAGGCATATTTTCTAGAGTTAGCTCATCAAGGAGATAAAATTCCTCCCAACTTTAATGTTTAAGATATCATTACACATGAGGAAGAAACCCCTATCATAGCTATGATGAAACAGATGCATGCCATGCAAGTCAAACTTAACAAAATTGAAAAAGAAAAGGAGCCTAAGGAGTTCTCCATGGAAGCTCTATGCCCTTTTCCATTCGATAAAGACTTGTACATGTCACCATTCCCTAAAAGGGTGGAGATGCCTAAATATGATAAGTATAATGGAAACTCTGACCCTCAAGATCATGTCAGAGAATTCTGTACTCAATCCATGGAGTTCATGCACCAACCAACTTAATGCATCTTTTCCCTCGATATTTGGGAGGGTCAACCATTCATTGGTTCTCTAGAATGCCTCCTACTATCAAAACTTTTGAGGAGTTAATCAAACTATTTTATCAACAATACTCATACAATATTCAACATCTAGTCACCATGATCAACATCTGCAATCTGAAACAATATCCAGGTGAACCATTCCTAACATTTCTCAAGAGATGGAGGAAGAAATTTTCTCTATATGCTAGACCCATTCCAGAAATTGAGAAGCTGGAAATCTTCATCAATAATCTTGTTCCAGAAATCAAATACCCTTTACAAATGAAAAATCATACATCTTTTGATAAGATGGTAGACAATGTAATCAAAATTGAGAAAGTACTTGTGAAAAAAGGAGACATCACACTTTAAAAGAACAAGTATGAATCTGGATCTAGTTCCAAGGACAAGAACAAAAACTAGAACAAGAATAAAGGTGTTCTCATAGATGGTGTTGTTGATAATATATGTGCCCCATCTAAGGCACCCACTTTCAATCTGACTGTTGGTACCTAGGCCATCAAAGCTTCTAAAGCTAAAGCAATAGAGTCCAACAAAAAGTCATCTAATTACAAACCTTGGGCTACAGATCCTAATCACAAATTCACTCCTCTTGGAGAATCCTTGGAATCTGCCATGAAAACTCTATTGGCAAACAAAATCATCTACTTGCCTGAGATAAAAGTCTTTGATCTTGAACCTAAATTGAAATGGTGGAGAGAGAATGATTTCTGTGAATTCCATCGCAATAAAGGTCATAAGACTAATAATTGCGTTCACTTGAAACACATCATACAAGACAAAATTGATAATGGAGAAATCATGATTGACAATCATAAGAGCAATAATGATCATACAACATTCACATAACCATTTCCTAAACATGGTAAAGAAGATTCTTCTTCTTAGCCTGATATGGGTGCTAAAGTCAATTATGCATACTCTGGAAACAATGCTGTCATCAATATGGTTGAACCATGTCTATCTAAGCATTGCAATGTCATCATAATTGTAAGAAAAGATAGAGAAAATCAATCAGCTAATACAGTTACTCGATCACAAGCTCAGGTACACCTACAAGGACAAATACGAGATTCATCCAATGTCCCTAAGGTGCCTTTCAATCTTTCATCTACTTCTAAATAGAAGGCTACATCAACATCTTCAAATCCTAAAGACACAAGGCCTACGTCATACAGTATTGTTCAACAACTCTAGCACACAAATGAAAAAATCTCAATGTTTGAGTTGCTTCAGATATCTCCAGCTCATAGAACCATTCTAGACAAAGCTCTGCTTAGATCCAATGTTCCTGATAACCTTGATTTAGATAGATTCCAGACTATGGTTGGTCATCTTACATCTCCGTAGTATATTTCCTTTTTAGAGGAAGATGATAACTCCTTGAGTCATCCGCATAACCAGCCCTTGCATATTGAAGTCTTGATCCAAAACCATCATGTCAAATGTGTGTTTATAGATGGGGGTGCTGGTCTAAACATTTGTTCTTTTATCTTGATTACACAATTGGGATTGTCAGAAATGGCCATTGATCCTAGAAAGAAGATAACTATCAAAGCATACGATGAGCAAGAAATGTCTTCCAAAGGAACAATTGTCTTACCTATCAGAGTGGGTCCTATTATTAGAGATACTATATGTCAAGTTCTTCATCTACCTTTGGCTTACAACATCCTTCTAGGAAGACCTTGGATACATGAGATCAAAGCTATTCCTTCTACATATCATCAATGTTTAAAATTTCCTTATGAAGGAGTAGAGGTGATGATTCTAGCTGATCTATATACAACTTGCAATACATTGAATGAGAGTGCTGATAAACTTGTTCCTAATAATAGGGAATCTTCCACTAAGCAGCTAGATGTTGCTTCAACATCCAAGATGGAAGACATTGCTAAAGAGGTTAAGATCAAAGAAAATGGTATGGGAGAATATACTATACAACTAGAATTATCTTTGACATCTCTCCCTATCTCACCTAAGTCTTATGGACAAACTCTGAAACAGTCCAAACTAGAGTCTAAAGAACCTTTTGAGGCATATAAAGGAATTTTTTTTGCAAAACAAGTATCTAAACAAGAGTTTGAAGAAGATGAGGCTGTGCTCACATGGCTATACAAAGATGAACCTAAATCTCAAGTTGTTAAAAAATGTGATGCTAACACACCCATGATCCCTTCTAAGTCATATGGCCTAGGGGACAAATTGATCACAAAAATGGGATATACTGGAAAAGGACCTCTAGGACTACAGGGTAAAGGTCTTATGTCACCTCTTGATCATCGTGGTCAAGCAAACAAGAATACAACAGATCTAGGATACAATAAGAAGCCTTTCTGTCTTAGCAAGAACTCCCCACATGTCTTAGAATAGATTGAGCCATCCACAACAAATTAACTAAAGGGAGAAATAATAGAACAATCTGATAGTGATGATTCAGACACCACTGAAGATCTCATTCCCTATGAGTGTTTGCATAAAGAAATAAAAGACCTCCTTGACGCTGAAGATAATCCAATAAAAAGAATTAATGTAGTAGAAAAACAAGAACCTACTATAGAGCAAGAGATAGTTGCAACACAAGAACCAGCTAATCTTGAAGATAATCAAACAGACAAAGAGGAAGGTGGTAGATATTCTGAGACAAATTCCCATGAGTATGAATTCAAATTAGAATTTGAGGGTAACCCTTCTTGGGGTATTCATCTTGACTTTACTCATGTTCTTAGATTTCCTAGACGCATAGATGAAGAATCTAACGACTATGAATGGGGAGCTATTCTAGAGGAAGATGAGCTTATTAAAGAGAAACATATTGATTTTATTCACCAATATGCACCTAAACCCAATGTAAGTCTAGAGTGAAATGATGAACTTATTGAGTCTGATCCATCGATGGCTGAAGTGAACTTCCACAATGAAATTGAGCCTATTCATGAATTGAATGTCTTAAGTTTTAATATCACCTTTGAACTCGAGTGTCAGGTTAGGACCAATGATGACATATCCATATCCGTAAACACTATTTCCCAATCTTTCATGACTTTGACTATCCAAAATCTTGAACTTCTTGACCAAACCTCTACAAATATGAGCCAAGGTATTTATACCTTTCCCAATGACAATGCCCTTGCTTGCTACCTCAATGCAGTTGAGCCTATGATGACTTCCATTAGTGAACAAAGTGTTAGCATGACAGAGTCAGACATCAAGTATCTTAGTCAGAAAAATAAGAATAAAAATAAAAAGAAAAGGAGTTCTGAGGGTGAAAACCACTTTGTGGCAGTCTCAGAACCTACAAAAGTAAAAATAAAAAGATGTATCCGAAGGTGAAAACCTCTCTGAGGTGCCTAAGGATGAGATATTTGATGTTCTTTCGAGTCATTTATAGGATAGATCTCAAGTTCTAATTGAGCCCACTCAATCTATCAACTTGGGAACAATAGAAGAACCGCAGTTGATCTATGTAGCACAATCCTTATCAGAAGAAGAAAAGAAAAAATTTACAAAATTCCTAAAAAAAAAGAAGATCAATTTTGCATGGAAATATTTAGATATGCCAGGATTGGATCCTGATCTTATAATGCACCATTTATCTATAGCTCCAAATGTTAAACCTGTTAAGGAAAAATTGAGAAAGATGCATCCACATGTTTCACTCTTGGTAAAAGCTGAATTATAGAAGCTCCTAAAGGCCGGATTCATTCATGTTATTGACTATGCTGAATGGATCTCTAATATTGTACCTATTTCAAAACTAGACAAATCAATTAGAGTGTGCACAAATTTTAGGGATGTAAACAAAGCATGCCTTAAGGATGATTTTCCACTACCTAATATTGATATGATAGTGGACATGACTGCGGGTTTTGAGATGTATTCTTTGATGGATGGTTTTTCTGGATATAATCAAATCAAAATTGCTCCAGAAGATCAAGAGAAAACTACTTTTACATGTGCATGGGGTACCTTCTGTTGGAATGTCATGCCATTTGGGCTTAAGAATGCTGGTGCTACATATCAGAGAGCTACGACATCTATTTTTCATGACATGATGCATTGAACTATGGAGGATTATGTTGATGATACTTTAGCAAAATCTATGATTAGAACTGAACATCTAAATGACTTGAGCAAGATACTCGACAGAATGGAGAAATTTAGTCTCAGACTAAATCCTAAGAAGTATGCTTTTGGTGTCACTTCTAGAAAGCTCTTAGGATACATAGTTTCAAAGAAGGGCATTGAAGTTGATCTAGCTAAAGTAAAGGCTATAATGGAGATGCAACCCCCAAAGAACATCAGTCAAATGAGGACATTGCAAGAGAGAGTTCAATCTATCAGATGCTTCATATCTCAACTAGTGGACATATCACAACCTTTTACAAAGACATTACATAAAGGTGTGACCTTTGCATGGAGTGAGGAATGTGAAAAGAACTTTAATCATATCAAGAAATATCTATCAAATCCTCCTATTTTGATGCCTCCTATTCAAGGGAAGCCATTGATCTTATATGTCTCTGCAACAGATACATCACTGGGGGCATTGCTTGCACAACATGATGAGAACAAGAAAGAAAGAGCTATATACTATATCAGTAGAACATTGGTGGCCTATGAAAAGAATTGTTCTATGATTGAAAAGACTTGTCTAGCTATGATCTTTGTGTCACAAAAATTGAGACATTATATGTTGGCTCATACCACACATTTAGTAGCTAAGATCGATCCACTAAAGTACTTGCTAAGCAAAGCTACCCTCATGGGTAGATTAGCCAAATGGGTCATGCTCTTAAGTGAATTTGACATTGAATATGTTGAAAGAAAATCTATTAAAGGCCAAGTTATTACTGATCAATTAGCAGATGTACCTTTGTTCAATGAAACACTAATGCAAATGGAATTTCCAGATTTCTCTATCATGAATCTTTCTTCTAGAGAATGACAATTGTTCTTTGATGGCTCCTATACATAGAATAGATTTGGAGTAGGGATTTTGTTTATCACTCCTCAAGGATACTCCATTCCTAAAGCATTTAGAATCAAATTTCCTTGTACAAACAATATTACTGAATATGAAGCCCTTTTAAATGGTATGAAAATAGCAATTGAGTGGAGAGTGATAGAGATACACCTTCATGGAGACTCCCAACTTGTTATCCATCAAGTCAATGATGTGTATCAAATGAAAGATGAAAAGCTCATTCCATACAAGAGAATGGTAGATGATCTCAAGAAATACTTCATATCTATCACCTTTGAGAAAATACCTAGAACATAGAACAAGGCTGCCGATGCAATGAAAATGCTATTTACTTTATTGCAGCAACCTGAACATGAGCTATACTATGAGTTCCTAGTGGAAGCACTATCTTATCCTGCATATGAGTCCCCTGAAACCCACATGATTTGCACTATTGAAGGTCATGATTCATCTTGATACAAAAACCTATTCTCCTATCTCAAAGACCAAACCATTCCTGATACCTTTAACCACCATGAAAAGAGATACCTTATCCAAAATGCCTCTCGATATGTCATCATTGGTCACGATCTATACAAATGAGGTTTAGATGGTACACTACTTAGATGTTTAGAATGAGAAGAGTCTCAATGTGCGTTAGAGGAAGTCCATGATGGTATTTGTAGGTCACACTCGAATGGTTTAACACTAGCCTGAAAACTTATTAAGGTTGGGTACTATTGGCCAGAAATGGAGAAAGAGTCTATCAAGTTTGCTAAGAACTATCAAAAGTGCCAAGTGCATGGTAATTTAATTCATGCTCCAGGGAGAGATCTAATTCCCTTCACTACACAATGGCCTTTTCACCAATGGGAATTTGATCTTATAGGAGCCATACATCCTCATTCTTATAATGGACATACCCATATAATCACAACTATAGATTATTTCACAAAATGGGTAGAAGCAGTCCCTTTGACACAAGCAATTGGAAAACAAATATCTATGTTCATCTTGAACTAAATCATATGTCGGTATGGTATTCCACATTCTATAGTCACAGATAATGGCAGACAATTAAAAAACAAAGACCTAGATGATTTATGTGCTAAATTCAAGATTACACAACATTGGTCATCTATCTACTATTCTCAAGGCAATGGACAAGAAGAGGCTTCAAACAAGAATCTATTGAAAATCTTGCACCGTACAGTTAATAAAATAGGAAGAGACTGGCATCTCATGATCAATCCAGCTCTTTGGGCCTACAGAACAAGTATTAGAATGCCCACTGGGGCTACACCTTTCACTTTAGTTTATGGGTCTGAAGTGGTATTGCCTATTGAGGTTGAAATCCCATCACTAAGAATTAGAATGCATGGTCTAGTAACTGATGATGACTATAGAGTGTCTAGGTTGCAAGAACTTGAACTACTAGATGAGCGTAGGCAAGCAACCTATGATCATCTCAGAGCGTATCAGAAAAGAATGTCTAGAGGTTACAACAAGAAAGTTAGACAGAGAATTTCAGGTTGGTGATCTAGTCTTGAGAGAGAATCCTAAAAATCAATCACATCAAGAACACAAGGGGAAGTTTGAACCTAACTGGCTGGGTCCCTTTGTTATCACTAATAGTTTTGGCTCTGGAGCCTATCAAATCTCAATGACTAAAGGAGAACAGCTCTGAGAACCAATCAATGTTCTTTATCTGAAGAAATTCTATGCCTAAGGCATTCAGTCTATGGTAAAATGTCCTAAAAAATCTTAAAAATTAGAAAAAGTCCTGAAAAAATGAACATCTTGGTAAAAACCTAGTAATGGGCACCTTGATGATTCACAAAAAAATTGAAAATATTAAAAGTACAAAAAAATTGAAAAAATGAAAAATACAAAAAAATGAGAAAAAGAAAAAGTGCCTTGGTGAAAACCTGGAAACAGGCACCTTGGTAGCAAAAATAGAATCTCTGCCAAGATGGTGAAAACCTAGCAAACAGGCGCCACTTGTTTCAAAATGCTCCATCTATCAGTGCAATCTTGGTCTTTCCCAATTTTTAGTCTTGCTTTAGTTTGTACATATTTCTTGGTTTGTTTCTGCATTCTTGTTTTCAATAAGTTGGTCTGTGCACCAATCAGCTCAAGCGTCTATATCCTATCAATGTTCAAACTTGGGGGCAATCAAAGTCATATCCTATGGCCTCTAGTGCATCCTAGATGTATCATATCCAGTCAAAGTCCTTTGAAGCTATATCCGATTCAATCAAGTCTATCTCCTCTCTAGAAAGGATTTTGCATCTACAACAATGCAATCAAACACAAATTGAAAACAATCTATGCTTTTACATACTTTTATCTCCTTGCATGCTTACTGATTCACATTGACATTTTTTTGCATATTGTGTCCCTTTGAGCTCTTCGATGATGTCCTTTATAGGATTTAGAGAGTGATGACTGGGGGCATAATCTTTTCTTTATTTTTTGCTTGTATGTGACAATCTATCAACTTTGGAAATTCTGGATTGAAATGGTGTCCATCTGTAAGAGCCTCCATCTTGTATTGGATGGACATGAGTACCTCAACCATTAATACCTAGAAAATTCAAGGAAGTTTGATCTAACTATTTTCTTTTTGAGTGAGTTCTTTCTCCTACTATGAAACGTGATCTTGCCTAAGGATGTGAATGATAGAGGGTCACTATGGGTAATTCACATTGGATTTAGAATGATCTCTTGACTGTTTGATGTGTTTGTACCGCAAGACATATTCAGGTCATCACGATGTTTATGTTTTGATGCTTATACAAATTGCTATATCAAAATAGACATGATATTCAGGTCATCCTGGTGTTTATGCCTTGGTGCTTATATCTAATCCAACATTCCAAAAACAAAATCAATATTCATATGTCCATGGTTGTCTAACTAGTGGGCATTGTATTGATTCTTGCACATACAAATCGATATTCATATGTCTATGGTTTCCTAACTAGTAGGCATTGTATTGATTTATCCGGTTACCTAAAAATTCAATGATGAAAATGACTGACACATGATCAGTGACTAGGTCCTAGGTCTTAGGTTGCATTTCATTCTGCATGTCATTTTGCACTTTGCATGATCTCACAAATTTCTTGAACACTTAAACTATTCTTCAAAAGAAAAAATGCTAAACAAGGACTGAGCATTGTATGAAGGTTCCTCCAATGAAACAACAAGTAGAATCCTTTTTCGGGATCAAAATCAAAATATGAGATCATTTATATTGTAAACTACTTGCATATTCGACCTTCAATCATCAAACAAATCCAGAATTCAACTTAACTAATTATCTTAAATCAAACTATCAAAATTTCAACTTGGTCAACTATGGTAAACTCATGGTTAAACCTAGTCAAACTTGGTCTTCAGGACCTCTAACCGATGTAGAACACATTCCCAGATGTGTATAAACACTTCTCAAATCAATTAACATGCTTCTAAACTACAACGCTAAATTTTCTTGTCAGATTTTAATTTTAATCCGGAAGGGGGCATGTTATTACACATCATTCAAAGTCTATAAATCTAAAATCTAAAAATCAAACCTTTCCTCAATGATCAAGACAACAACCATGTCTAGCTACTGATTCATCTAAAGTCCTCGTCGCTTGGGGCAAATCTATCATCTCTTGGGGCATATCAAATTCATCATATCAATCTAGTATCCTAAATCTATCTTGTAAACTATATTAGCTTTTCATAACCAACAGTTCATTTGCGTCATTTCCTTGTTTCTTCGTAACTGATGGGTTCAGGATGTGATACCAATATGATTCATACAAGGACATTCAGGTTTGGAATCAGTCACTCACTTCTTCGCAACCATAAGGTTCAGAATCATGCGTTTTGGCACTTTTTCATAATCACCAGTTCATTGTTGTTGTAGTTAACATTATCTTTGGTCATTCAGGACCTTAATCTTGAATCTTTAAATATTTTAATCGGTTTCTGTCTCGAAATCAGTTAATCTTTCAAATCAAATTAGTTTCATACATCATATATCAAACACAGACTATTCTTTGAACCACTACGCTTTGCATAGTGATTCAAAGAGGGGCAAAATGTAATACCCCAAAAATGGGCTATAGGTTCATTAACCTCCTATATCAACAATTCGAATGAAATCGACATCAGAGTCCTAACCAAAGGCACATCTGCACATTATTGAATCTTAATTGATTATCCTAAATTTTGCATCGGAGAATATTCCTAGCAATATTTGTATTTTATCCTAATTATTCTTAAATTAATAATTATTTGGTGATAAATCTAATTTATCCTAAAGTTTGATTAATTGAATATTCTGAATATTTAATTAATTAGATTAATTCTGCCACTTAATTATTTAATTACATTTAATTATATTTATTCCTAAACTATATTATTTAATTTTGACAATAAATAAAAAATCTTATGACTAATTGATTAAATTCCTATTTAATTAATTAAAGTCAATTGTCAATATTTAATAATATAGTTTTAGAATAAAGTTTGATTTAATAATTGATTAACCCATAAATCAATTATTTTATTTCAAAAATCAGTTAAGTTGAGAATAAATCACTTTATTTTTAAATTAATTTATAATTAAATCATGCATAATTAGAAAAGCAGGCAACTAGAAATTAACAATCAATTTTAAAATTGAAACTCAACATCTGATGATGAGTTGAAATTTGATCTAAACTCTATTTTGAGTAAAACTCTGCTTTTGCATGATTTTTGTGAGTTAATTATCTCTAATTTCCTGATAACTCAAAAATCAACTTGAGTTTATCAAGAGTGATTTATGGCTTTTCTCCTGCATCCTTAAAGCCCTAGATTTCTATAAAATCAAGGCTCAACTCTTCATAATCATCAACACTCAAATTTGCACAATTACTCTGGCAAATTGGCGATTGAAGGATTAAGCACTTGTGATAGGCGATTTGTGAGATCTTTCATAGTTGATCATAATCTTTCATAGTTTTTGCATAGTTTCATATCATAGATTTCATATCATTCATAGCATTATTAGATTAAATCTACATTCCATTTCATTCATATAGCTTAGATTCATACAAATTTCATAATATTGTACAGAAAATACAAAAATATAGAATAATATGCATTTATACAATCTTTCATTCTTTTGCTTCAAATCTTTCGTTTAGGTGTTGCATTGTCATTGATCTCGGTCTGATATGAGAATATCATACTCACATCTACTAGAAGGCAATAAATCACCTGGTTAGCTTAGTTTCCATTTCATTACACCATTTTGATTTTTGCTAACCTCTAATGTTTTACTGAAGTGTTGTGTCTACAGCTAGGTACAAAATTCACACACCCAGTACACATGAATGTGAGTTGATGAGAGTGTCAATTTCGACGGCTGCATGAAAGTGCTGACGTGGTATTTTATTGAAAGCATTAAAGTAGAAATTGTGGGTGACGTGGTGTTTGAGTGGGTGGTAGACATAGAAATGAGATGAGTTGGTGAGAAGAAGAGAGAAAAGTGAATGAAGAAGTATACCTCATATTAAATGAAGTTTTATTATGGGTGTTTTCGAAGGCATATTATGGTGAGGCTGTAGGAGGAAGGCTTTCACCTTCTGCTGTAGGAACTATTTCTTGAGGTGCTATTAAACTTTGTGTGCTAAACTGCTGCACAGATTCTTCCTTGGTTTGAGGCTTGTGATATAGGTGCAAGTGGTGTCCACTAAAAAGAAGCTTAAATTGGATTGGATCAAGTGTGGTCAGTTGGACTGCTCCATTATCAAAGACATATTGAATTTCATATGGTCCCAACCATCTAGTCAGCAACTTCCTTGGAATCTCCTTGAATCAAGAATCATACAATAGAGCCCAATCACCTTCTTGAATGTGCTTATTCTTGATATGTGAATCATGCCACCTCTTCCTTTGGTTCTAGATTAGCTCTGTTCTTTCCAATGATGATTTTTGCATCTCATCTAGGGAATTAAGGTGGAGTAGGTGTTCTGATTATGCTGTAGGAAGATTGATGTTCAACTCCAGAGCTGTGCGTAATGTTTTGTGTTCAAATTCTATAGGCAACATTGCTGCCTTTCCATACACCAATTCAAATGGTGTGAACCCTATTGTGGTCTTCCATGTTGTACAATAAGCCTATACTACTTCAGTTAATTGACTTCTCTAATCCCTATGATGCAATTGCACTATCTTTGTTAATATTGCCTCTATCTCTCTATTGGTGACTTCTTCCTATCCATTCACCCGTAGGTGATAAGGACTAGACTTTTGATGCCTTATGCTATACACCTTCATTAGCTCAATGATTAGATTTGAAGTGAACTGTGCTCCTTGGTTTGTGACTAATTCTCTTGGAACTCCATAATGGGTAAAAATGTCCTCATACAAGAATTTGGCTACTTTTTGATCTTTGGCATTCTGCATTGCTTTCACTTCCACCCACTTTGTTAGATAATTTGTGCATAACATGATGTAAAATTTTCCATTTGATGGAGGATCAATTGGTCCTATAAAGTCCATACCCCATTTATCAAAGGGTGTCATCACCACTTGTGGATTAAGTGGCATCTCATCTGATTTTGTTGGATGACCCATCCTTTGGCATTTATCACATTTTTTTGTATAACTGGCTGAATCTTTGTGTAATGTTGGCCAATAATATCCCATTGTTAAGATTTTCAAGGATTTTCTCTTTGCTGAAAAGTGACCTCCACATGGCTCATCATGACAAGCATGGAGTATGTCATATATTTCATCTTCTCTCACACACCTCCTCATGATCTAATCTGGACCAATGTAAAATAGATTTTTATCTATCCATGAAAATTGAAATCTTTTCTTTGCAATCTTTTTCCTATCCTTTTGAGAAAAATGTGGGGGAATCTTATTTGCTACAAGATAATTGGTTATGTCTACATACCATGGGTTTTTGATTGCTATTTGGAACAAGTGTTCATCTGGAAATGTATCTTCAACCTGAGTGGTGTCTTCAACATACTTTTGTAGTCTAGATACATAGTCAGCAACTACATTTTCCTTCCTTGGCTTATCAACAATTGTTATATCAAATTCCTGTAATAGTAAAAGCCATCTTGCCAATCTTCTTGTTATAACAGGTTTGTTCATCAGAATTTTATTACTGAGTGATCAGTGTGACCAAAAATGGGATAGCCTATGACATAGTGTCAGAATTTGTTCAATGCATAAACTACATCTAGGAGTTCCTTTTCAGTAACTATATAGTTTAATTCAAGGCCATGGAGGCTTTTACTAATATAGTAAATTACATTCTCAAGGTTAGTAGGCTTTTGTCCTAGCACAACACCTATGGCATAATCTGATGCATCTATATGGATGTGGAATGGAATAGACAAATCTAGTCCTTTGAGGACTGGTGTAGTTGTTAGAAGTTTCTTTAGCTACAGGAAAGACTCATCACATGCTTGTGTCCATATAAATTCAGCTTCTTTTGTAAGCACTGTGTATAGAGGACTCGCAATTTGACTAAATTTTTGAATAAAGCGTCTATAGTATCTAGCATGTCCTAAGAAAGATCTTACATCTTTTTGCTTAGTAGGGGTAGGTAATGTGAGTATTACCTCAACTTTAGCTGGGTCCACTTGAATTCCTGCTGCCAAAATAAAATGCCCAAGTACTACTTCTTCCTGCATCATCATAAAACATTTCTCACTATTAAGGGATAGATTATGTTCCTTACATTGGATTAGCACTTTTTCAAGATTCTTCAAAGCCTCTTCAAATGTCACTCTAAATGATGTAAAGTCATCCACATATATCTCCATACAATCATGTGATATGTCAGCAAAAATACTAACTACAACCCTCTGGAATGTTGCTGGTGTATTGCACAACCCAAAAGGTAGGATTGAATATGCATATGTCCCCCATGGACATGTGAATGTAGTCTTCTCTTGGTCTTTTGGAGCAATAATTATTTTATTGTATCCACTATATCCATCAAGAAAGGAAAAATACTTTTTACCTGCTAAAGTATCAAGTACTTGGTCAATGAATGACAATGGGAAGTGATCTCTCTTGGTAGCTTTGTTTAACTCCCTGTAAACCACATAGATTCTCCATTTACCCCCCTTTTTGGGTACTATAACCAAAGGTGATACCCATTTACTATCAGATATAGGATATATAAAGCTAACATCTAATAACTTTTGTAATTTAGTTTTGACTATCTCACTTAATGCTGGATTAATCCTCCTTTGGGGCTGATGGAGTGGTAGGCTTCCTTCATTTATATAAATCCTATGAGTACATAGTGTAGGGCTTAATCCCTTCTTGTCCCCATAGTCCCATGCAAAGGCTTTCTCATGTGTTTGCAATAGTTTGGTTAGTTGCTCCATATGTTGTGAAGGTAGCTTAATATTCACATGGAGATTATGATCCTTAGAAAGTTCAATAGTAGTTGTAAGGTCAAGCATGGACACTTCAGGGATAGGACTTGTATTTAATTCAATAGGTAGCAACTGATGGATAATATTGGGTTCTGAAGGTAATACACAGTTCTCAAAATTGTCTTCATATGTGGTTAATTCTAACACAGAACTTTCAGATATATCTTTGATTATAATACAGTCATTATTAAGAATGCTCTGAATGACTTCATCTTCCTCTTGCAACTTTAGAAAAGATTGCCTATGTAACATCATGAGATGAACCACATAATTTAGTTCTTCTTCCCCATCTCCTAAATCTGGCCATATAGATGTACTTAAATCTGGATGTGGTTGAGATGGAGAATACAATGCTAGTTTCTTAGTGACTTGCCCATCTGAAATTGTCATGTTCCCTAATCTACAACTAATGTTTGTATCAGCTATTGCCAACCATGGGCATCCTAGGATAACAGGGTAACCAACAAGATTGACCTTTGGTGATAGAATCATGAAATCAGTAGGTTACTCCCAAGAATCTAAGGCAACTATTATGTCTTCTATCATTCCACCAGGGGTGATAGTAGAGCTGTCTGCTAATTGAAATATTGTTGGAGTAGCTCTCAACCCTTCAATGCTCAGTTTCTTCATAGTATCCTTGGTCATTACGTTAATGACAACACCTAAGTCTATTAATGCATTTTTGACAGACTGACCATTAATGATAATGTTCACAACTAGACTCCCTGGATCTAAATATTTTGGAATTACCAATTTTCCTAACATGATATCAGCCAATTGTCCTATAACATGAACTATTGTAGGATCCTTTTTCTTTCTTCCTAGCTTTTTAAGACAAGCTTCTTTTATTCCTTTTCCATAAACTGGAACATCCTTTATTGCTTGAAATAGGGGAATCTAGACATGCATATTCTTTAGCTGGTCAATGATATCAAATGGTTGGTCTTCTTTTGGTATGGGCTTGTCCATGCTGAGCCTTTGAGGAAAAGGTACTTTAAATGATGTATGAACATTGGATGAGTTGGAAACATTCTCTGGGGCAATAGTATTTGGCAAAGCATTCTCTGGAATTGGTACTGATGCTATAGGAAGTTCTGGCACTTTAGTGATAAGAGGTGGTTTAGGTGCAGGCAAAGTAGTACCTAATCTTAAATGTATATCAGCTATGTTAAGTGCATAGGCAAGGTACTGCTGAGCATCAATAGCATACATTTGCTGCTGTGGTTGTTGACTGTTGGGATTCGGTTGTGGTTGAGAAGGTAAATATGTTTTCTTTTGAGGACTTGTATTTGCAGGTGGTGGCATTATTGCAGGTATATTTGTTGGAGGTGGTAAAGGTGGATATCCAGGATTTGGATTAGGCCATTGCTGAGGTCCTCTCCACTGGTTAGTGGGCTGCCAATTCCCTTATGGTTGTTGCCATTGGTTTGGAAATTGTGGTCATTGGGGTTGTTCTGGAGGATACCATTGATTCTGTTGATTATTTGGCCAAGCATTATTCCAAGTGGGTTGATTATACTGTGGAGGACTTTGGACATTCTGATTTTTCCACTGACTATTATAAGGATTTGAAATTTATAATGGGTCTTGAGGCATACCTTGTCTCATGGCCCATGGCCAACATTGAGAAACAAAGAATACTTGCTTGTCCTCTCCTTTTATATTTAAGTATTCAATTTGAAGATGCTGATTCTCTAGGTTTGTGACCAATTTGCACTGACAATCCTTCTTTTGTTTGTGACAATGAGGATAGTATTCAGCTAGCTGCGCCTCAGTGTCTGCATGTTTCTTCTTGGTAGTTATCATGTCCAGATGTGTAGCGACATCATTTATGATGTCTTTCTTGAAGTCTGACAATAGGTTTGAAATCTCCATCTTTGAAATACCATAGCCACTCCTTCTAGTGTCGAGCGAAATCCCCTTCCTTTCTTCACGACTGCTCTAGAATAGTTCAGACAAATCTTCTGAAGATCATCCTAGGAAGATTGAGATATATCTCCTCCAGCCATGAGGTCCAATGCTTCGAGACAATTTTCATTCACTCCTCTTAGAAAAATAAGCTTCTGTGAATCCTCCTATAATGTATGTTGAGGGTTCTTTTGTAAGTTAAATAAGAAGTGTGATATGTAGTCCTCTAATGTCTCATCTTCCCTTTGTGACATTCAAAAAATTTCATCTCCTTTTGAATCACTCCCCTTGCAATATTCCTTATACTTCCTTAGAAATAAATCTCTCATCCTGTCCCAATTTGCTACTACATTTGCTCCTAAGCCCATGAACCCTATGAGAGATGACTCCTTCAGTGTTTCTAGAAACAACTTAAGCTTATGACTATCAGTGGTATAGTCAAAACTTTGACACAGTATGTCAAGCTCAAACAAAAAGGTGTTAGGATCTGTGTGATGATGAATATCACCTTCATGAAATTAAGATCTAATAGCATCAATTTAAAGAAAATACAATGCAAATCTAGTTTAAAATGAAACTATAATCTAGAACATCTCATGGTTCTCTACAAAGAAGTGGTAAAAGAAGCTCTCAGCTTAGATCCTCACTAGTGACACCTCTAAAATGAGAATTTGTGCTTCTTTATGCTGCTACTATGCTTCTACAATGCTCATTCAATGCTTAATCTAGCTCAATTTGACAAACTACAATGATAATTATTCTAAATGCTCTTAATTGCTCTTAGAATGCACTCAATTGCCTATAATAACAATGCTTTGCATATGAAGTTCTAAGATGGAAATGCTCTCCAAAATGCCTCATATTTATAGTAATTGTCCAAGGGTAGGGGGTGGAGTGAAGTAATCATGGTTATCCCTTGGTTGAGTCAAATACTTTGCTTTGTTCATAAATGGGGGGACAAATGAGGGGACAAGCCTTTAAATGGTTTCAAAGCTTTGGACAATTTAAATGTTTGAGTGATTTATGTCTTTTTGTCCTCAATTCTCATTGGTTCATCAACTTTGTTGAAAGAAATTAGGAATATTAAATTCAATTAATTAATTAAATTTAGCAATGTAAGGGTAATAGGTTCATTTTGATTTTTGATTAAAGCAACTATACAATTAATTGATTAAAATCAATTATATAGTGTTTTTAGTCCCTTTAAGCTTTCATTTAATTATTTAACATCATTATTTAATTTCTCCTTTGCTTTAATTGATTTTGTCCCACTTTATTTAATTATGTCCATTTTTACTTGATTTGATCCATTTTGATGATTTAGTGCATTTTATTGATTTTTGCAATTTTAAAAAGCACTTGTCCAATTTTGCGCGTCTACAAATGCCCCTCTTTGAATTGATGTATGAAGAACATTGATTCAAAGATTCTTGAAGTCCTGATCACTTTTTAGGTCCTGATTGCTGGTTCATTGATATGCCTCTGATACTGATTGATTGCTATTTCTAATACGATATGATATGATTACTATTTCTAATAATGAAACAAATTTTTTTTATGATGCCCCACTGATTCCATGATGTTTGATTACAACTTCCATTTAATACCCTGATGCCCCCTCATAAATTAAAACATATTAATTTCTTGATTTTCTATATTTGATGATGTTTGATTTTGTGAATATGTTTTCATTTCTGAAACATCTTGATGATAAGCCATGATTTAAGAATATGCCCCATTTGTTTTGATTAGTCCATATAGGTCCTTGTCCATTTTCACCTCCAAAATTAGGTCAGAATACCTTAAATAGGTTGATAAACCTTTATTTACTATTCAATTTTACTTTTCATCTTTGGTGATTTTGCTCTGATCCTCTGGTGAATTTCGAGATGGTTGTTCCGATTCAAGAGCATAGATTCGAGAGGTGTTGGATATATGCGAGGCCACCTTAGTATGGACCTCTGGTAAGTCATTCCCAACTCCGTCTTTACATTTATGGTGCATTTATTAGCATTTATTGCAATTTCCTTATTTCATCATTATGTTGAACATGCAAAATCATGCCTAGGAGTAATTTAATGTCGCTTAGACCTTTTTATTGTCACCTCTATGCTTTTCTCTCCCACTTCTGTGTATTTTGATACCGCTTAAGAAAATTTCATTCTCACCTAGGAATAGGATACTCATGCCTATAACTAGGTCAAAATGCCCCTTTTTATGGATGTTGTCACGTATGAAAACCCTAACGATTTTACTGTCGCCTAGGCCAACATTTGCTATCGCGTAACATGATTCACTATCACGTAGCATGCAAACTATTGCTTAATACCCGAATAATGTCATGTTGCCTATTTTTATTATCACCTTAGGTTAAATGTCGCCTGACATAAGTAAAATTACGCCTGCTGATTCTTTTGAATTTTTTTTTACTTATACTTGATTGTGTCTGATGAAAAATTTGATAATGTTTGATGATAGGATCAAATGATTAGTTTAGGTCTATTGCCTTCAACAAAACAATTGGTTTAGGATATCAGGATAGTGGTATCATAGAATATGATTTGTCAATCCACTTAGGATAGTTACTGATAGGATAAATCAATCAGTGTGAAAACCGATATGATTTTGATACTGCTTAGTTCATTCTCAGGATACAAAGACATGAACAAATGGTACCAGGTGTGATTACTTGATACTTTTGATAAGATTGACTTGAGATAATTCCTTGATATGATATACTGATATGGTTCCTTTTCTTTTCCAACAGGCTCACTTTCCTACCCTATATATCCGGTTAGTTGCATCATGGGTTATTGATTTAGGTCAGGCACTGACAGTAGCCAATTATCGTGTGGTTGAGTGATGTGGTTTGAGTTTCCTATTTGATCTCCCATGGTTTCAGCTGAACCATGGGTTACTTACGGTAGTGGCAGAACAATGGCACTCCAACCACAACACATTTCATTTACCTTATGGAGAGATGACGATCACACCCGAGGACGTGTATCAATTACTATGGATTCCCTATAGAGGAGAGTTGGTATACTACGACTCCATCTATGATTCTACTATCTACCGATGAGTGTTTAGGGACAACACTATAGGTGATGGTGATACTATCACATGGCCTCAGTTTGCTTCCTTTCCAAGATTGCCAGCCATACTTGGTGCCTTGATTGGTTGTTTGCTCCTTCCTGACCGATGAGGTCATGGTTTTTCTGTCGGATGGGGTAGAATATTAGAAAATTTTCTTGCTCATCCTTGACACTTTGACTGGGGTTCTTGCATCCTTGCTCAACTTTATCACAATTTACATGAGGTAGTGTACAGACATAGTTCTACATTATCAACTGGTGCTATTGTTTTGTACTTATGGATATGGGAGCATCTTCCCATTACTAGGCCCATTTCTGATAGGAGACGGCCCCGGGGTTATCCTTATGCTTTTCTATAGACTAGGATGGTTATTTAGCATCATTTAGGTCATCTGGACTACTAGCGTTGACATGTAGATGATATTGATCAGGTTTAGTGGCCTCCCTATCTTGGTTGTGATCGGTGGAGAGAGGATGAGGATGAGTTATCTTATATGTTCACTCCTCGTTGGATGATTAGGCACACTACTACTACTATTGAGCACTTCTACTTTAGTAGAGTTTTGAAATAGTATGGTCAGATGCAGGGTATGCCTTAGGGAAATGATTTATATGCATGAGTACAGGCAGAGACATCTATGTAGGGTCCTTGCATTGATTATGAGTTTTACTTAGATCAGATTGTAGGTATGACTATGTGCAAATGGGAGATGCTTGCAGGTATGGAAGATGTTGGTATGTCTCATGAGTATGAGGATTGGTGGGCTTGCAACAGGTTTATTCATTTCAATGATCCAGTAGAGCCTATTCCTGGTCGACGTGATGGTGGTGGTGATAGACATAGGAGAGGATGAGGATGGAGAGATCCTTGAGTTGCAATAGGTAGAGGATGGGTAAGGGATAGACATGATCAGGGTGATGCTAGAGATGTATAGGTTGATGCAGTCCCTCCTAGAGCAGCAGTTAGACAGGATAGAGCTCATAGACAATAAAGAGCTCAGAGACAAGCTCATGTTGATGTTGCTAGATAGATTCCTGGAGGTTTAGATCCCTTGGTGTAGTTACAATGAGTAGCTTTGGCACAAAAGGATGATGATGCTCATTAGGATTAGGCATAGTAGCCACTAGGTCAGGCACAACAACCATAGGATCAGGCACAGGGTGCATAGGATGCTCCCACTATCAGTTTATTAGCCTAAGATATGTAGGTGCTGAGGACAAATATGTCCACTATTGTGGGTCATTTCGATCAGGTTGCCTCCTTGCTGCAATAGTTTGTTTCAGCCATGGTTGTTTTTAGATAGGACAAAGTGAGCACTTCTCAAGCTCCTCCTCCACCAGATGGTAGAGATCCAGGTGCCACAAGATCATGATTGACTGCTGACAGATTCATCCATCATTGATGTCCTCTATTTCATATTTCATGTTATTTGACTGATTGAGACCTTTGATGTACTCCTTTTGATGATATTGTATCTTGATATAATTGATGTACTGGATCCCTTGATGAACACTTTTTTGATGATATATGATGATATACTCCTGGGATCATTTTGATGAGTTAATTATAAGATTATCTTTTATGCAACTATATGATGTGTTATGCATTTACAATTTATGCTATGGATGCAGTTATCTTATTTTATGATATAGATAAATGGGTGTAATGATGTGTGGACTTATGAGATGCTTTTCCATTTTGCCCATGTATGGATGCAATTTTTTTTTATGGAAATGCATATGTATGTTCCTATGTTTTTGATTTTTTTCAAGTATTTAGATGTATGCAATGCTAACTCTTATTTACATGAATGTATGATATATGGAAAATGATTACTTTCTTTTCTTTTTCTGATATATGAGTAATGAATAATGATTAATGCTATGCATGAATGAAAAATATAATCTCACTTTCATTGTTTAAAATCAAGGATTATGATGAATGTTTGAATTTAATCTCCCTCCCATTTCTTTGATGTTTGAAACAACTCAAGTTTTATTGATGTGCCCCCCCTTGGTCCTTGGAAATTAACCATACATAAAGGCAATTTACTTAACATGATAATGCAATTAATCTATCATGATAATGCAACCTAAGTGTCACCAGCTTTAGCAAAGAAATGCCATGAGGATAAATTTTCATCATTGAGCATTTTAGGACCGGAAAGCTTGTACAATCATCACTGACCACATCATGATGATATGAATACCGCTTTTATCGCTTTGTTGGTAACCTCATTTTGAAATTGGTACAACCCTCACTAGTTGGATGACCAAACTATGGGAGTTTGAATATCGGTGTCAATGGATTCAATGTTGCAAGTGGATTTTTGGTATTAAGATATGGAAGATCTAAATAACCAAGGGATCCATTTGTGTAAACAAGAAAAGGTTAATCCTTCCTCTTATGAGATAGTCCTTGATGGTTCTTTGATGACCATGTCGTTAGAAAAATTCTCATAAGTTGATGAATCTTCCTCCAAACAATCACTTAAAGGCAAGAAAATATCACACCTCTATCATGGCCAATCTAGTCGAAACATCATTGATTAACTAAAGAGATGTGATAAAAAGAATCAATTTCCTAAAAAAATGATCAAAAGAAAGCTTTAAGTATTTTGCCATGTTTTCCTGATTTTCAAAAAGTATTTCAAAGCATTATGATCTTTAAGATGTTTTGTCAATTTTTAATCCTGAATAATAAAGTCAATGAAGGCTCATGGATCAAGTTGTAGGATCAAATACTTGGGTTGTGAACAATGATAGCCATCAAAGGCTCATGAAAATCACTCTCTTTGAAGTCCTGATAAATCTCTCTCTGACGTGACTGATTGTAGCACTTATTGAATTCATATGGTACCAAAATTCCAATCCTTTCCTGCCCCCAAGTGATAAATGCGATCATGTGACAAACTTAGGGCTGTAGGCAATGCAACAATGTGACTAAAAGCTTTATTATGACTATATACAAATGATAGATGCACTGAAGGTTTTACAAATGGGATGTTGGGAATGCAATATGTACACATGTGACTAGGAAAGACAAACTTAAGGGAACAAAAGGTGCTTGTTTACCAAGTTTTCACCCTTTGGATGGATCAAGCTCTTTTTTCTGTTTTTAAAGCTTTTCTCTTTTTTTGCTACCAAGGTGCCTATTTGCTAGGTTTTCACCAAGGCACTTTTTCTTTTTCCAATTTTTTTGTATTTTTCTTTTTTTTCTTTTTTTTTCATATCATCAAGGCACCTATTTGCTAGGTTTTCACCAAGATAACATCTTTTTTGAATGATTTTTCCTTTCTTTTATGCTTTTCCAAATGTTTTTGGTATTTTCAAGATCTCTTTTGAATTATGTACAATAAATATGATGCTCTCTCATCTGATACTCTTTATACTCTTTCATCTGACTCATGTGTAGAACCTTTTGAGATGAATACTGTTGATGGGTTCTTGGAGTTCCTCTCCTTCACAATCTGATAACTTATAGGTTTCTATGCCAAATGAAGATACTATGATGAATGGGCCAAGACAATTAGCCTCTCATTTGCCTTTCTTCTCTCTTTCAACCTGATTCTTTGGGTTCTCTCGCAACACTAAGTCTCCTACCTGAAAGACTCTCAATTTGATATGTTTATTATAGTTCCTCAAGATTCTATTTTGGTACACTTTTAGGTGCTCATAAGCTTGTGCTTGATGCTCTTCAAGTAACTCCAATTGTTGAAGTGTAGAAACTCTATAGTCTTCATCTAGTATCAATCCTTATAATGACACTCGTAGAGATGGTATTTCAACCTCTAATGGTAAAACTACTTCGGCCCCATAGACTAATGAGAATGGCATGGCTCCCGTAGGTGTTCTCATGCTAGTCCTATAGGCCCATAATGCTGGATTAATTTGCACATGCCAATCCCTTCCTGATTTATTGACCAACCTCTTCAAGATTTTCAAGATATTATTATTCATGGCTTTAGCTTGCCCATTTCCTTGAGGGTAATAGATTGATGAGGAGTGGTGAGTGATATGAAATGTTGCACAAAGTTCATCAACATCCTTGTTTTTGAATTGTTTTCCATTATCTATTATTATGGCATGAGGAATACCATATCGACAAATGATGTGATTCAAGATGAACATGGAAATTTGTTTGCCGATTGCCATTATCAAAGGAACCACCTCTACCCACTTAGTGAAATATTCCATTGCGATTATGATGTATTTGTGCCCATTTGAAGAAGGTGGGTAGATCACCCTAATCATGTCAAATCCCCATTGGTAGAAAGGCCATGGTGTAACAAATGGGTGTAATTCCTATGCTAGTGCATGTATCATGTCACCATGATATTGACATTTGCTGCATATCTTCACAAAATGGCAAGCATCCTTTTCTAATGTCTTCTAGAAATACCCTAAGCGAAGGATTTTCTTAGCTAGATTTAACCCGCTTGAGTGTGACCCCCAAACACCTTTGTGGACCTCTTGTAAAGCTAACTTAGACTCTTCTTCCTCTAGACATCTAATTAACATCCCAACAAGACCCTTACGATACAATGTTTCTAAAAGGATTATGTAACGGGCTGATTGGCATATGAAAATGCATTTTTGGGCTCAGGATTGGTCTAAAGGTAGCACTTGGTCTTTGAGATATGTGTATATAGGGCCATACCAAAGGGAGTCATGTCCATGTAATAGGGAAACAATTTGGGTTTTAGGAAGGTTGAATGCCGGGTTTACCAACTCTTCCACCAAGAACTCATACTTCTCATTTTGATCTGGTTTTTGTAACAAAGAAGCCAAGGTGGCCATGGTGTTAGTTGCTCTATTTTTCTCTCTAGGAATCTGCTCAAAAGTGATCAAGGAAAAATAATTTTTCCATCCATCAATCATAGTCTTATATGGCATCAACTTTTCATCTTTGGTGTTATATTCATTGTTGACCTAATTGATGATGAGTTGAGACTCTCCATAAATTTGTAGCTCTTTGATGTTCCACTCTAAGGCCATTTTGATGCCTATGACTAGTGCCTCATATTTCGCTATATTATTTGTGCATGGAAACAAGAGCTTGTAGGACTTAGGAATGGTGTAACCTTGAGGAGTGACCAATAGTATGCCGGCCCCAGAACCTCCTTGAGTATAGGAGCCATCAAAGTATAACTTCCACATTTTTGCTTCTATGTTTACAATGGCGGAATCTAGAAATTCCACTTGAATAGTTTGTGTAGAAGTCATGGGATTCTCAGCTAGGTGATTTTCTATCACTTGCCCTTTTATTGCCTTTCTATTGACATATTCAATGTCAAATTCACTCAATATCATAACCCACTTGGCTATCCTACTTGTTAAGGTAGTTTTGCTTAACAAATACTTGAGAGGGTCAATTTTGGCAATTAGCTTGACCTTATGCATCAACATATAATGTCTCAATTTTTGAGATGAAAACACCATTTCTAGGCAAGCTCTTTCCATAAATGTGTAATTAAGTTCATATTTAATCAATGTCCTACTCAAATAGTAGATAGCTCTTTCCTTTCCTTGTTCATCCTCTTGCACCAAAAGCACTCCTAGGGATCTTTCGGTAGTAGATATGTATAGAAGCAATGCTTTGCCCTTGATTGGTGGCATGAGAATAGGTGGATTTACCAAATAGGTCTTCAATAATGTGAAAACTTAATCACATTCCTCATCCCACATGAATATAGTATCCTTATGTAGCAATCTGGTGAAGGAATGACATTTTTTAGCCAATTGAGAAATAAACCTTCTTATGGATTGTATTTTGCCTTGTAAGGATCTCATTTGGCTGATGTTCCTAGGTATCTCCATGTCCATTATGGCTTGTACTTTCTCTAGGTCCACTTCAATTCCTTTAGTAGAAACTATATAGCCTAATAGCTTGCCGGATTGGACACCAAAGGCACATTTCTTTGGGTTTAATCTGACTTTGAATTACTCCAACTGAATGAATATCTTTTGTAGAATTTGGAGGTGTTCTTCTCTTTTGTGGGACTTTGCTAGTATGTCATCCACATAATCCTCTAAAAAGGTGTGCATCATGTCATGGAAGATAGTTGTCATGGCCCTTTGATATGTGGCTCTGGCATTTTTAAGGTCGAAGGGCATGACATTCCAACAAAAAGTACCCCAAGGGCAAGTAAAGGCTATCTTTTCTTGGTCTTTGGGTGTAATTTTTATCTGATTGTAGCCACTAAAACCATCCATTAATGAGTACATGGAGTGACCTGCTGTCAAATCTACTATGGCATCTATGCTCGAAAGTGGGAAATCATCCTTAGGGCATGCAAGATTCAAGTCTCTAAAATCTGTACACACACGAATAGATTTATAATGCTTTGTGATCAGTACAATGTTAGAGATCCATTCCGCATATGCTATTGCTCTTATAAATCCAACCTTTAACAATTTTTCCAATTCTGCCTTCACTAGGAGAGCCACATGTGGGTGCATTTTTCGTAACTTTGCCTTCACGAGTTTAACCCTGGGTCTAACATTCAAATGATGCATTATGATATCGGGATCCAATATGGGCATGTCGGCATATGACCATGCAAAGTTCACTTGTTGTTCTTGGAAAAACTTGATGAAATCCTCTCTTTCTAGAGGTGTAAGTGATGCTGCCAAGTGTATAAATTTTGGATCCAATTCTATCCCAATATTGACTTTTTTTGTCAGTTCTATAAGAATAGGTGACCTTTCTTCCTCATGTTCAGGAAAGGTATCCAATCTCTCTTCCTTTGGTGCCACAGTTGGGTTTTCACCATAGGAAACATCTTTTATCTTTATTTTTTTTGCTTCTAGTGGTGCCACATAGTGGTTTTCATCACTAGAACTTTTCATTTTTTTATTTTTTTTCATTTTTTTCTTTTGACTAAGAGATTGAACCCCCGCTACTTCTATCATGTTCGGTTTGAGTTCGTTGATGAAAGAGGGTTCAACTGCATTAAGGTATTAGTTTTTTGCTTGGTCATTGGGAAAATAAAGTAAGTCATTTGGCTTGGTTTGGTCCCAATCAATGAGGTCTAGATGTATCAAAAGTAAGGATTCATTGGGTAAAATGTCATCAATAGGGTTTATGGACATGACTTCATTTGAGGGTTCATACATTGTATCATTTAGATCTATGATGTGAGCTTCCTCGATATGGTCCATGGAAGAAGGGTCAAAATCCCCTTCACTTGAGTCCTCTTCAGCTTCTACGGGAAACAATGTGGGAAAAACCATGAATGGATTAAAATTAACATTCGAATCTCCCTCCTTTGAAGGCATCCAAAATGTATCTATCCATGCTTGATTGGTAGGTGCGTGTCCTATGTTAAGATCTTGGACATTAGGTTCTTCATTGATTTCAATCTCTTGCCTTGGGATCTTTGCATAAGTATGTATTGCAATTACCTCCTTATCTTGACATGATTCATCTGATAGGGTATCCCACTCATAATCTCAGGAGTCATCACTATCTCCATTGGATTCTAAGGCATTTATTTGAGGATAAAAGTCTTGCATTGGGTTGGAGCTTTCACCTTTGTATTGGTAACCTACTCTAGATTTTTCTTCTTTTGCCCTCCAAGTAGGTTCAATGGGTTCTAGTAATCCTCTATTTCTTTGGCCTAAGGGTCCTCTTCCCTTGTATCCCATCTTCTGCATTATCTCAAACCCTTTCCCATATTGATCAGTTTGTATATTAACATGCTGGATTCTTTCCATGGGAGTGTTTGAAATATCTTCCTCATCTTGATAAAGCCATTGAAGGACTTCATTCTCCTCTTTGTCAAATGCTACTTTGTCACTTTCTCTTATGAAGTAAGAGTTGTATTTATGAGGCAAGTGTTCTTTTGATGGTTTACCATGTGTTCTTGGAGATGTGGGCATGTCGAATAGGGAAACAGAGTATTCTCTTACTCCTTTTGAACTAATTTTGCATTGTTTATTAAATACATCAATCATCTTATCCATTTTCTTGTAGTTTTCCTTTTTAGCTTCATCTTTTTCTTCTCTAGTAGGTTTGTAGAGTACTATCTCTGATTTGGGAGTTTGATATGAACCCTCATTAGTAATTGGACCCTTGTAGCTTATCTTTTCCTTTCCCTTAGTTGATGTCATTGAGCTAGCTTGAGGAGGGTTTTGAGTAGCATTTAATGTTATGACCGGATCATGCCTTTAGAGGCCCTTTCAGCTTCATCATAAGCCTTAATAGTGATTTTTTTCATAGGGTTAATGCAAGACTCAGACAACCCTAAGGATTTAACAAGACTTAATGTACAAATGTTAAGCCCAGCTCCTCCATCAATGAGGGCTCTTTTGACTATATGCCTTTCGATTAAGACCTCTATATGCAATGGTAGATTTTGAGGATGGGTTGTAGACATGTCATCTTGGTCAGAAAATGAGAGACAATGAGGTGCCAAAAGATGACCTACCATATTTTGGAACTTCTCCTCTTCTAAGTTAGTGGGAATGTTTGTCTCTATTAGAGCTTTTTCTAAAATATCCTTATGGTTAGGAGATAACTTCAATAACTATAAGATAGAGTTTTTCACTAGAGTTCTTTGCAACTGATCAACCAACCTATAAGGTTTTGTTGCTGTAGAAGGTTGCTTGACCACAATGTTGGACTGTGGAGTGCTAATAACTTTAGGAGAAACCCCTTGTAGGGTCATTCTAGAAGTCTGCCCTCTTGTAATGACATTGGATGCCTCTTTTTGGGGCTGTTCATTGATTATTATAGCATTCACAATGTTATCATAAGGTGGTGCAAAGTTAAGATTATTGGTGCTTTGCTTCTTGCCATTAGATGACTCCCCTTTGTCATGTTTGTAAAAAGGTTGTTTGAATGCTATATGATCTTCATTTCTTTGAGGTCCATCAATGGTGATCATGCCACCATCGATTAAATCTTGCACTATATTCTTTAGTTGCAAGCATTCATTTGTTGTGTGCCCTCGAATTCTGTGATACTCACAATGGCTATTGGCACTCCACCAACTAGGCTTGTTATTTGGCTCATAAGGCTGAATGCTGGGTAAAGTAATGACATTATTAGCAATGAGAGTCTTTAATGCCTTTTTGAGAGGTTCACCCAAGGGTGTGAAGTTCCTTTGAGGAGTGGGCACCAAATATTTATCAAATTTATTATTTCTTGCATTATTTCCTTGGTTGCCCTTGTTGCCATTGTTGTTATTGGAAGGTGCATTGGATGTCTGATTGGCATTATTCACTTGATTAGGTGTCCTTGTAAGAGCAAATGGGAACACCTTCAAGTTGCTAGACTCCACCACACAATCATTAAAAATTCCCTTATTGTTGTTCTTATACCGACTATTACTATTGAACCAATTATTCTTTTGATTGTTTCCATTGTTGGAGTTATTGTTGTTGGAGTTGTTCTTATTATCTTTATACAATTTTAGTTCTCCACTTTTGACCAACACTTCCTCCATTTTCAATTAAATCCTGGAAGGTCTTAGGACATTGCATTCATAATCGGTAGTTCAACTCATTGCTTAAATTTTTTATGAAGATATCCATCTTCTCCTTTTCAGGCACACTCCTAGGATATCTTGCAAAAACTGTCCTCCATCTTTGTAGAAAAGTGAGGAATGCCTCTCCATCCTTTTGTTTAGTGTTACATAATGTTATCATCGTGACCTCATGCTTGATGTTATATGAGTAATGGGCCACGAATTTCAAAGCTAACTCTTTGAAGGTCTTAATGTCGAAGGGTAACTTAGAAAACCACTCCATAGCCATCATGCCTAAGCTTCGCATGATTAGTCTCATTAAATATGTTGTATCATGCATGAACTCTAAGCTCAATGCACAAAACTCATGTAAGTGATCCTGGGGATCCGACGTTCCTTCATACTTGTCATACTTGGGGAACACTACATTGATTGGGAATGGAACCATGACCAAGCTTTTATTAAATGGGAATGGAAACAATGCTTCTACGGAGAAAGGCTTGGGAGCTCCACTTTGTTTAATGGTATCCAATTGCATTTGGAACATCTTGAACTACTTATTCATGATGTCTAAAGTACTCTCCTCAACTTCCAGTAGTTTGAGTTGGTTAACATCATAGTCATGGGGAAGCTTGAGGCCTTTTTGTGCTAAGTCCAGAAAGTGCTTTTCTCTATCTCTATCCATTGCCTTTTCCATGAGATTTTGGAAATAGGGACATTGGATAGCCTCACTAACCTTCTCATCCGTGGCATCTTCTATCGTTTCTTTGGTGTGAGTTTTATTGTGAGTGTTGTCAATCCCTTGAGCATTTTGATCTGCCCCTCCATTATTTGTATTGCCTTGGTTATTTATGTCAATGCCCCCATTATTGGCATCACCTTGGTTAGTGGGATCAATGCCACTATTGTCTTTACCACCCAAACTACAATAGTACATCATGTTTCCTTCCCCTTCTTGTTCGGGTGATTTTTGGGGTACTCTTGGAGTGGTAGACTTGTCTCCTAGATAAGGGAGTTCTTGACTCAAATACGTTCCATCCACTTGCAAGGTTTCCTTGATGTAGTAAGATCTAGTAAAAGTAGGCATGAACCTCAGAGAGTAAGAGTTGATATTACTTGTAGTCTAATCCTTTGTATGATTTGCAACAATGATGTAGAAACAAGATTTTTGACCGAACTGAAAGTTGGAGCAGTAAGAACACAGAAAAGGGTACTCAAATATGTGATCAAAATTTTTTGACCCCCCTTGTAAATACTCTCTATTTTCCCTTTTATATTTTTGGGCGTCACTGGCCTAAGTGTAGGTGTGACTAAAACTTTTGTACGTGTGAACTGGTTTATCATTAGGTGGCACACTGTAGATGTACAGGTGGCACTTTTCTATTACTAAGCGAGTTTCCAATTTTTACTAGGTGTGTTTTAAAATATCTTGAGTGTGACTTCACTGTGTCTATGCATTTTTAAACAAGTCACAGGTGTGACTGAACCTCTGATAGGCATGTTTTTTTGGTGCATAAGCGGCACTTCTCTGACCAGTTTGTAAGATTTTGGATTTTTAAATGTTTAAGATCAGTCTTTTGAAATTTATTTGTTTGAAAATAGAAAAACAATCACAACACACACATCACTTTGTCATCATGTCCCTAAAAACACTCTAATGTGTATATTCTCCAATGTTTTTCACAAGTATATCACAAGAAAGAATTCCAAACAACCTACCTAAAGTCAATTTTGGCTTGTAAACATGGCTCTACAAGGTGGCCTTGCTATTTTATCAAGGTTTTAATAGATATTCCATTCAAATAGACTTCAATCTCTCATCCTCCAAGGAGGCTTCCCACATGCACCAAAGTACAATTTTGCACAATCTGTGAGGACTACTAGAGGGAGGTTGAAAAATTAAAATCCGTTTGTCATGCACCCCATTAAGGATACATGCATTTCATTTTAGAGTGGGTCAGATTCTCATGGCAAAAGTGAGTGTATCCCACTTTGGGCTGTCCCTCTCACTGGCCTTGTTAAGGCAAACTTGAGAGGTGAGCCCACTATTGCTCTAGCATATATATGAAAAACAAGAAATGAACTTAGGCCGACAAGTTTGAGAGTTTGGTTCACTCAAAGAGTGAAGAGCATATCCCTATTGTCTTTCTTTGTTCCACACACTTAGACACACATTTGTTCTTTCCCAATCTCTTGACAAGGAGATTCTTAGAATTGAAGTGTGAAATTCATTTCCTATTTTACCTCAAGCTTATATCAAAAGGAATGCTGCAATTTAATCAAATGCAAGCTTGAATAGAGAAATACCTTTCCTTGTAGCTAGCCTAAGCTAGGGGCATTTTTGAAAGGTTTCATCATTATTTTTCACTCACTTTGGCAAGATCCTCCACCAAATGTGCTTTTCCACTAGCAAGTTAGTCAACATTAACAAACACTATGAGGGGAAACCAAAATCGAACTTGACAAAGCAAAGATTTATGTAATGAATTTTAAGTACTTTAATTGAAAATTTTCAAACAAAAATTTGAACTAAGGACTAAAGATCCAATTAAGAGAGACACATTTCTATTTATAAGCTTCAATTACAGCAAGGTATTTTTGATATACCTAATTATCCTCCTCTTGTGATAGCTCAAGAACAACCTTGATATGTTCTTTGTTCTCTTTCTTAATTTTCCTTGCTAGTGCCTTTCCCTCTTGATTGAATCTGGTTTCTGGCTTCTGCACTTTTAGATGCCTATTCATTTACTATTAAATCACATAAATAGAATGTTAGATGAGTGATTTAATCAATTAAATAGTAAATATAAACAACAGGTAACAGGCAACATCGTCCAGCTAATAGGCAGAAACAAAATATTCACAGGCGTAATTTTATAGATATCGAGCGACACTTTGCAGTGCCACAGGCGATATTGAAAATCACAAGTGTGTACAATTTATTCCTAGGTGTGAATAGAACTTTTAAATTGCAAAAAATTATTATTGCGAAGTGACACTTTAACTAACAGTAGGCAGAAACTGAAATATCCAAAGCGTGACAGTAATTTGAAAATTGTAATGCAAAGCCTGAACTTAAGCGACAACAAATTTCAACTAAGCAATATTTTAAGAATCCTAAGTGTAACTATTAATTAAAAGTGTGAAGCAAAGTTTTAAGATAGGCGTCAATAAAATAAAGCAATGCAATACTCCCTGAGTCACAGGCGTGACTTGAAGAAACAAAGGCTGAATGCTTTACGGTCATAGGCGTGAATCTCTAGCTAATCCGTGTTAGTACAAAGATTGTAGGGGGCAGTAAAATGACTATAGGCATGAACAGATCTCTTGTAAGCGTGACTTCACCAATTTCCTGCAAGATAAACATGGAAAATAGAGAATACAAGCATGCAAATTATGGTGAAAATGATGAAATGAGGCTTAGATCCCCACGGTGGGTGCCATTTGTGTGATGATGAATATCACCTTCATGAAATTAAGATCTAATAGCATCAATTTAAAGAAAATACAATGCAAATCTAGTTTAAAATGAAACTATAATCTAGAACATCTCATGGTTCTCTAGAAAGAAGTGGTAAATGAAGCTCTCAGCTTAGATCCTCACTAGTGACACCTTTAAAATGAGAATTTATGCTTCTTTATGCTGCTAATATGCTTCTACAATGCTCATTCAATGCTTAATCTAGCTCAATTTGACAAACTACAATGATAATTGTTCTAAATGCTCTTAATTGCTCTTAGAATGCACTCAATTGCCTATAATAACAATGCTTTGCATATGAAGTTCTAAGATGGAAATGCTCCCCAAAATGCCTCATATTTATAGTAAATGTCCAAGGGTAGGGGGTGGAGTGAAGTAATCATGGTTATCCCTTGGTTGAGTCAAATACTTTGCTTTGTTCATAAATGGGGGGACAAATGAGGGGACAAGCCTTTAAATGGTTTCAAAGCTTTGGACAATTTAAATGTTTGAGTGATTTATGTCTTTTTGTCCTCAATTCTCATTGGTTCATCAACTTTGTTGAAAGAAATTAGGAATATTAAATTCAATTAATTAATTAAATTTAGCCATGTAAGGGTAACAGGTTTTTTTTTGATTTTTGATTAAAGCAACTATACAATTAATTGATTAAAATCAATTATATAGTGTTTTTAGTCCCTTTAAGCTTTCATTTGATTATTTAACATCATTATTTAATTTCTCCTCTACTTTAATTGATTTTGTCCTACTTTATTTAACTATGTCCATTTTTACTTGATTTGATCCATTTTGATGATTTAGTGCATTTTATTGATTTTTGCAATTTTAAAAAGCACTTGTCCAATTTTGCGTGTCTATAGGATCCTCTATAATCAGGCCATAGAACTTTGGTAGTGCTGAAGCAGGTATATTCTTGAGGTTAGGATTGTTGATAAGACTTGGAATAGGAAATGGAAATGTAGGAGCAACCATTACTGGAGGTGTTGGATATTTAAACTGTGGCTGGAAAGTATTATTGACCGAAAGGTTTTGGACAACAGGTGGTCTTGGATTGGGATTATTAAGGAAACTAGCTAATATTTCTGCAAAAGGATGGAGGTCAAATTTTTCATGAGTGTCTTCTTCTGTTGAAGATGATGCAACAAACTCAGGACTTGCGTCAAGAAATGGTAACTCAAGTTCTTCAAATTCTTCTTTTAGTTTAACAGGTTCTTTTGGAATAAATCTGCCATGAACATCTTGCCTTCTTCGATGCATGCAAGTAAGTTGATGACTTGTGAAGCAAGCTCACAACTACTCAGTATTGACTAAAAAAACAAGAAACTAATCTAAAAAATAAATGACTCATTAAGGTTCCTAGTTCGACACCATCCTCGACAACGATGCCAAAAATGAACAGTCTCACAATAGGTAATAATAATCATGCCATTGTCTCTCTTAGGATTGATATATTCATACTAAGGATTACTTTCCCCACCATGGAATGCATTTAGATTGTCAACCTAGGGATGTAGACTTGAAATGGGACATCATAGTTTGTGCACTAATTTCCTCTAAGAGTCATACTACATATGCTGCAAGAAGATAAAATGCATGAAAGGAACCTATGCTATTACTGCAGGAAAGTAAAAACACTTGGCTACTTAATGAAATTACTATTGAAAGCTTGTGAAATGAATCTAGTCTATCTAACAACTCAAAACATTCACTATGTCTATCTTCTACAAGTGCTACAGGAACATCCATAGTAGTAATGTTGCAGGAGTAAAACAGTAACTCTACTTGAAAGTAGGGAAAATGCAAAAATAAAATCTACTCTAACTTAATCTAATCCACCTCCCAAGTGGGCCCCCTTGGTTGGCTTCTGCTAACTATTAACACAAGAAATAATCCAAAATCACTCTTCCATTAAATTCTTCTTAACTGGTTACATAACAATTGAACAACTCATGAAGAACATAAAAGAGAAACTTATGCTATATCGAATACATCATTTTATATTTTCTCATTACCTAACTAAGTCGATCAAATCCCTTTATAAAGAGGATTGATGCTTATTGAAAACATAACAGAAAAGTCTAAATAAACCTCACCAAATAAGGAGGCAGTAAAACAACCATGACATATTACAATTACTGCAGATAATGGAATAACAACTCTGAGGAAATATAGAAATACTTATTTCCTATATTCTCTAGAACATCAGCTCCTTTCTAGGCGTGGCATATCCTTCAAAACTATGCTAGATTCTTCCACCATGAATGGTCTTCTAACACTCCTTTAATGTAGTTGTACCACTCTTCGTACTGCTCCTTGTTTACCTGAAAGGTTAGTAACATTCGGTACACATATGCAAGTCAACATTTCAACTCCTACTCAAATGTTAGAACACAACTTAAAATAACTATATGAAGTACTGCATTATATTTATAATAGTCAGCAAAACATGTCATTCAAGCTACCCATGAAGTACTGCATTACATTGGATTTAGTTGTACTTAGCATAAGTTCACATAGGTATAAGTCATTAATATTTTAGAAATGTCTAATAGAGCATAAAGAGTGTCAACAAAGTATGAAGATTATAACAAAATTGAGACAATAATTTGTCTCATAATTTGTAGATCATGTGGGTTTCTGGGAAATCATAGGTAGGGAATGACAGTGCTTCCACCAGGAACTCATAGTGTAGCTCATGTTCAGACTGCTGTAGAAGGGATGATAGCATTTCCATGGCGCCAACAACCTTGTTCTCCATTCTAGGGATCTGTTCAAATGTGATTAAAATGAAGTACTTATTTAGATCATCTACCATGCATTTGTATGGAATGAGCTTCTCATCTTTTGTTTGATACACATCATTGACTTGGTGTATGACTAGTTGTGATTCTCCATGAATGTGTAGTTTTGTTACTCTCCATTCGATTGCTATCTTCATTCCATTTAACAAAGATTCATATTTAGCTATGTTGTTGGTGCAAGGGAATTTAATTCTGAATGCTTTAGGAATAGAGTAACCTTGAGGTGTTATGAACAATATGCCAACTCTAGATCCATTATGTGTGTAAGATCTATCAAAGAATAAGTGCCATGTTATAGAAGATAGGTGCATGATAGAGGAATTTGGAAATTCCATTTGCATTGGTCGGTCATCAAACATTGGAGCTTTAGCTAATTGATCTTCAATGTCTTGTCCTTTGATAGATTTTCATTCAATATACTCGATGTCAAATTCACTCAGTAGCATTACCCATTTTGCTAGTCTACCTATGAGAGAAGCTTTGCTCAATAAGTATTTCAATGGATCAATCATTGCTATTAATTGTGTAGTATGAGCTAACATGTAGTGTCTTAGCTTCTGTGATGCAAAGATCACTGCTAGACATGCTTTCTCTATCATAGCATAGTTCTTCTCATAAGCTACCAATGTTCTACTGATATAGTAGATAGCTCTTTCCTTCTTGTCCTCATCATGTTGTGCTAGTAATGCCCCCAATGACATATCTATTATGGAGACATATAGTATTAATAGCTTCCCTTGAATATGAGGCATGAGAATTGGTGGATTTTCCAAATATTGTTTGATGTCATTGAAGTTCTTTTCACACTCCTCATTCCATGTGAAGGTCACACCTTTATGTAATGTATTTGTGAAAGGTTGTGATATGTCAGCTAACTGAGAGATGAAACACTTGATAGATTGGATCCTCCCTTGCAGAGTCCACATTTGAATGATGTTTTTAGGAGGTTGCATCTCCATGATTTATTTGACCTTTCCTAGATCTAATTCAATGCCTTTCTTTGAAATAATGTATCCTAGAAGTTTCCTAGAAGTGACATCAAAATTGCATTTCTTAGGATTTAGATGGAGACTAAATTTTTCCATTCTATCCAAGATTGTATTTAAGTCAGCTAGATGTTCAGATCACTTTATTGATTTAGCCAAGGTGTCATCAACATAGTCCTCCATGTTTTTATGCATCATATCATGAAAGATAGATGTCATTACTCTTTGATATGTAGCACCAACATTCTTAAGACCAAATAGCATTACATTCCAGTAGAAAGTACACCATGCAAAGGTGAAAGTTGTCTTCTCTTGATCTTCTGGAGTGATCTTAATTTGGTTGTACCCAAAGAAACCATCCATTAAAGAGTACATTTCAAATCCCACAGTCATGTCCACTATCATATCAATGTTTGGGAGTGTAAAGTCATCCTTAGGGCATGCTTTATTTACATCTTTGAAGTCTGTGCATACTCTTATTGATTTGTTTGGTTTTGAAATTGGAACTATGTTTGAGATCCACTCTGCATAATCTATGACTGATAAATCCAGCTTTTAACAACTTTTCCAACTCAGCTTTGACTAGGAGTGCAACATAAGGATGCATTTTTTGTAGCTTCTGTTTAATAGGTTTGACTCCTAGAGTGATAGAAAGATGATGCATGATGAGATCAGGATCCAACCCTGGCATATTTGAATATTTCCATGCAAAGTTGATCTTCTTCTCTGTTAAGAATTTGGCAAATGCTTGTTTTTCTTCTTATAACAAAGATTGTGCTACATGTATTAACTAAGGTTCCTCTGTTGTGCCTAAATTGATAGATTGATTTGGTTCTATCAATACTAGAGATCTATCCTATAAATAAATTAGAAGGACATCAAATATCTCATCCTTAGGTGCCTAAGAGAGGTTTTCACCTTCAAATACATCTTTTGTTTTTACTATTTTTGGTTCTGAGACTGCCACATAATGGTTTTGACCCTCAAAACTCTTTTTCTTTTCACTTTTATTCTTTTGACTAAGATATTTGATGTCTGAATCCATCATGCTAACACTAGGTTCACTGTTGGAAGTCATCATGGGCTCTACTATATTGAGGTAATATGCGAGAGCATAGTCTGTCGGGAAAGTGTGGATGCCTTGGCTAGGATCATTGGATGTTTGGTCTATGAACTCAAGATGTTGGATAGTAAGAATAGGAAATGATTGGTTGATGGCATTCACACATATGGTATTTTCATCATTAGTTGTGATCTAAATCTTGAATTCAAAGGTGATATTACGACTCAAGATATTCAGTTCATTAGTCATCTCAACGTCATTATTGGACCTATTGTTAGTGATAAGTGAATCAGACTCAAGAAGTCTTTCATTTTGTTCTAGACTCACGTTGAGTGTAGGTACATATCGATGAATGGCATCTATGTGTTTTTATGTGATAAGCTCATCTTCTTCTGGAACAATTCCCCATTCACAATTATTTGATTCTCTATTTGGATCCCTGGGAAAATCAAGAATGTGTGTAAAATCTGGACAAATTCCCCAAGAAGGGTTACCTTTAGAGTTTGAACAGAACTTATACTCATGTGAATTTGTGTCAAAATCATCAGTATCCTAGATGTTTAACTATAGTGAGGGATGTTTCTTTCATTTCTAGACTTGTGTCCTCCTTTATAGTAGTAGGCTCTTATGTGTCTACTACATTGACTTGTTCTTTAGGTTTCTTTTTTTCCTTAAGAAGGTCCAAGATGTTTTGAGGAATGTGTTCATAGGGGAAAACATCTGTAGCATCAGAGTCATCACTATCTTCTTGGTGTGTTTCCTCCTCTTCATGGTTATCCATTCTTGGTTCTACCTGTTCTATCACATGAGAAGAGTTTCCACTGAGATGGAAAGGTTGCTTCTGATAACCTATACCTTTTGTATCCTTGTTTTTCTGAACATAGTGTTCAATGGGTGTGATGATACCTTTGTCTCTTGTTCCTAGAGTTCCTTTCCCAATATATCCCATTTTAGACATTAATTTTTGTCTTGGTCCATATGATTTTGAAGGAACTTTAGGTGATTTAGAGTCACACCTTTGAACTATTTGTGATTGGGACTCATATTTGTATAACCAAGCAAGCATAGCTTCTTCTTCATCAGATTCTTTATTTGACACTTGCTCTGTGATAAAGCTCCCATTGAAGATAACAAGGGGTTCCTTAGTTGAAGGCCTCACTTTCTCAGAAGGTTGTCCATATGATTTTGGTGAAAGTGGGAGGGATGTGAGAGATAGAACTGGTTCCATAGTGTACTCTCCCATGCCGATGTCCTTGCACTTGACTCCTTTTGATAGGTATTCCATTTTAGATGTAGATGCTATGTCAACTTGTTTAGTGAAAGACTCTCTGTTGTGTGGGACCAGTTTGTTTGTACTCTTCTTCAGAGCGTTGCAAGATGCTGACATGTTTGCAGGTATAGCGACCTCTACTCCATCATAGGGAATTTGACACATTGGTGATACATTTATAGAATAGCTTGCATCTCATGGATCCAAGGCCTTCCTAAGAGAATGTTATAGGCCAATGGAAGATCCAACACTTGGCAAGTGATATATCTAATAACAGGTCATGTCCTGATAGATAACATAATGACTCCTTTGGAGGACCTCTCTTGTTCATCATACGCTTTTATGGTAATTTTATTTTTAGAATCGATAGAATCTTCTGACAATCCCAATTGTGTGACCAATTTATAAGAACAAATGTTTAAACCAGCTCCACCATCTATCAGAACACACTTGACATGATGGTTTTCAATTAGGACTTCAATATGCAAGGGTTAGTTATGTGGGTGACTCAATGAGTTATCATCTTCCTCTAAAAAGGAAATGTATTGCGGTGGAGTTAGATGACCCACCATAGTTTGGAAATGATCAAGATCAAGATTGTATGGAAGATTTTAATTGAGCAGAGATTTGTCTAGGACAGCTCGATGAGTAGGAGAAATTTGAAGAAACTCAAATATAGAGATTTTAGTATTGGTGTGCTATAGTTGCTGAATGATACTGTATGATATCACTTTGGACTCTTTAGGATTGGAAGATTTGGAACCATTCCTTTGTTTAGATGTAGAAGCTAGATTGAACGACATCTTCTGGGCATTTGATGAACCCAAGTTTTGTCCTTGGAGAGTTACCCGAGCTTGAGATTGAGTTACTACATTAGCTATTTTGTTATCTCTGTCCTTTTTAACAATGGTGATGACATTGCAGTTCTAAGGTACACATGGTTCTACCTTCTTAATGATGTCATTGTTACTAGAATAAGTGTAATTGTCTTTAGCACCCATGTTTGGTTTTGAAGATGATTCTCCCTGATTATGCTTTAGAAAAGGCTCTATGAATGCTGTATGATCATTCTTGGTTTTATGGTTGTCAATCACAATTTCTCCAGCATCAATTTTGTCTTGAATGAGATGTTTCAGACACATGCAGTTGTTGGTTTTATGACCCTTATTTTGATGGAAATCATAGAAATCGGTCTCCTTCCACCATTTAGGTTTGACTTCGGGGTCATATGGTTGGATCTCATGTAATGTGATGATATTGTTTTCCAATAAGGTTCCCATGGAAGATTCCAAAGATTTTCCCAGAGGAGTGAACTCGCACTTTGGTTTTGTAACCCAAGGTTTATAGTCAATTGAATTTTTAGTAAGTTCTGTTGCCTTCATCTCTGAAGCTTTTATGGCCTGGGTGCCAATAGTTAGATTAAATGTTGGTGCCTTAGGTGGAGCACTGATGTTATCAACAACACCATCTGTGATAACATTTTTGTTTTTGTTCTAGAATTTGACTTTGTCTTTGGTGTTGGAACTAGAACTTGATTCATAATTGTTTTCTTTATGCAACAATATGTCTCCTTTATGAACAATTACATCCTCAATTCTTATGGCACTATCTAAAATTTTGTCAAATGAGGTATGATTCTAAATTTGGAGATGATAGTTGATTTCTGGGACTAGATTTTTGATGAAGATTTATAGTTTCTCTTTTTTTGGAATTTTTCTGGCATAGAGAGAGAACTTCTTTCTCTAATGGTTGAGGAAAGTTAGGAAGGGTTCTCCTGACTTCTACTTCAGATTATAGAAATTGATCATGGTGACTAGATGTTGGATATTGTAGGAGTATTATTGATAAAACAATTTGATTAACTCCTCAAAATTTTTGATGGTTGGAGGTATCTTAGAGAACCAGTTGATGGATTATCCTCCCAAAGATCAAGGGAAGAGATGCATTAGGAATGTAGGTTCATGCATGAACTCCATGGATAAGGTGCAGAACTCTCTGACATGATCTTGAGGATCTAAGTTTCCATCATATTTGTCATACTTTGGGAGTTCTAGCCCTTTAGGGAATGGTGGCATATACAAGCTATGATCAAATGGAAAAGGATATAGGGTGTCCATAGAGAATTCCTTGGGTTCTTTCTCTTTTTCCATCTGGTTTAGTTTAACTTGCATTGCATGCATTTGTTTCATCATAGCAGTAATGGCTGTTTCTTCCTCATGTGTGATGATATTTTCAATGTTGAAGCTTGGAGGAAGTTTGGCCCCTTGCTGGGATAATTCAAGGAAATATGCCTCTTTGTATTCTTGTAAGAAGTGTTTCATCATTTTCTTGAAGACATCATCATTCTGATATTGGGAAATTTCAGAGGGTATGGGTTCTTGGTCCCCACCATGTTCAGATTGGTGACCCTAGGAGCCTTGGTTTGCTTTGCCTTGAGACATAGTAGTGCTTTGATTTGGATCTGGTATTGATATTGGAGGGGTTGTATGATATTGTTTCAAGCACAAATTGCCAAGGGTGTCTTCTTCGTAAAGATCTGTATCGTAAGGTTGATGAAACATCTAAGAAAGAATAGAAGATGATGGTGAGATCCTTGGTTCTTCTCTTGGTTTTCTATGTGAGGAAACTCTAGTTTCCACCATTAACCTTGAATGAACAATTAGAGAAAGATATGACAACTAAGAGATAGTCTAATTTAGAAAAGACCAGGTGACGTAACCTTGTCAAGATTGGTTTTTGAAAAGATAGATTGGACATAAATGAGGCAGGTTGTGTTCGAAATGTATGGGTAGATGCCCAAAAGATGGTGGACATGAATTCACAACACTTAGTCTTTTGAAGATATTGAATTGGGGTTTGTTTTGACAAGATTTTGACACAAGATGAGATAGGGTTCAGATTGATCAATCAGATGGAAAATCGAGCTCAATTGATCACTTTAGGAAAACAAGATGAATTCGCTATTGCTTTACTATGTTCCTAACACAATGACAACTCTGACAGAATCTGGATAATACTGCAAGTTGGTTGAATTTCTAACAAAATTTTGACTTTTTGGCAATTTTGGGTAAACTATTGTACAACACAAAATGGGGTTTGGCATGACAATTGCAAAGGCTTGTATGCCAACTGACACCATGATTCACTTTTTCTACAATTTTTAGACAATTCTTGTACGACACTGTAATGCTTCCTGTATGACTTTTCGGGGGTTATGATATGACAGTTGATAGATTGAAGCAATTGTCATACGACAATTACAGGTTCAAGATGACAATTTTTACTAGAAAAGGATTTTGCTTGGGATTTTTTAAGTTTTTCAATCTTTTTGATGTTTTTGGTCTCAAATGTTTTGCAATTTTCTTTGTCTAGTTTTGAAGATCTATGTATTGGATTGTCAAAGGTTATTTATCATAGCAATATGCTCACAATCATAAAAAATAGAAGGGAACTGACTCAATGAATCAATCACACCTATCTTACCCTAGCTAGGAGAAGAGATGTATTACTTGCTTGTTGACTTAGGAACACACTCAATGACTCCTCAAAATATGGCAGTCCAAAAACATGCAATAGATGTTGGAGTCCATATCAGCCAAGTTCAAATGTCAAGGAGGGCTTGATATGATGAGTTTCTTGGGGTGATTACTATTCACCTCGCACAAGCACTACAAGTCCTTCAGGGGTGGATCGGTAGAAAACTAGCTTAGGATTTTAATCAAGGCATCTGTTCACAACTGTGTCCCATTGTCCCGCAAGCAGGATTTAGGCTATTAACCCTATGAGCACTTTGATCAGTGTATTCTCACAAGAAAGATTTAAGTGGCCTCACTCTACACAAAATCAAAGCGTGTTCATGGATTGAATCCAAGGAACAAGCACATTTATGTCTTCCAAGGCTTTAACCTCAAGGATGTGTCAAATTTTAGAGTGGGATGGAAGAGTCGGCTTAAGACTTGTCCCCACTTGGGTCATTCCCGGGAGCTTTTTACCTCACTAATAGGCCCTCTAAAGGATTAATTAAAATGTGAGGCTGGGGAACATAGGATCCAGGTTTCTGATTCTCTGAAAGAGAAGAGCATAATCCCCTAACCTTGTCCTTTTCCCTATCCAAAACACGTCAAGTAGGATCAATCTAGAGATAGTATGCAAATTGGCACTAGGGAAGATACCTTTTGGGTTTTTGATTCTCCTAAGAAGAAGAGCGTAATCCCCTCAATATCTTCCTCAATGACAATAAGCGCACGTACCTAATTAGCTAGGTGCCTATAAAAATGAAATGAAATACTAAGCAAACAAAATATTTGCTTGCTAAATATTTAGGAAACTTGCAAAACCACCTGTCAGAAATCTTATTGAATGAGCATCTTTGGCAAGCGATTTTCTGAAAGTGTTTCCTAAAAAAGATGGCCTTAGAAGTGAAGAAAAGAAGAGGCTAAAGATTTGGTTTTTATGCTCAGTCTTTGTCTTTCATCCTACAAAGATGCGTTAGGCTGTAAAAATGATCAATCAACAGCAAGAAAAAAATGTTAGAGTCAGCTGTTAATCGAAATCTTAAACCAAATATCTCAAAATGATAAAAAATTCTGATACGATAATTGAAAACTGGAGTAAAAACTCGTACGACAATATACCAGTTTGCATACAACACTCTGGGTATGATACGATTTTGGGTTCCTGCACACATGACAATCAAAATCTCATATGATAACACGTAACAACTAGTATGACAATGCAAAATGTCATATGTCATACGAAAGAGAAAGGGTTTTGATATGACAATCTGCAAGTGTCGTACAAGATTGTACATAAGAAAAATTAAAAATTGAAGCTTGAATTGTAAATGTCAAAAAATGATGAAAACAAAGATGGAAACCCATTGTCAGGCCCCACAGTGGGCGCCAGAAATGTGTGTGTGAAATTGTACCTACCTGTTGACACAACACTTAAGTAAAGCATTGTTGGTTAACAAATCATAAAATCTGTAATAAGGACAAATATTGTTAACCATGCGATTTACTGCCTTCTAGTAGATGTGAGTATGGTATACTTAGAAACAATCAAGATCAGTGACAATGCAACACCTAAATGAAGTACTTAAATGATGAAAGCTCATGAAAAATGGATGGAAATCTAAGCTATGTTTTTGGATTTTCTATGCAATATGGATGAAAAATAATATAAAATGATCCAAACTAGATGAAATATGGATTGAAATCTAAACTAGCAATGAAATGAATGCTATAAAAATGAAGAAACAATGTTAGCAAGAATCTCAAAATTGCAATCTCACAATTCTCTAGATCACACGAGCAAGATTCTCCAAATGCGCAGTCCTTTGTAAAGGACTGAAGCCTGTTTATATAGAAATCTAGGGTTTTCGAGGACTTGTGGAAAGCCAAAAATCTCTCCCTGATCAACTCAGATTGATTGTTGAGTTATCAAGAAATTAGAAATAGTTAACTCACAAAATCGTGCAAAATTAACTTTTTAACTCAAATTAGGAGTTTAGATCACTTTTTAACTCACAATCACATGTTGAGTTCGAAAAGTTAACAAATTGAATTGAATAGTTGATTTAGCGTTAAACTGCTTTTCTGATTGTGCATGGATAATTATGAATTAATTAATTTTCCATGTGATTTATTCTCAACTTAACTGATTTTTGAATAAAAATAACCGATTTATGGGTTAATCAATTATTTAATCAAAATTTATCCCAAAACTATATCATTAAATTTGACAACTTAATTTAATCAATTAAATAAAGATTTAATCAATTATTTTTAGAAATTTGATTTATCATCAAATAGAAATAATATTAATTAGGAATAAAATAAAATATAATTAAATCCAATTAAATAATTAAGTGGCGGAATTAAGTTTAATTAATTAAATATTCAACATATTCAATTAATTGACTTTAGGATAAATAAAATAATATCATTTATCGCCAAATAATATTTAATTACAAATAATTAGGATAAATTGGGAATATTTAGGAATATTCCCCGATGCAGATTTGAAATAGGATCGATTTGGGTTTTGATGATTCAATGTGTAGATGTGCCTTAGGTTAGGAATTTAGAGTCAATTTCAATTGATTTATAGATATAGAAGGTCAATGGTACTGAAGCCCATTTTTGGGGTATTACACCTTTCTCATCATCTTCAAATCTAAAGCTAAAGCTGTTAAGATTCACCACAACAAGGGACCAAAGCTATGATACCAATTGTTATCCCTAAGATCAGATTATTGATAGGGGTTGAATCAGTAATCAACCAATTATGAAACTTTTTAACCTTTTAAACTTTACAATAGCATTCATAAGATTAACATAATAGCAAAAAATGAAAATCATAACCATAAGCACATCCACATAATAATGAAACATTTGACATAGAGATTTATCTCAATATGAAAACCCAATTTGGGAGAAAACCACAGAGGGAATTAGTACCCACTAAATGATGTACTCTTCTAAAGTATGCCCTATGAGGAGCTTAACCTTGTTAGAATTTTACAATATCATTTTTAGGTGCTACCTGGTTAAGGGATTTACTTCTAGACCTATTAGGCCTTCACCCTATTAAGAGTAGCCCTATTAGATGACTTTAGACACAAGCTAATGTGCTAAAGGATTTACAATAAGGACCTGCTAGGATGCACCCAGTTAAGGGATTTTGACTGCTGCAAATGTTAGGGAATAACAAAAAGAATGATATTTAGAATAGAAATACCTCTTCTTGATCAGATCCACTAAAGCACATAATATCTTCTTAACACACTTAACTCTTCCCTAGCTTGATCGCAATTCCCACTTTACAACTGCACTTTCCCAACACATGGTCAACACTCTTAAATTTCAACTTCATCCATTATATATTGAACTATTAAGTCCACTACCTTAATCAAGCCCTAAATTTTAATTCCAAATATCCCCCTCAAATCCAATGCACCACAAAACAAAATTTAATGTACAAGACAATTTTTGAAGACCGCATCGATCAATACAATGATTTACATAAAATTTTGTGTCAAAGGGGTCAAACACATTTTGACCAAACACATGCTTCCTCGATAATATTTTCCACACACTAGCATCAAAAAATGTGATGCTAGATCATCACCTGCAATCATGAAGACATGTCACCAGATCATGACTCACTCAATCGATTCGACCACAACCTCAACACTGATCAATGATCAAATATTTATCAATTGTTTCTCATTAACACAAACACTTTAACCTATTAATAAATTTATCTCTTCTCATCAATCACTTATCCTTCACACAGATCACTCAAATTAGTTGTGGTTGCAACTGTAGCTTCTACACACTATTAATAACCTTCTCTTATGACTGTGCCATATAACTCATCATAGATTTGACAAGCCAATCAAATCACCTGTCACCAGTCATTAACTATTCTAGAAGTTGCACTATCATCCTTCATCTGATCATAACTTTCTTACTGGTCTACATCAATAGTAGCGGTCATACATTTGACATTCAGATACATCCCCGAGTCTCTCATAAGGATTGCTACAACTGAAACTCATAACAAGTATTCATGATAATAAGGGCCCGCTAATAATAGGTATTCATGATAATAAGGACCATAGGATCTTGTGAGGTGTCTTCTATCTCATCTTAGGTGTAGTGCACTTGAATTTTTTCTAAGGATAATTCATCATTAGGAGGAGATAAGGTAGCTCCACTTCTAGGTGGTATTTGTGAACTCATGAGAGTTTTGAAATTCAAATTCTAGGAACTAGTAGGATTTAATGAAGGGTCCCAATTTGGGTCCATCTATCCTCTTGTTTTATTTGACCAAGTGAATGGCACTAAGAAAGTGTAAGAATGAGACTATGATAATGCAAGTTGGACTATGATTATTTGACTATAGTAACAACTAAGAAGGAGAATATTTTCATAGATTTTCCAATTTTGGGAAATGACTAAAATTTAAATAACAATGTAAGACTTAACTATATGATTTGACTATAGTAATGACATAGGAAAGAAACTATATTTTTGGGATTTTGTGATTTTGGGAAAATGATTAATAATAATGCAAGACTTAGATTTATGACAACTAACGATGGAAAAATAAATCTTTAAGGGAAAACTTCAAATTTTTTGAGATTATGACTTCTAGGAGCAACCCTAAATGATAGGGAGAAATGGTTTGACCTCCAAGTAGTACTAAAAATGGCAAGACAATTTGTATAAAAGGACATTTTTGATAGGAGAGGTCAAAAAGAACCTTCCAACCACTTATAGAAAGATCCAAAAGAAGGTATATTATCTAGTGTTTAAGAGATAACCACAAGAGACAAAGATATCTATGTTTGAGGCCTCCAAAAATTATTGAAATTTATGAAGCATACAAGGTAACCCTAAAATGATGACATGCAAGATAACTCTAAACTGATGACATGCAAGGTAGCCCTAAAATGATGACATGCGAGATAACCCTAAAATGATGACATGAAAGGTAACCCTAATGTGAAAACCCTAAATGAAATATAGGTTCTCTGATGCCAACTATAGAAAGTGTGTTTTGGGATAATGTGAAAATTTGTGAATTGACCTTGATTTTTACTAAAATTGTTTTGATCTAAAATCCTAATTTTACTAGGCAAATTAATTGAATGATTTTTAGATGTGTCATTTTGTCTGTTATAGGTATTCAACTAGTAAATTATGATCTGGTACAATGTTCTATTCTGGTAATAAGATAGACAATTGTATTGCATAGTATTGTTAGTTGTAGTCGTATATCTGGCGATTGTGTCAAATGATTTAAAATTTTGATTTTCAAATTGAGAGTGGTGTCATTTAAAATAATAGATGTGAATCCTAATGTTTTAGTTGCATATGATCAATGATAGTTGTGTAATTCCCTCAGTGAAAAAGTTTGACAGATTTTTACCACAAACACAAAAAATAGAGATGGAAAAAGTATAGTTATTTGACAAATCTGAACTCTAGTAATAAATGAAAGAATAAACAAACAACTATTAGCCTAAGGTTACCACTTCATTATAATATTTCAGGCCCATTACTTGGATTTCCGTCAACTCAAACAACCCTGTCACACCCTAAGGTGCATTATTTTTTTTTCATTTGTCTAGATATTGATAAAAAAGGATTTCTCCCCAATTGAATCAATTTCTTTGGAAACATATGATGAGGATCTTGGTGGGAGATTCTTCCCTCCCATTGTGAGCAATAACAATGCACCAACAAAACTGAGAGGGGGGGTGAATCATTTGTGTGCCAAATTTAAAACTTAAATCCTTTTAATTTGATTACTTTAAACAAATTGAAACAATAATATAACCACTTGAACACCAAAAAATCATAACACCATAACACAAGGATTTGTTGTCGAGGAAAAACTTGTTAAGGGAAAAACCTCGATGGGGATGGAACCCACTAATAATGCACTAGAAACATTATGTCCCTCTTAGGATATCTAGTCCTATTAAGAGCTGATTATTACATCTAGTACATGTCCCTGTTAAAGGAAAGCCCCTATTAGGATTCTTTCCAACCCTTTTAGGAATTGAGTAGAAAGGTAGGCTCACTGCTCGAGCATACTGCCCAAAGTGAAGGTTAAATCAACCTTTTGAAGGTTAAACCCACCTTCTATATCCATTGTCCAAATAATTATATAAGAGTATACAATAACAATAATGAACTAACTTACAACAACTATCCTTTCCTATATAGTTCCAATGAAGTGCTAAATGAATGATCTCTTCTCTACATTCAATATACCTTTCAACCACAAGCTCACAACCCTTAAAAACACCCCTAAAATACTCAAGGAATGACTTTCCTTTATACAAGTTACAACAAGAAATTAGGTTAGCCTGTTAGGACATCCCTAATGTACAAATGAGTACATAGATCCTTTCTAAGATACACACTATATCTTAAAAAAGTATACACCAAGTAAAAGTCATCAAATGCACACCAAGATCTACAATCCATGCTATAAATCCTCTGAACACGTTATCACTTGTAGTTGACCCCAAATAGGTCTTCACAAGATCACTCACCACATCTAACATCACCACGATCCCAGTGACCCAAGAATCTCATATAATGTTCTCCCATGTGTATTTTTTAATCCTTAATCATTCATACCACAATCCATGCTCGCATCCAAGCTATACTAAAAACGTAGAGACCATCTTTGTTATAATCCTCTGTTACTGCACTATAACCAGTCTCCATGAAATCATGCATAACTCATGAAAAGAAATAGATAATGATCTTTGAACTTATACATAAGGTCTAAACACTCACTACTTTACCAATACAAGCTCACATACTTGAAAATGTTGTACACTATCTATACCACCTTGTTAGATCTTCCTATTCCTATCATAACTAGTATATCTAAGACTCCCGATAAAACCAACTAAAACATATTTTGACATAAATGATAAAACATGAATGTCAACACCTCAAATAGAAAAAATTCCAACAATCTCCCCTTTTGCATTGATGGAAACATATGTGAAAAACCATCAATCCAAAAGTATCCCTTTTAATATGACCTTCTCAATATGCTCTTTAGCACCCCCCCTAACACAGTAAGGGTTTTTCACCTATAACACTCCCCCTTTGACATCAATGGAAAAGAGTTCCAAAGGTCTTCTTCTACTCCATCTCTGCACATACCACCTCTTCAAGGTGTATCTTTTTTAAATATTCATGCCTGCAACAAATCAGGTGCTTGATCACCCAAATATGCTCTATTATGTACCTATCATCACTCCCCATGAGGAGTAGATCTAAGCATCCAGTCCAAAAAGTGATAGAGTTATGATAGCCATAGGACTAATGCATCCTTGCATCATCTAGTTCTCACAAGGAGGGGTTTTTATGCCAACCATACCTTTGAGGTACTCAAAATAATCTTTTGGCAAGGGTTTAATGACTATGTATGCTATCTAATCCTTTATACTGATGTATTCCAACCTAATCTCCTTTGCAACCTTGTCGATTAGAAATTTTTTTTTGATTAAAATATGTTTGGTTTTTGAATGCATCACTAGATTCTTTGACATGTTTACTGTACTTGTATTATCACAATGTATTACAATAGGCTCTACAAAGCTTACCCCAATGTCCTTTAGCATTTGCTTCATCCACACAATCTGTGTATAATTTATGATAGAAGCCACATACTCTGACTCAATAGTAGACTGAGCTATATAACAATCCTATTTTTTTCTCAACTAATAGACCAAACTTTTCCAAAGGAAAAGGCTCCTCCACTAGTGCTCTTCTTGTCATCCACACTTCCTGCCCAATCTGCATCCATATAAGCATATAATGTGAAATCATTAGATTTATCATACCATAAACCATATTCCACTATTCCTTTTAGATATATGAATATCATTTTAACAACAAAAAAATGAGTCTCCTTAGGATCATCTTGGAACCTCACAACAATTCCAACTGCACTTGCTATGTCTAGCCTAGTGTGTGTCAAGTACTGAAAACCTCCAATCATGGACCTATACTTAGTCTAAAAAAAACTTTTAGATTCATCCATAGTGGAAATCTTACACCCATTCACCGTAGGTGTCCCAACAGTTCTACAACCCTCCATTCCAAACTTCTTTAGTATCTCCTTAAGATACTTGGTTTGTGAGATGAAAATACCATGTTTATTTTGAGTTATTTGAAGACCAAGGAAGAATTTCATTTCACCAATCATTGATATTTCAAACTCACTTTTCATTTCTTTAGAAAATATATTGTTCATTTCATCATTACCTCCAAATATAATATCATCTACAGACACCTCAACAATCAAAATACCATATGTACTAGTTCTCAAATATATATTACTATCTACACTACCCTTTTTGAAACCAAGATGCAATAAATATTAGTCAAGCTAAGCATACCAGGCCCTTGGTGCTTTCTTTAGTCCATACAAAGCCTTCTTCAACCTAAAAACCATGTCATCATCTTCTGTCAAAGGAAATCCATTAGGCTTCCTTATGTATACTTCTTCCTCAAGATCACCATTCAGGAATGCAGACTTCACATCCATCTGATATACCTTGAAATATTTATGTGCTGCATAGAAAGGAACAATATTACTATGTCTAACCTTGCAATAGGTGAAAATGTTTCTTCAACATCTATACCTTCCTATTGTGAATAGCCCTTGAAGACTAGTCTATCTTTATTCCTCAAAACCGTGCCTTCTTCATTCATTTTATTTGTGAAAACCTGTTTGGTTCCAATTGTATTTTTGTCCTTAGGCCTAGGAACCAAAACCCAAGTTTTATTTTTGTTTATCTAATACAGCTCTTCTTACATTTCCTTAATCCATGATTCATCTTTACAAGCCTCATGAGTAGTCTTAGGTTCAACTTGAGAGATTAAACATAGCTCATTTCTACCCTTAGACCTTGTCATCATACCTTGATTAGCATCACCAATAATATGATTTTTAGGATGTTTAATAAAACATACCTTGGTGTTCTAGGAGATTCCTTTTGTTCACTCAAGAAAACTTTTATACCATTTTAAATCTCAAAAATATGTCTCGCCTCTTTTTTCTTAGTCTCAAGGATTGGATCACATTCATTCATCCTTTCTTGAATCTGAAACCTCTCATCAATCTTCACGTTATCAGTTTCAATTATTTTCCTTAATCTCAGATTGAAACACTTATATGCCTAACTTTTAGTGGAATACACAAGAAAGATACCTTCATCAGTTCTTGCATCGAACATCCCTATTTCATCATCTCTTTTTGATATAATACTTGCTACCAATTTTTTTGAAATACTCACAGTAGGAGTATGAACAAACCATAGGTCATACAGAGTCTTACCGGTACCCTCTTTGATATGAACCTTGTTTAAAGTGTAGACAATAGTATAACTACTTCCCTCCAATGCATGTGTGCCACATTTCCCTCAATCAACATAGTCCTCACAAAATTCCAATATAGTTTTTCTACTTCTCTCTTCTATCCCATTCCGCCATGGAGTCCTAGGTGCATAAGTATGTCTATATATGGCATGTTCTTCAATTATAAATTAAATGATGAACTAAAAATGATTTAGAACCTGAATGGAGAATATGTAATTCAAGATTACTAAGGATTTGCTGATTAGATATGAAAGATGATTAAATCAGTATTATGTTGTCATTGATGTCAACTAGCTTGACAGTACTTATCTTGTAAGTTACTATATCGACACATCTAAAGAAAGGAGAAAGAGATGAAGAACATAAATATCTACATCAAGAAGATGTATATGTCAAATGAGGATAAGGAATACACTGAGTAACTTATTGATGAGTCTATAACTTGATGAAATTGACTTTATTATGTTGCATTCATTTATGATGAAGAATAGAGCTGAAAGACACAAAGCAGTGTTGTCGGTAAATAAAGCATTTCAGTATACACCAACGGAATGTAGTGTATACCGAGCACAGTGTTAACCGAGCTTGTGTTCACTGACACTTTTCTTTGTTAACCGAGCAGAACAGAAAAGGAATTAAATGATCAGTTTAGCCGATAAAGTGATGAGTTGTAAAATGTATGAAATCAAGGTAATAGATAAGGTTTGTTATGAAGATTGATGGCTAACATAAATCAAAAGGATCTAATGGAGCAGATTGAAACATGTTACTGACACATCAGCCGAGGAAGCTTAAAGTGGCAAAATCTATGAATATGATTAAGCAGCAAAATCTGATGGAGGAAAAGAAAATGATTTACTCATCTATATAAGAGACATTGGTTTCATTATTGAAACATAGTCGAAAGAAGAAGATACTATAGAATTATCATGTGAAGGAGTTTTCATGCATTTTGATCATACTGGTTAATAAGAACCAAGCTGTAGAAAAATTATCAAGCTATATAGAGTAATTACCGACGGATAATAAGTTGATGTAGTATTGAATCTGAAGTGATATATTGACCAGAAAGATTTGAATGAGCTGACCATTGATCTGTAAACTGCAACTGAAGTTGTTTCAAGGTAGATCATCTATTGTTACATATTTAACCATTGTACATAGTCAAATCTCTTAACCAAGTGGACTATGAAAGTCTTTTGATGTTTCATTCATAGAGTGAACATTGTTATCATGTCAACCCCAGAGTGATTGCTGGTTGGACAATAACTTCTAGTCTAAAATCCTCTAACAAGGTCACACCTAATAGTGTGTTTGTAACCTTTAACAGGGTTGGGTCTTCACCGACCTCACTTCAGAAGAGAACAATTTTGGGTTGTCGGTCCCAGGTGGTTTTTCCCTTCACAGGGTTTCCATGTTAAATCTCTTGTGTTATGTGTTGATTGTGATATTTTTTTGCTATCATACTTTGCATATTACATGTTAGATTTTATCGGTAACTATTATAAGTTTAGACTAAAAATTGGTAAAACACAAATAGTGAAAGTATTTAATGTTTACCGAGTAGCAGAAGTTGAAGAATTTGTTTTGGATTATACATTTTGATTTGGGACATTAGATAACTGATTCACCCCCCCTCTCAGTTATTCTAACATTAAATGCATTAGATGTAAAATCTCCACCTCTATTTAACCTCAAATATTTTATCTTCAGACTTGACTCATTCTCAACTTTTTCCTTATAAATCTTGAACTTATCAAAATCTTTAGACTTTTCTCTAAGGAAAACAACCCACATCATCTTGGAATAATCATCAGCAAAAATAATGAAATACCTTTCATCATATTAGGACCTTGTCTTTGTAGGACCACACAGATCTATATGTACCATATCTAACGTCCCCTTTGCTGAAAATGATTTACTCTAAAAGATTATTTTTGTTTGTTTCCCCATCACACACTCTCTGCATATATTTCTAGTAGGTTTGATAATATTTGGCAGATCTCTGATTGCATTTGTGTTACATGTCTTCACAATGTTGTAAAAAATTAATATGACAAAATCTTCTATACCACAACCAACTATCATCTACATTTGCCACAAAACAACTAGCTTCAACAATATTTAATTAAAACACATTACCTCTTGTTTTTGTACCTGATGTGATCAAGTCCCCTATCCCACTTATGATAGTGCATTTCCCATCCTTGAACTATAAGTGGTAACCCTTGTCTACAATTTTTCTAACACTTAACAAGTTATGTTTAAGGCCATCAAAAAATAATACATCACCAGTATTAGTTTTTCCATCAAGAGAGATTGATCATCCACTAATGATAAAACCTAGGAGTGTTATCACCAAATCTAACCACTCCACCAATATATTTGTTCAACTAGACAAAATTTTCTTTATCACCAGTCATGTGATGATCAGATCAACCACTATCTATAATCCATCTTGATTTCTTTTTCACATGTGAAACTAAGGCTGTTTCTTCATGAACATGTTCTTCATCCTTAATTGCAACAAATCCAATCTCATCCTCATCATTTTCAGAATCATCATAAAAAATAACCTCAATAGAATAATAACATCCCTTGTCCTTCTTAGACTTGTAAAACTTAGGTTTGTGATTAGGAACCCTAGTAGGACATTTGGATGCAAAGTGACCAATTTTATTGCAAGAAATTTTTTTAAGGGTAACTTGTCTTCTAACTCACCCTTATCTCTCTTTTCCCTCTTTACAATCATAGCCACAAGCTCATCCAAATTTCTCTCTTCTTCCTCTATTTAAGCCCAATCATCTGCATACTCTCCAATATTTGCATGTTTTCTACCTCTGCTAGTATTCGTAAGGCTTGATAATACCTTCTTTTCATTGTGAACAGTAGCCTTGACTGCAGTTTCCACTTTAGGTAATGCCTCCTATAATTGTGAGGTCTTAAATGTGCTTATTTTATCAATCAAAATCTCTTTTTTGAAGTCCTTAGTGAGTGGGATGATCTCCTTAATCGCTTGAACCTTTGTCTTATAAATTGGTGTCAAAGATCTCAGAATCTTTGCGATCACTTCTTCCTCAGTGTATGTGCCTCCAGATTTTTTGATTCCTGTAACAACTTCATTTATCCTTTATACATATGCTCTGACATTCTCATCATCCCATCCTTAGGTTCTCCATCTTCACTTTCTAATTCTGCAACTTCACCCTCTTAGTATACGTGTCTCCTTTATACAAAGCTTCTAACCTTGTCCAGATCTTGTGTGTTGAATCAAGTTCCTTAACCTCCATGAATTTTGCTTCTAAAAGTACACTAATTAATGCTTCCCTTGAAACCATGTTGCAATGAAATAATTTATTCTCATCTTCAGGCACATCAACTATCTCATATTCTTCCTTGATCACTTCCTCCTAGATAATCATCCAATAATCAATTCCCATATAGATTAGTTGAGTCCTCATATTGTTTCTCTAGCTATCAAAATTTTAGCATCAAAATTAGGGCTCTCCTTCCTATATTAATCCATCTTAGGATCTTCTCAAGCAGTTAAGATTTCTATTTGAGGACTAGAATCTCTGATACCAATTGTTAAAAATAAAAATGTACCAACACAATTGAGAGGGAGGGTGAATCAATTGTGTTCCAAATTTAAAACTTAAATAATTTTAATCTAATTACTTTAAACAAACTGAAATAATAATATAACCACTAGAAAACCACAAAATTAGAACACCACAACATAAGGATTTGTTGTCGATGAAAACCCTATTAAGAGAAAAACCCCGATGGGGATGGAACCCGCTAATAATGCACTAGAAATATTATGTCCCTCCTAGGATCTAGCCTTATTAAGAGTTGATTGTCATATCCATTACATGTCCCTATTAAAGGACATAACCTATTATGATTCTTTCCAACCCTTTTAGGAATTGAGTACAAAGGTAGGCTCACTGCCCGAGCATACCGCCCACAGTGAAGGTTAAACCCACCTTCTAGATCCACTGTCCAAATAATTATATAAGAGTATACAATAATAGTAATGAATTGACTTACAACAACTATCCTTACCTATATAGGTCCAATGAAGTGCTAAATTAATGATCTCTTCTCTACATTCAACAAACCTTTCAACCAAAAGCTCACAACCCTTAAAAACACCCATACAAAACTCAAGGAATGACTTTCCTTTATACAAGTTACAACAACCAATTAGGTCAGCCTATTAGGACATCCCTAATGTACAAATGAGTACAGAGACCCTTTCTATGATACACATGATATCTTAAACAAGTATACAACAAATACAAGTAATCAAATGTGCACCAAGATCTGTAATCCATGCTAGAAATCCTCTAAACACATTATCACCTTTGGTCAACCCCAAACAAGTCTTTGCAAGATCAGCCACCACATCTAACATCACCATAATACTAGTGAACCAAGCATCTCATAGAATGTTCTCCCATATATATTTTGTCAATCCTCAAGCTCGCATACCACAATCCATTCTCGTATCCAAGCTATACTAAAAACTCAGAGATCATCTCTATCATAATACTTTGTTACTGAACTATAACCAGTCTCCACCAAATCAACCATAACTCATGAAAAGAACTAGATAATGACTGCAACCTTATACATAAGGTCTACACACCTCCCACTTTATAGATACAAGATCACATACTCTAGAATGTTGTACACTTTCTGTACCACCTTGTCAGATCTACCCGTTCTTGTCATAACTAGTCCATTTTAGACTTCTGATGAAACCAATTGAAACTTATGTTGAAATCAATGAAAATACATGAATTTCAACATCTCAAACAATAATAATTCCAACATCCATTGCCTTGAAATAAAATAATGTTCAAAATTTAGAATAGGTGGCCTCTACCTTAGGATTTTTAGTCATATCTATGGCACTTTCCTTATCAAATAAAATGTGTGAGACACTTAATCTCTAATTGGTCACGTCAGCTCCAAAGGCACGTAGGCTTGATTTGAGCTATCACCAGCACCCCTTCCTAAGCTTAGTCAGGTATAATATGTTTTGAAGTTTACTCCATGTCTTATTTATATACTAGCTAGATGAATTTTCTAGTTTGAGGTCATCCTCTAAAGTGATTAATTCCCTAGACATGCCTCTCTAATAAAAATAAAAGGTTCTAGTGAAAAATTATGCAAGCACACCAAGAACGTAAGATAGATAGATCAATTTTCTAAATCCAAAATTGAATTTTTATTTGATATAAAAATAGATAGAATTGCAAAAGTTCATTTTATATCCCAAAAATAAAGTGTGAATGATTTCAAGATAAATAAGCCCTATTTCCTCACCAAAAACTAAAAATATGATATTAGTAACACAATATCTCTAGATAAAAAATCATCGGGATATAGGTTACTAATATTGATATTCAAGCTATACTTTTCACATTAAGAAAATACCCGATGATAGTATTTGCTGAGAGATTCCTATTCCAATATGTCATTGTGATTTTCTTCTACTGCAACTATATTCCATAGACTGTCTTTGTTGATTCAATTCTCTTCCTTCCGTATTCTATATTCAAGGAGGTAATTTAATTTCAATTTCTTGGGTTTCTATATTTTATTTAAACATTAACATGAAATTAAATCATTTAAATAATAGATTAATCTCTATATTATGTAGACGTGGCTTTCAATTCCATAGATACAACTCTAATATTCAATTGTGAAAAATACCTATCAATTACGTCATATAATTATGTAGGAACAAAAATAATAAAATAATGTCAAAAAACCAAAGATTAGTATGTTAATAAGAAATAATCATGTTACTAAAACATGTAATTGCTTCACATTATAAGAACTTGCAATGAATAAACCTACACACAAGAAAACTAGTACATAAATTACTGTCAAAACACAAAAAGAAATTGCAGCCAATAAAAATCTCCTGCGTTGATGAAACATGCAGATACATTGATTAATTCTAGTTTTCATTGTATGATCCTTTTCTTGCACAAAAACTTACAAAGTCATGAAAAATAAAAATAATAGGTGTTTCACGTTGGTTCACCATTTGTAATGGGGATAAAATATCGAATAATATATATACCTACAACAACCAATGTTAGATCCAACTATAAGACCTAGATTTCTAAACAAAAATACTCCTATTCAAGAATAAATGACATAACTCAATGCATATAATAAATCAAATAAAAAAGCATCAAACCAATAAAGCCTTCATTATCTTTTCTTCTTCTCTCTGCAATTGTGAGCTCTCAAATTTGCTTCAATTATGATAATATAAGAATTCAAAAATCATGGTTGCAAAACAATGAGGAATCACCCTCCTTTTATAGATTTCTAAACTTCAATAGATAGTTCTAATTAAAGGGTGCTTTCTGATAATGAATGGTTAAGACCAATTTTAGATAAAATTGATTGATGAGATAACTCAGTCTGCATGAAAATAAATTGAATATGCAAGTGATTTCTTTTTTGCCAACTGACTGAATAATTGAAGAGTAAAAATGGTACTGACTACATTGACACGAGACTTGACAGATAAGTGATTTCTTAATTTATAAAATTGACTTGATTAAGGAGATGAATTGTTAGTTATTGAGAGTTAAAAAGGTGAGACTAAAAACTATAATTAGCATTAAACAATTAAATAATTATTTAATTATGCATAATAAGTGTGTACTATTGAAAGTACCTTCATAAGGTTAGTTCGTCAATAAATGAATAAATAACTAAATTAACCACAAAATAGTGAGCTATTTAATTGCAAATAAATACAATGAGCACTCTATGGCTCTCTATTTAGATATGTTAATGATAAGCTCTTAGCAAGCCTCCATGAGTGACATCTCTAAAATGAGAAATGATAAAGATATTAAGCTAATTAAGTGTATTCCAAAGAAAACTATGCTCAATTTAAGCTTAAAATACCTTTCTAGCTAAAATTCTCAATAAGTTTGATGCAATTCTCAGATATGTGGATGTATTTCTCTTAATTTTGGTCTCGCTTTTATAGATTTTGGCAAACATAGGGGGTGGAGTTGAGTTGATCATGGTTGAGTTAAGGTTAAGTCCATAGTTCCACCTTTAGGGATAATTTAAATGGTTTGTCCTCAAAGCTTGGGACAAAGAGACAAAATGAGTGGTCAAGATGCTCTCACCTTATATGTGATTGCGATTTGATTTGAGCTTCATCTATGTGAGTCCAATCCTTAATTCACATTGGTTGAGGCATTTTCCTCCCATGTGGTGGGTGAGGGAAAATAGGGATTTAATAATTTAATTGAATTGATTTGTTTAGCCATGTTGACCCATTGAATGGGGTAATTTGATTTAAATTGAACTATACAATTAATTATATTAATTGCACAATTAATTGATTTATTTGATTTAAATTGATTTAATGGCTTTTGATTTTCAATTATTATTGGATTTTGGCTTGATTGCAATTAATGCTTTTATTTTACCTTAGTTTCTCACTTGAATTGATCTTGACCATTTTAAGGTGATTACAAATGCCCCTCTTTGAATCGATGTGCGAAGTGCATCAGTTCAAAGAATGTCTTGATGTCCTGATGTAGAGCCACTAATTAACTAATGTCTGATTTGATGTTGATAAAAGATGCAAATACCAATGATAGGTCTAATGAAGTCTTGACTGATTGAAGTTCTCAATGCTCATTTCAATGATGAATTACTGATATGATGCCTGATTTGATGTTTTGATGCCCCATTTGATTAAAAGTGAAAATTTTTACATTAAAAGATTTATCCCTCTGATTTGATTTAGCTAATGACGATCCTAATAATCTGAGTGTATGCCCCCTCATAAATGAAATGAAATTTGATTTTAGTGAAAGATGTGTTGCATTTTTTTATTATTTGCGTTGAATTTTCCAATGATGTGCTAATTTTGATTTTATTTCTGATATTTTTTTAGTGATGCTCTGATGACAAATGCCCCTGATTTGGCTGATTGGGTGTTCAATTTGGGTTCCTATTCATTTTTTGGTCAAAAGTGCCCCTTTTTAGGTAAAAAAGGCTATATATAGGGGTAAAAGGTCATTTTCACTATTCATTTTTACCCTTGCTTTTGACTTTTTCCCTCTAACCCCTCTATGAGTTTCATGATGGTTGTCCCCTACTAAGAGCATAGATTTGAGTGAGGATGACATTATCAACGCCCACCATTTTGTGTACTATTGAAAGTACCTTCATAGGGTTAGTTCGTCAATAAATGAAAAAAAAACTAAATTAACCACAAAATAGTGAGCTATGTAATTGCAAATAAATACAATGAGCACTCTATGGCTCTCTATTTAGATTTGCTAATGATAAGCTCTCAACAAGCCTCCATTAGTGACAACTCTAAAATGAGAAATGATAAAGATATTAAGCTAATTAAGTGTATTCCAAAGAAAACTATCCTTAATTTAAGCTTAAATTGCCTTTCTAGCTAAAATTATCAATAAGTTTGATGCAATTCTCAGATATGTGGATGGATTTCTCCTAATTTTGGTCTTCCTTTTATAGATTTTGGCAAGCATAGGGGGTGGAGTTGAGTTGATCATGGTTGAGTTAAGGTTAAGTCCATGGTTCCACCTTTAGGGACAATTTAAATGGTTTGTCCTCAAAGCTTGGGACAAAGAGACAAAATGAGTGGTCAAGATGCTCTCACCTTATGTGTGATTGAGATTCGATTTGAGCTTGATCCATGTGAGTCCAATCCTTAATTCCTATTGGTTGAAGCATTTTCCTCCCATGTGGTGGGTGAGAGAAAATAGGGATTTAATAATTGAATTTAATTGATTTGTTTAGCCATGTGCACCCCTTGAATGGGTTAATTTGATTTAAATTGAACTATACAATTAATTGATTTATCTTAATTTATTTGATTTAAATTGATTTAATGGCTTTTGATTTTCAATTATTATTGGATTTTGGCTTGATTGCAATTAATGCTTTGATTTTACCTTAGTTGCTCACTTGAATTGATCTTGACCATTTTTAGGCGATTACAATAAGGGAATAAATAATTTATTTATTTTTAGAAGACTTAGTTAGCATTGTGCAAATAGAATAATTAAATAAAATGATTATTTCATTTAATTATTGAAGACACAGTTAATAATTAAATAATTAAAATGATCATTTAATTATGGTGACAAGAACAAAGAATGTTAGTTTAAATAAATAATTTAAAATCATTTAATTAAAGTTGAAGATAAGGAATCATTAAAAAAAATAATAAATAATAAATAAATTACAATTCACTTTGGTATTAGAAAGCAGAATAGAAATTGAATTAGGAAGGGTTTGGAAATGAAATTTCATCATACTGGGCATCGAATTGCCTTTGATTCCCAGTGATCTCTCCTTTATTTAGGCAGAGAACTTGGTCATAATATTGTAGGCCCCAAATCCAACGAGCTTCATCTATATTGGCAGCAATTCTCCAAGGAAAAATCAAAGACAAAGGTATCAAAAGAGAGAAATCTAGGTAGATTCATCCTCGAAACCAGTTTTAAGGTGTAAGAAAAAAAACAAAGATCAGTCTTCCCTAGGGGTGAGAAAGTATGTCGTAGAAGCATAATAGATCTTTGAATATACAGTCAACAATATATACTTAATATAACCAATAAGTTTTAGTTGATGGCACCAAACAAGCAGCGAAAGACACAAGATATACACAGTCAATAATCCATTGTAAGAAAGGTAATACCCAACAACAAAAAAATCATATCGGGCATACACAGTTGGAAATAGACAAGGAATAAAGGAGAAATGATTAAGAAGCCAAAAATGACAGGAAATGTATCAAACTAGGGAAGAAACAATTGGCATCCATTACAACAACCAAATAAACCAAAGAGATAGAGGGTTTCAATTCACTATCTAGGCATATAAGTAACACATAACCTACAAGTAAGAAGAGATCGAATCAAACAAGGAGGGGAGTAGGTGAACCCTGAATTATAATAAGATTTGAGAGATTTAACAAGAATAACATTAGTAAAAACTAGAAACAAGAAAATCTCTCCAACAAACTGTTGGAAATATAGATGGTTAATTGATTCACCCCCCCTCTTAGTTACTACATCTATATTTCCAACAATTGGTATCAGAGCTTTTGGTGCTTGCAGGAAGGGTTTCAAGGACCTAAGCTAAAGATCAAGATGTCTTACAAGAGAGAAATTCCAAGGCTTAACAGAGATAACTTTTTATCATGGCAAGGTCTCATGAGACTTCATCTGGCTTCCATTGGTGACTCAGGATGCAAATATATTGATCAAGAATATACAGTTCCTACTGGCACATTAACTGTTGAAGACATTGCAGAGAAAAAGAACCATAACACCATGATGATAGACATTGCATCAGCTCTTAGCTATGAAGAATTTGATGAGATCAAAGACTGCACAACTGCTTATGAAATGTGGAACAAGCTAAAGAAAATTTATGGTGGTGATGACAATGTGAAGAGAGCCAAAGCAGAAAGCCTAAGAGGACAGTTTGATCAGATGAAGATGAAAGAAGATGAAAACATTACAAAATATGTTGAAAGAATCAAGGTGAGTGTTAGTGCAATTAGAGCTTCTGGAGGAAAAATTGATGATGAAACTGTTATAAGTAAGGTTCTTAGAACATTGCTTCCTATCTATGTAATAAGAGTATCTGCTATTCAAGAAAGAAGATGTGAACAAAATCACAATATAACTTTGGATGCCTTAGTTGGAAGATTGACAACTTTTGAATTGGATAACTATGACAACTATGTTCCAACTTCTAAAAATATTGAATCAACATTTGAGGCCAAACTTTCACTTAAGAAGGGCAAGAAAATCCAGTCAGAAAGTGAAGAAGAATCAGAGGAAAGTTCAGATAGTGATCTTGAAGTTATTGAAGCATTACTTGCAAGGAAATATACTAGAGGCAGAGGTAAATACAAAGGTAAAACTCCTTTAATCTATTTCTCATGTGAAGAAATTGGTCATATTGCAGCTAGGTGCCCAAACAAGCAAAGAAAGGATGAGAAGAAAGGTCACAAGTACAATGGCAAGAAGAATTTCAAGTCATTCAAGGATAAAGGTAAGAAAACATGTTTTTTGGCTAAGGATTCTGATGATAGTGAAGAAGAAATTGTCTTCATTGCTGTAAAAGATGAATCTGATGATGATGAAGATGAGATGGCACTTATCTCCCATATAAGCAAAAATGATACATGGATTATAGACAGTGGATGCTCACATCATATGACTGGTGACAGAACAAAGTTTGAACACCTTGAAGACTATGATGGTGGTAATGTAAGGTTTGGAAACAATGAACCTTGTTGTATAAAAGGAAGAGGATGAATTTCATTAACCAAATAACTTGTATGTGATAATGCATATTGGGTTGAAGGACTAAAGCATAATCTTCTAAGTGTAGCACAGCTAAATAACATTGGATTCAAGGTTGAATTCATGGATGGCAAAGCAAGACTACTGGATGACAAAGGAAAACTGATTGGTTCAGGCAAACAAACCAAAGGTAACCTATTTTATCTTGATCTTGGTGAATGCTCATGTTTTATTGCTCAAATTGAAGAAAGTTGGTTATGGCACAAAAGGTTATGTCATGTAAATTTTGATAATATGGTGAAAATAAGCAAATTCAAGAAAGTAAGAGGTATTCCTACTTTGAAGAAACCTAATGTTGGTCTATGCAAGAATTGTCAAATTGGTAAAATGGGAAAGACTAGCTTTAAAAGCAAAAACTATCAGTCTGAAGATATTTTGGATATTGTGCATACTAATTTATGTGGACCTATTGGAGTTGAAAGCTATACTAGAGAAAAATTCTTTATTCTCTTTGTTGATGATTACTCTAGAATGATGACTATTATGTATTTAAGAGAAAAATCAGAGGCATTTGAGAAATTCAAATGGTATCTGGCAAGAGTAGAAAAGGAAATAGGAAAAAGAATGAAGTGCTTGAGATCAGAAAGAGGTGGTGAATTCATCTCCCATGAATTTAATAATTTCTACATTGAAAGAGGAATCAAAAGATAGGTATCAGCCCCAAGAACTCTTGAGCAGAATGGAATAGCTAAAAGAAGGAACAGATCTATCATGGATTGTACAAGGACTCTAATGATTGAAAAGAACATTGCTATGAAATACTGGAAGGAAGCTATTAGCACTGCAGTTCATACCTTGAACCGAGTACAGTTGAGGAAAGACACATTCAAAACTCCTTATGAGTAATGGTATGGCTATAAACCCAATGTAAGCTACCTGAAAGTATTTGGTAGTAAATGTTACATCTTAAAAGAATCTAGAAAAGGAAAATTTGATGTAAAAAGTGATGAAGGAATATTTTTGGGATATTCTTGCAAAAGTAAAGCATATAGATGTTTGAATTTGTCTACTCACAAAATCATAGAAAGTGCACATGAGAAAGTTGATGAGTTTGCAGAAAAGACTGAAGAAGAAAGCAAAAAGGAACCAGAGGATTACAAAAGATTTGTTTACATTGAACCTGATACATTGGCAGACACATCTATCAATAAGGAAACTGCATCTACCGAGCCCAGTACAGTAACCGAGTCACAAGAAGAAATTCAAACCGAGTCACAAGAAACCAAGTCTCAGCCTGAAGCTACCAAGCGAATATCTACCGAGCCCGAGCAAACTGAACCTGAAGATGAAATTCAAGAAGATGATAATGTAACTCATTCAAGAAGCAAGGAACCTGTATTGGCAAAGTATGTCAGGAAGCATCATACACCAGATCAGATTATTGGAAACAAATCAGATGGTACTATGACAAGAAGTAAACTGAAAGGTACATGTTTACTTGCTGACTTTGAATCTAAAAATGTTAAAAATGCATTGGAAAATGAAATTTGGATTGAGGCTATGAATGAAGAAATAGAACAAATAGAGAAAAACAAGACATGGACTCTTGTACCTAGGCCTAAAGACAAAAATGTAATTAGAACAAAATGGGTATTCAGGAACAAGTTGAATGAAGATGGTCAAGTATCTAGAAACAAAGCTAGATTAGTGTGTAAAGGGTATTCTCAAGAAGAAGGTATAGATTATGGAGAGACTTTTTCTCCTGTTGCAAGATTAGAAGGTGTAAGAACTCTACTTGCATATGCAGCACATAAAGGATTTAAGGTATATCAAATGGATATAAAATCTGCATTTCTCAATGGTATTCTTGATGAAGAAGTCTACATTGAGCAACCTGGAGGTTTTGTTGATCTGGACAAAAAGGATATGGTCTGCAAGTTACACAAAGCATTGTATGGTCTAAAACAAGCCCCTAGAGCATGGTATGAAAGATTACATAACTATCTTATTCAAATTGGTTTCAAAAGAGCTAATGATAACAGTAGTTTGTACATCAAGGAAGGACCAGATAATAGAATTGTTTTGGCAAAAATATTTGTGGATGATACTGTGTTTATAGGTAATGATGATCAGTGCAAAGAATTTTCAGAGCAAATGAACAAAGAATTTGAAATGTCTATGTTTGGTCAAATAAACTTTTTTGTTGGTCTTCAAATTCAGCAGAGCAAGAACGGTATCTACATTACTCAGTCTAAATACATCAAGGAAATACTTAAGAAGTTTGGTATGAAAGATGCAAAACCAGTTGGTACCCCCATGTGTACTAGACTGTGTATACACCTAAAAATGGTCATCTAGACTATTAGCCCCTTTTGCTAAATCATAAATTACTTATTCTTGATCAAATCCTAGTTCTATCATTTATTCGATTATTTTCTATGGGCTAACCATCTTATCCTAAGTTTTTATTTATTTAAAAGGAATTCCCTCCCCTTTTAATAAATAAAAAGCCCCCACTTTTCCTCTTATCCTAAGTTGCACAAATAAAGCATTATTCTTATTTTATAAAAAGGGAAAAAACACTTTTTGTCTCATATGGACACAAAATTCAACTCCTATTTTCTCATTGGAGGATACTTGTGCACATGGATTGCTCCTCTTTTAAGCTCCACCGTTGATTAAATCTTTTGCCTCTTAATCTCCATGGTCCATTCCTTCTCATTTCTTATAAAAGGAGAGCTCTCTTCTTCATTCTAGATCCCCAACTTTTTATGCTATTGTTATGCTACAAGTTTTCTAGGTCATCTTGGAGCTTTTGGAGATATTCTTGCATCTAGGGTTTGAAGATTTGGAGCATTGTTGGCATTCATCTTGGATCTTCATCAACACTCTATCTTCTTGTCTTCATTCTTGCATCATCATGGCTTTCTTGCTTCATAGTTAGATTTCATTTTTTGCATAGCAGTTTCATTTTCATGGCATTCTTAGCTTAGATTTCGTTTATGCTTTAGATTAATTCATCTAGTTTAACTAGGAGGCTTTGTAATACTTGCATCTTTCATTTCCATAGTTTAGCTTGCATTTCCATTCTTAAACTAGCTTGCATTGCATTTCATTCTTGATTCTTGAGGATATTGGCATTCTTGCCCTTGTCTTCCTTGAATCTCCCATTGCATGGTTTACTAGCAAGGTTATAGGCTAAATAGCTCTAGCTGAGAGCATTCTTAAAAACCCTTGCACTCCATGCCTAGGGAGCTATGGATCGATTTGTGAGGGCTCATTCTTGAGTTTTCTTGCATGTAATGATCCATAGAAGTGTGACACAATTATTGCACACATTTTTGGCGCCCATTGTGGGGCAGAGTAGATAGACTTTGTCCTTTAAATTCTGCATTTTCGTCAATTTCTGTCAATTTTTTGGCAAGTTTTCAGCTTAATTTTTCATCTTTGTTTTTTTGTCTCAGATTGTCGTGCGATACTTTCCAGAAGTATCACGCGATATACCTCTGTATGTGCACGCGATACTTCATCTGTCATAATAAGTATCGCATGATATACCTCTGTATTCGTGTGCGATACTTCGCCTGTCAGAAGTATCGCCTGGCTATAGTAGAGAATATCGCCTGGTCTCGGGCGAAGTATCGCCTGGTATTGGGCGAAATATCACGCGGACTGATAAGTATCGCCTAGTGTCGGGTGAAGTATCACGTGATACTATGTCTGAACTTGGCAGTGAGCTATTTTTGGGCTATTTTATCTATCTTGCAAATTTCAGGTTCTTAGCTATCTTTTTGAAATTTTCTGAAATTTCTAGCGTTTTCAAATCCGTGCCTCTGGAAAACAGGTGCCCATTTTTTTTGAAATTTTGCAAATGGTATCAAAAGTTTAAGTGTGATATATTGTTGGAAAGGTCTTTTCAAGCCCAATCCAACCATGATGGTTTCATTTTCAGATTTTATCATTTGATCAGTTATTTCTGCACATTATCTGATTTTTTTTCATGTACTAATCATTGTTAGATTTTAGATTTTGATTCTCCTAACTCTTGTTGGTCTAACAAGTTGTTGTTGTAGGTGCTTCTTGCTTGAAATTTGCTGAAATCGCATGTCAAAGAGGGCTACTAATGGTTTTTGTAGGGCTTCCCTAAGCATAAAAACCAAATCAAGTGCTTGTTTAATTTCTTTCTTTATTAAGTGCGGCATATACTAGTTGTTTCATTAGGCACTTAATACTTTGTGAAAAGAATCTTGGGGTGGTAGGAGAAGTATGCTCTTCACCTTTAGGTGAATCAGAAAATCTTGACCCATCTTGAGGTTTTGGAAGCAAAGGGGTAATTGGATCTTGTTTGGTGTGTTTGGGAGAAGTTTTTGAGATAGGGGAGTATGCTCTTCACCCTTGTGGTGAATCAAAAACCTTGAACCTCAAGAATTAATCCACTTTTTGTTTAGCTTAGGATCCTTTAGCGGGCCTACTCTTGAGCAATCAAGAGGAACGACCCAAGTGGGGACAACCTTGTCATCATTTTCCTTGGTGGCAAGTGATTCCAACTCACTATAATCTCAAGGCTATCGAGGACACAAAACCTTGGTAGACATAGTACTTATCTTCGCTTGATGTGAGTAACTTGTGGGATTGTGACCATGAGGAAAGCATTAAGAAAGAATGCTTAAGGTACTCTTGAGGCCGCGAGGTCCTCGTCCTTTATGAGGAGCAAGAGGGGTGCTATGAACGGAAATCCTTACTATGAACCATTAGATAGAGGCCACCCTATTTTAGTCGCTTAGCTTCTTGGTGCAAGGATTGATCCAAGTGGACTTACCCGGATCACCCCAAGACACTCACCATATGTGTTCCTTTGGTTGTGTTTTTGACACTTCCATGACAATGCCAATATCTCTTGTGGGCAACCACTTGGTGTGAGGCAAGGGAGCATCAAGTTGTGGGCCACGTTGCTAAGTAATGAGCCTTGTCCTTCTAGGTAGTAATTGCTTGAATTGTCTTCGATTGTGCTATACCAGTGTAAACGTTCTCAACATTCAAACAAATGGTAGCATTCATAAGGTTCTCTATTTTGATATCACAAGTGCTTGTCTTGGCAAGGTTTCTTTTGCCCTTGTTTCAAGTGTTCTATGACATGTTTGATCCCATACTGTTTGCAAACCTATCTTTTATCTATTGCTACTACTTGTCAAACTGATAAATTACACTGTTCAATCTACAAATTTAGTCAAAGCGCTTCAAAATTGAGTTTTTCATGTTCAGTGGTCAAGAGTCATATGATATTGAAGTATCCTTGCATACACTCAACCAAGAATCCGGAGTCATTTCTACTGTCCTGTCATTGCTACAATTCGGAGTTGCTAACCTTGCACTTTTAACCTGTCGTTTTCTGTTCTTACCTGAAACTGGTTTGTTACCTACATGCTTAGATTTGTTCTAGACTGAAACAAATGAGCTAAAACTATTGGGTTTGAGTTTAACGAATGCTACTCTTGATCACTTGTTGCATCACGGTTACCTCTCTAGCTACTTGCTTATTGAGATTCTTGCTCGTTGCTCGGCTTTAGTCAATTGATTGCTGTAAGTGCTAGAGCACTTTTGACGAGCCATCTCTCTATTGTTCTACTTTGACAAGTGATCTTTATTAGCTTTGCTTATCTCAAATCTAAGAAACTTTGTCTCATTCTATTAGTCAACCAACATCTCTTTTCATGCCGGTTACAACTCGGTCTCAATTTGAGTAGGAGAGTCATCCTCCGTTCAATTATACACAGTTACCTTCTCCAACTAGACGTTCAAAAGCACCCATTAGCAATAACAGTTCTAGTTCTGACCAATCTGAGAATTCTAAGGCTACACCATGGTATAAAGGAGGTTTCCTCTTTTCCGCATTCAAGACCCCCAAAAACACAGACAGTGTCTCACTCACTTTGACTGAACAAGAAAAGTTTCAACTCTTGCAAGAACACTTTGAGCGTAAGGATAATCAAGTGCACTTAGACAAAGAACACAATCAACAAAGGATGGATGCTACTAGGCGCATGGCTTATAGAGGGACATCTCATGAGCAACCTGACAATAGTAATCATGAGCATAGACCTCTTTTTAACAATGGCAACAATGACAACAACACGCCACCAAGATCTCCTCCAAGGCCAACTTTTGCTATGCCTTCTTCACCTCCTAGACCTCCTCCCTCTCAACATGAGGCAGAGGCTAATGATGAGATTTCTAGTGAGGATCTTATGAGATGTGAACAAGATGTGGATTTCCAACGAATGATGCATAAGCTTTTAGAGCGTAATGGCGATCAATATTTTCAATATATGACTTCTAGAGGATACAAGCTTCCTCCCGGCTATGATGTCAGACAAATTGTCCAACAAAGAGTACCAACTAAATTGGAAGTCCTTCAAGAAGAACTACGTCAGACAAATCAACGCCCTACCCAAATGGCAATAGAAAGAGAGCCTCCAAAGGTCTCTTTCATAGAATCAATTTGTGCTCTTCCTTTTGATAAAAGTCTATACATGGTCCCATTTCCTAGGGATATTGAGGTTCCCAAATACGACAAGTATGATGGAAATGGTGATCCCCATGACCATGTGCGTCACTTTTATGCTCTTAGCATGGACTTTCTTCATGAAGACACATTTTTTCTACGATTATTCCCTCGAAGCTTAAGAGGACAAGCTTTAGAATGGTTTGCAAAATTGACACCACCGCTTAAGACTTTTGATGAGTTAGCTCAGCGATTTACCCAGTAGTACTCTTACAACATCCAACAACCTGTCACTATGATAGATCTCAGTAATCTAAGACAACATCAAGGTGAGCCATTTGCAACTTACTTACAATGTTGGAGGTCATTGTATTCTCGATATCCTCATCAGCTACCTGAAAGAGAAAAGATTGACATTTTCATCAACACACTTGTGCTTGAGCTATTTTATGATCTAAGGAAGCAATTGTTCTCCTCTTTCAATGACATGGTTGAAAGTGCATATCGGATTGAGGATGTAGCTATAAGAAAAGGGGATATTGTTATTAATAAAGATGCTAAAGGCAATGGTAAAGACAAGAACAAACCTTGGAATAAGAACAAGTATGTTGTTAATGATGGGGTTGTTGACGCTCCTAAAGTTAAAGAGCTCGCTTTCAATCTCTCCAACGCTATCTATGCAGAAAAACAACAAGAAGCTGCCAACGCTCACAATGCTCCTAAACCTCAATATGCAGATAAGCCTAAGAAGTCATTTCGAAAGCGAGTCTATACCAAGTTGGCAGAACCTTACGATGTGATCCTTAAGACTTTGGTTGACAATAGATATCTTACGCTTCCTGATAAACCTGGTAACTGGGATCCGATAAATAAGCCTGATTGGTGGAGAGAGGATCATTATTGCCATTATCATAGAAACAAGGGACATCCAACAGACAATTGTTTTAGGCTTAAGGATGATATTCAGGATCTTATTGAGAATGGCACAATCTCCATTGATGGCTTAACTAAAAATTCTGATCACACAGCTTTCAAAGATCCTCTACCTAAGCATGATAAGGGGGAAACCTCTCAAACACATAAGAAGAATCATGATGCAAAGATCAATTATACATATCCTTCTAATGCACCTGTGATTAACATGGTAGAGCCCGCTGAGAGCATTCTAATGATGAGGTCTCAAGATGATAATAAAGCCAATCATGGTAAGCCAAAGTTAGTCTTGCAAACACGTGGTAGTTCATCTTCCCGAAGTGAGACACTGAATGCTGTTACTAGGGGGCAAGCCAAGATTGTCCTTAAAACTGCACAAGATCCCAAGCAAGCTTTACCTTCCAAACAAGCGGCTCCTTTGGCCACCCCTAGCTATGATCTTGTCCAACATTTGCAAAAGACACCAGCACAGATATCTATCCTTGAGTTTCTTTGGTTATCCCCTTCGCATAGAGAGATTCTTGATAAAGCTCTACGTACAACACGTGTTCCCAATGACATTGATCCAAATCAATTTCAGGCTATGGTTAACCACATTTCATCTCTGCTATCTCTCTCCTTTTCTACAGAAGATGACATATCTATTGCTCACCCACATAATCTAGCTTTACACATTGAAGTTCTAGTCTACAATACCCGAGGCCGCTGAGTCTTGATAGACAATGGTGCAGGGTTAAATATTGTTTCTTTCAATGTCATACAATAGTTGGGTTTGTCAGAATTTGCTGTAGATTCTAAGAAGAAGATTACTATAAAAGCTTACAATGAAGTGGAAAGATCTTCCAAAGGTCTTGTCACACTACCTGTCTGAGTGGGCCCTGTCACGAAAGATATTAGCTTCCAAGTATTGGACATCCCACTCGCATATAACATTCTTTTGGGTTGTCCTTGGATCCATGACATGCAGGATATTCCTTCCACTTATCATCAGTGCGTCAAATTTCCGTACAATGGCACTGAGGTTGTGATTCCTGGAGACCATACTATTGCTATTAATGCTCTTGCTGCTACTGAAAAATTTGTTCCTCATAATGAACCTTTTGTTGATCCTAGTACGTCTCTAGCTGCTACTGAGAAATCACTTAAGATGATGAGCCTTGGTATGGGTGAATATACACTGGGTTCCTTTGCTTCTATACCTGTTTCTCCTAGGTCATATGGGAGACCTTCTGATCAGATGAAGCTTTCCACTTCTGCTATGGTGATCTTTGATACCTTTGTTCCTTCATCCCTTCCTTTAGAAGCAGAAAGAGAAGAACAAGCTATTCAAGAGTGGATCTATAGAGAGGATTCTAGAAATACTCCCATGCTCAGTAATTCAGACACAGATACAGATGAGTCACCGCTACACACTATGGCTCAAATGGGAGATGATCTTCCTTCTACTTCATTTCTTTGGGGCGAAGAATGTAAATCTACTAATACTAATGACATGAGCATCTCTACTTCTCAGCATCTTAAGCCTCTTCCAGAAGGTTCTTCCATGACAGATATGGATGTTGATGTAGTTCATACCTCTCGTAACCCACCTGATGTGGTTGATGGGTCTTGTGTGGGGTCTGATGATTTTGTTCCTCGTATTGCCTTAGTGGACCACGCTGGTTCTTCTATGACGAGTCTAGATCTAGCTACTTTTGGAGCTTACCCTATAGGCCCAACCTCTCTTGTTACCAGAGATGATGCCCCTCGCATAAATGCTATTGAACTAGTCACTTCATTTCATCTTACATCAACACCTGTTACTTCTTCCACCAGCGAACTAGCCACAAAAAATATTGAATCAACAATCAAACATCACAGTCATCAAGTCAAAAGAAAAGAGAAATGGTCGGATGGTGAAAACCACATTGTGGCAGTATCCACACCTAAGAAAAGTAAAAATAAAAATCTGCTCAAAAATAATGATTCTCAAATAAAAGATGACAAGCTGATTCTCTACAGAAAAATGGTGCACTACTTCAAGCATGATCTCATATCTGTTATACTTCAGCCCATTCCTAGAGCTGAGAACAAAGTTGCTAATGCCTTGGTTGCTTCGACATCCATCTTACAAATGAAAAAGCATAAATTTTGCTTCAAGTTCCTGGTGGATGAATTACGCTATCATGCTTACAAATCTTACAATCCTACCATCTTTTCATATCTTCCACCTCATATTCCTCTTGCAAATCCACCACGCCATTCCTTCCGCCATCCCTTACACTTTGCCTTTGTCTCTGGTGACTTGTATAGGAAGGGTCTAGATGGCACTCTCCTTAAGTGTCTAGAAATAGAGGAGTCAGAAAAAGTGCTAGCTGAAATCCACGATGGTGTATGTGGATCACATTCTAATGATCCTCCGCTAGCTCAGACATTGCTTAGGGCTGGTTATTATTGGTCGAACTGGTTGAGACCTTCTATTGTCACACTTGCAGCATTTGGGCCTAGGGCCTATCAGTTCTCTACATTAGAGGAAGTAGATTCTTGATGCCCATTTCTGTCTGGGGCATTCTTTGTACATATTTTACGATCCTGAAAAAATACCAAAAAAATTCATATATGATGCTGAAAAAATCCTAAAAAGCATAAAAAGTACTGAAAAAATGAGCATCCTAGTGAAAACCTAGCAATAGGCGCTTTGATGTCTCACCAAAAAAATCAAAAAATTCAAAAAATTCAAAAAAAAATAGAAAAAGTGCCTTGGTGAAAACCTGGAAACAGGCGCCTTGGTAGCAAAAATACAAAAAAATTACAAAAAGTCCTGAAAAAATTGCAATAAATCTATCAAGTGGTGAAAACCTAGAAATAGGCACTGCTTGAGACCCTTGCACCTATGTCTATCAATCTTGCGTGGCGCTCATTCGCTCCACTTCTCGCTTTGCCTCTCCTAGCCTGGAATTGACTCTTGTCTTAGTCTAGGGGGCATATGTTGTTTTAAGCTTATCTTGGGTCTCTTTGTGCGTCTGGGTTTCTTAGGCACCTCGTAAATGGTGTTTTTCAACATGACCCCAACTGTGTTTTTCAACACTTCCCCTTGCGTCAAGTGTTTCTCAACACTTATCAGATGTCCTACCTGCAGTCTAGATGATATGATATTTCTCATTGGTAGATGTGATACTCAAAGTTTGACTCTATGACCTACACACACGCACTTGACTTGCTGAGATTTGTTTGACTTTATTTCTTTACGTGTTGTCTATGATGATTTCTTTGCTGAGTGGTCTCTCCCTGAGAAGTTTTCGATGATGCATAGCTAGAAGATTGAGGGTATGAGAACATGTTTTATTTCTTTATCTGCTTGTGGGTATATTTTGTTGATCCTAACTGTCATGAGCATTTATGCTGGTCTTACTTGACACTATGGACCTACAAGGTATTATCCTTGACTATTTTGCGAGTGCATGCTTTTAGTTATCCTGACTTTCATGTGTCTTGATACAAACATAATCTCACCATATCAAATTTAGGTGATCTCACTGCATTAGTAATCTTGACCTATATGTCTTTGATGCCTAGGTAAGATTCCCACATTCCTATCTGATAAAGATCATATTCATATTCACATAGTTATGCTAGTGTGTATTGTATGATCTTGCGACACTACCAATAACACTCAATGATGAATATTAGATGTCTATTGGCTTTGTAACCTTGCAAGTAAACCACTTTTCATGTAGCTTGCATTCTTAAGTTCATGTTAGTTAGTTTTGCATCTTGCATATGGAGAGAGCTTTCCTTTCATCTTTCATGGACTTGTTAATCAACTGCGCTCACCTTTCGCTTCTTCTTGATCATGTCTTTCACTTCTTGTCTTTCATATCACATCATTTTCCTTTCATTTCAGGATCAAAACCAAAATTTGAGTTCCCCTTGTTTATTCTTGTCACCTTTCTCCTTCTTCCCCGTAGTTGGCTAACCGTTTGAGGCCTAATCCTTCGATCCTCACTGGGGCATTCTTCACCTCTTCATCTCCATCTCTTTCAAACTTCCAGTCTTTCATTCACTTTCAAGTCCCATGTTCAAATTCTTCCCCTCCATGGTGTTTTCGGGTTGAGGGACCGCTAGGTTCGTGCCCCGTGTCCCATGTGTGGGGCATATCTTCACTGCTTGATGGTTGTTCTATTCTTTCATCTTCGATTATGATTTCTAGTGATTTGATCATATCTCTCTTGCTTCTGCTTTCCCTCTACTTTGATTTCACTTTCGATCCTAAGGGGGTAGAGACATCATATCTTATTGGCTATCTCTTTCCTAAGTGTTCAGTACTGTCACTACCAGGCTGATCATGCAAGGATTTGCTATCTCTCTGCACTTCATTCTTTGGAGTCAGATTGCTATCTGCTTGCCTTCTTGGCTATCTGCTTGCTTTGTTGGCTGATCTGAGTTGCTTTGTGATCCCAAATCGATCTCACATTTCAACTTCATTCTTTGACTACATGTGTTCCCAGATCGATCACACATTAGTCAAAGAGGGGCAAATGTATACACCTAAAAATGGTCATCTAGACTATTAGCCCCTTTTTCTAAATCATAAATTACTTATTCTTGATCAAATCCTAGTTCTATCATTTATTTGATTATTTTCTATGGGCTAACCATCTTATCCTAAGTTTTTATTTATTTAAAAGGAATTCCCTCCCCTTTTAATAAATAAAAAGCCCCCACTTTTCCTCTTATCCTAAGTTGCACAAATAAAGCATTATTCTTATTTTATAAAAAGGGAAAAAACACTTTTTGTCTCATATGGACAAAAAAGTCAACTCCTATTTTCTCATTGGAGGATACTTGTGCACATGGATTGCTCCTCTTTTAAGCTCCACCGTTGATTAAATCTTTTTCCTCTTAATCTCCATGGTCCATTCCTTCTCATTTCTTATAAAAGGAGAGCTCTCTTCTTCATTCTAGATCCCCAACTTTTTATGCTATTGTTATGCTACAAGTTTTCTAGGTCATCTTGGAGCTTTTGGAGATATTCTTGCATCTAGGGTTTGAAGATTTGGAGCATTGTTGGCATTCATCTTGGATCTTCATCAAAACTCTATCTTCTTGTCTTCATTCTTGCATCATCATGGCTTTCTTGCTTCATAGTTAGATTTCATTTCTTGCATAGTAGTTTCATTTTCATGACATTCTTAGCTTAGATTTCCTTTATACTTTAGATTAATTCATCTAGTTTAACTAGGAGGCTTTTTAATACTTGCATCTTTCATTTCCATAGTTTAGCTTGCATTTCCATTCTTAAACTAGCTTGCATTGCATTTCATTCTTGATTCTTGAGGATATTGGCATTCTTGCCCTTGTCTTCCTTGAATCTCCCATTGCATGGTTTACTAGCAAGGTTATAGGCTAAATAGCTCTAGCTGAGAGCATTCTTAAAAACCCTTGCACTCCATGCCTAGGGAGCTATGGATCGATTTGTGAGGGCTCATTCTTGAGTTTTCTTGCATGTAATGATCCATAGAAGTGTGACACAATTATTGCACACAGACTGAAGCTTACCAAAAATGATGATTCAAAAGAAGTAGATCAGACCTTATACAGATCAATGATTGGAAAATTATAGTATGTAGTTCATACAAGGCTTGATATTGCCTTAGTAGTTGGTGTAGTAGCAAGATTCTCAGCAAAACCAAGAGAAAATCATATGATGGCAATCAAAAGAATCTTGAGATACTTGAAAGGAACTGAAGATTATGGCTTGTGGTATAAATTTGGAGGCAATCTAGACTTAAAAGTGTTTATTGATGCTGATTGGGTAGGAAACATTGATGATAGAAAAAGTACAAGTGGTGGAGCATTCTTTGTTGGCAAGAGGTTGGTATCTTGGACCAGTAAAAAGCAAAATTGCACATCCCAATCCACAATAGAAGCAGAATATGTTGCTGCAGTAGTAAACTGCTCTAATATTATTTGGTTCACAGTTATTGGAAGGCATGAAGGTTGAGATCAAAGAACCAGTTGTTATATTTTGTGATAATACAAGTGCAATAAATATTTCAAAAAATCTAGTAATGCATTCCAAAACCAAACACATTGCTATAAAATATCACTTTGTCAAAGAATTGGTGCAGGACAAGGAAATCAAATTAGAATATATTCATACAAAAGAATAGATTGTAGATATATTCACCAAGCCACTACCTAAGGATGCATTCTTGTATCTAAGAGGTAAGTTAGGGGTCATTCCCCTATCCGAGGCTCACTAAATGAAGTTTTAGTAATGCCTCAACCAGAGCATATTAAAGATCAGTCAGTTGATGTAGCTTAGTCAAGGAATCATTGCATATGAATCAGTACTCAAGGTACATTGCTATTCACCTGGTATGTGTTGTCTTTGGCATGTGTTGTCTTTGGCATGTGTTGTCAAAGAGGGAGAGTTTGTTGTCATATTTCAAGAAATTTCTTTAGATTTCTAAGAGGGAGAGTTTTTCAGTCAGAAAGTGAAGTTTGCTGACAGAGGGAGTTCTCATAGTTGAGAATTAGAATGAAGCTAAGGATATGCTCCTTACTCTATGTTTTCTATGAAATTTCATTGTGCTATGACATATTGTGTTGCCATCAATGCCAAAGAGGGAGATTGTTGGATTAATTATGTGTTGTCTTTGATGTCACACAAATGTCATATTATTTATCAAGCTCAGTCGGTTAGCAAAGTAGTTCCCAGTATTTATCGAGCTCAGTCGGTCAGTAGGTGGTTTTCAGTGTCTACTGAGATATCTCAGGTGTCAAAGAAAAGTATGGCAGAAAATAGTGTTAACCAAGCTTCCACGGTTAACAAAGGAAAGTTAGTGTTTACCGAGTTCACTTGGTCTCCAAAGGATGTTGCAAAATTTGCAGTGCTTACCGAGTTCTCTCGGTCACCAAAGGAAATATTTTTGGATTAGTGTTTACCAAGCAAGGTCGGCCCAGTAAAGGATTTTGTTAATTTGAGAAATAAAGTTTGATTATTCTAGCCGACTGTTGTAATGATTAGTAATGTTATTAGTGCTGACTTGACAATCTAAATGGACAATTCGAATGGTATATATAGAAGGTCAAGTTGTGAATTAAAAGTGTGGAAGTGAAAAAGAAGGAAAGTGTGAGTGAATTTTGAAGGATGATTAGATATCCTTGAGGAGCAGCAGAGATATATTTTGATCAGGAAGGATCTAGTGAAGCAGAATAGAGATCTGTATTCAGCAATTCAATTGCATCATTATTCAGGTCATTTCATTGTTACTTTCTTACCATTGTAGAAGTGATTTCAAAATCTCCTAACCGAGTTGGTTTAACAACCATTTTGTAAATACTCTAACAAGGTGACAGTTCTATTGAATTGTTTCAAGACCTCTTACAAGGCCACTCCTAACAGGGTGATTAAATCCTCTAACAAGGTCACACCTAACAATGTGTTTTGTAACCTTTTACCGAGTTGGCTCCTAACAGGGCATCACTTTAGAAGAGTGAAAAACAATAACTAGTTACATTGGTGGTTTTTCCCATATTGGGTTTCCACATTAAATCTGGTGTCTCTTGTGTTCATGTTATTTTCTTTATTCATGTATGTTAATCACTGATGAATGCTTAAGAACAGCTATAATTAATACTCACTACAATAATCAAGTTTCAACATTTCTCTGTATGTTTGCCAAATAACAACAACAAATGATTTAATAAGACATCTAAGGGATCTATGGAAAGAAAATTTATGGTTAACTGATTCACCCCCCCTCTTAGTTACTACATCTATATTTCCAACACAAACAAGTGATTTGGAGCCCTTGATCCAAGCAAGCAACGATCTACACTCCTTTGACTTCAGTGACACAAGTACATCTAATCTAGCTTTTGTGACACTTTCCTCCATGCAACATTGCAAGCAAATTGGAATTCACATTGAGATCTACAACAATGTTTGGCATGAACTTTGAAGCCTAGCTCCTATCACTTTCAAGATTCAACAAAGGTGAGACATAAATCTCAACACTTCTCCTCTATAACAAATTCTTTTCTTGAAAACAAATTTTATTTCTAGATCTGGTTAATAATTATTTTAAATTATTATCTACAAAAATTATAAGTTGTGAATTTATAGTTACTAATTAACTAAAGAAGTGCATACATACATAGGATAAAAATTAGTTCAAATTACAAAAGTAATAATTCATTAGAGAAAATGAATCCTGTGAACTCCGTGTTTTGTTTGATCTATGTGAACTAGGTAGCTAGGGAAAAAATTGACAAACAATGTTTCACCTTTTGGCGCACTAAATATGCCCTCCCCTTTTACTACAAATCAATTCTAGACTTGGTTCCCTGGAATCTTTCTGAACCAACAAAGAATGAATCTGATAATGAGGGTTGGATTACTATAAAATCTAAATGATCCAAATGACAAGAAGTAGTATTTAATCTCCCCAAAACTTGAATTCCTTCCCACCCTTATCCTCAAAACTTACATAGGTTAAAACCGCCCATTACAAGAAGACTGAGATCAACTCTATCCAAACATCACTTTGATTCTAATCCTTTCATTCCTATGAGAGATCCATTTCTGAGATTGCCCTTTCCTAAACTCAAAATAGATCCCATAGCTAAAATGGCTAGGAAGGGAGCCCTAGCAAGTGAACATGAAGTGGTTGTCCCTAATCCAAAGGCTAATAACAAGGAGGAAATCCTCACTCTAGATCTTCAAGGTTATGAAGTGGAATATATCCAATGATAATTCTAGAAATACAAACTCTATGCCATATGGATGGGAATAGGTACAGAGGTAGAATCTATTATCAGATGGTTGAAAGAATCTTATGGTAAGAAATTAGAAGAAACTATTCTTTACATTGATTGTTACAACTCTAGTTTGAAAACAAATTTTTGGTTTAGAAATTCCCTAGTTTTCAAAGGAAAATATTTTAAAGTCCTTGACTGGCAGCCTTTCTTTAAATTAAACAACCTAGGATCCTTCTTAATAGATCATGCTATTAGTTTTCCTAATTTCCCTATTGAACTACTAACAAAATATACTATTAAACTGATAGGTAACAAGTTAGGAAAATATGTAGGTTTTGTAGAAACTGAATTGAGGTTCTCTAGTCTAATTATCATAGTCAATATGAATGCCAACATCCATAAACCTAAGCCTTTAATGATATACATTAAGGGAAGGTCACTCACGATAGAACTGAGATTTGCGAAAGGATATTTTATAGAGGACCTAGCCTCATCTTCTCTGATCCTGAGTCGAAGCTCTTCTTTTCCTTATCCTCCTCAGGGTACAAAAATTAACCTTAATAAGGGAAAGGGAGGCTTTGACATTGTGGAATCCCCTATAGGGGATGATTTTGAAAAGGGAGAAGTAAGATAAGTTGTGCCCCCACTCCCCTCGGTTATAGTGGGAACTGTTATCTCTAAAGAGCAGGGAGGGGAGGCTACATGATTCATCATGAATGCCCCCCTTTTAGCCCAACTAGAGTTAGAGATAGTTGTAGACAAAACAAGGGGTGAGGAAAGTTCCAAGAAAGATCTTAGCATAAATGTGGAGGTAGAAACCACAGTGGTAGGGGTAGGGACTCCAAAAGGGAGAAGCCTTAGAAAGATAGAAAAAATACTTAATGAGGAAGAAAGAGGCTTAAGAATTGAAACAAGTCAGAAGAGAGAGGAAAATGATTATGGAGGAGGGGATCACTTGTATAATGACATAAATATCCAAGAGGAAACATTATGTCCACAAATCCCTTCAAATGAGGAACTCGATAGCCAAGCTAGAGTGGAGGAAGAGGTTAGGATCATTTTTGAGCATTTATGTGAGTTTGTAGTTAATGAACTCATGAATGAATTTATGGATAAAATTTGTGATGAGAAAGAACCATCGAGACAAAAGGAATGGTTGATCAAGGAAATTCTGGAAGGTGATGATCCAATGGAGAAAGAGGAAGTGAAACATCTGCTAGAAGAACTAGAAGAACGAGAACTTGACAATCAGGAATAGTTGGAGGTAGCCATGAATAAAAAATGTAATAATAACCATGATTATGCAAAAACAAATAAAAAGAGGGGAAGAAAATCCCTATAAGAACTAAGAATGAGGGATGGATGTGCTCATGGTGAATCCAAATTAACCGATATGTTTAATGTAAGGAAGGGGAAGATCCTTCCCAACTCGCCATGAATGTCCTAACTTGGAATGTTAGGGGTTTAAATGCCCCTAACAAGAAGTGGGTATTAAAACGTTGCATATAAAAAACAAAAGCATAACTCATTTTATTACAAGAAATGAAGCTAGATAGGAATTATCTAGAGGGTTTCAAAAAGAAGCTAGGATTTGGGGAGATATGGGATCTCCAACTAGGGGAGCCTCAAGAGGTTTGGATTTCATGTGGGACCCAAGGTTCTTGACTATAACATCTTCAGAAGATCATGGAAATTGGAGTTATGAATTAGTAAGAAGATCCCAAATGGAGTTGAACTTCAAGATTTTTAATGTGTATGGCCCTATTCAAAATATGGAGAAAATTAGAGTTTGGAAAGAGATTGAAGAAACATTAATTGTTTATAAAAGAGAGATTTCAATCATAGGAGGGAATGTTAATACTTTAACTAAGGTATCAAAACAATGGGGTGGAACTTAGAAAATCCCTAAAGCAACAATAGATTTTAATGAATAGATTAATAGAAATAGACTAATAAATATCACCACTTCTAGAGATAGCTATACTTGGAATAATAGGAGAAAAGGATTTATCTTTATTGCGGAGACTGGAAAAATTTCTTTTAAATGGGGATATGGAAGAAATACCATCTACTTTGGAATTAGAAGTGAAACCTAGCTTAGGTTCAGATCATTACCCAATTGAATTACGTAGCATAAAGGATACAAATCTAGACAATTGTACTTTCAAATTGAACAAATGTGGTTTAAGGATGAGGGATTTCTAAAGATGATAGAAAAATAGTGGAATGAAATTGTGTTATCTGGGTCTAAACTTTACCAAGTGGTTAAAAAAGTAAAAATTATTAAGCAAAGGCTTAAGGTATGGAATTTTGAACATTTTGGGAACATCTTTAAAAATAAGGAAGAATTGGAGAATCTAAACAAGGAGGTTATAGAGAAAGGGATGCATTTAGCCTTATATGAAAGAGAGAAGTTCCTAATGAAGGATTATGAAGACATCTTAACCAAAGAGGAACTATTTTGGAGACACAAATTAAGAGAAACATGGCTTGAAGTAGGGGATAAATATAAAAAATTCTTTCACAACAACACAAAACAATGTAGAATAGATAATAGAATCACTTCCATTCAAAATAATGATGGGGAAAAACTAGAGGATCCATATGAAATTTCAAGAGGAAATAAAGAAATTTGAAGAAATCTTTAATAATAATGGTAACCAGACCCTAGGGGCACAATAAAGCATAATTAAAAATATCCCAAAGCTTATATCCAAAGAACAAAATAAAACATTGTTGGGAAAATTTACCTTTGTGGAAGTAAGTATGGCCCTTAAGAAAATGAATCCAGATAAATCTCTAGGGCTGGATGGGTTTCCAAAATGTTTTTTTTCAAAAATGTTGGGACTTCATAGGGATAGAGGTAACTAAGGCTTTAGGAGTACACAATTCAGGAAAACTCCTAAGGGAGGTGAATAATACCTTTATCATCCTTATCCTAAAGAAGGAGAAATCAAAGACCTTTAATGATTATCATCCCATAGCTCTTTGCAATACTCTCTATAAATTATTTACTAAGACTATGTCAATGAGAATCCAGAAACTTCTCCCAAACCTGATTATCAAGGAACAAATAGGGTTTGTATAGGGAAGATCTATCTTCGATGGAGTAATTATTTCCCAAGAGGCCATTCATACCATTCAAAACAACAAAGATCCTAGTATGTTAATCAAGCTAGTTATTAAAAAGGCATATGATAGATTTGATTGGGGATTTTTGAGGAAATGCCTCGAAGCCTTTGGGTTCACAAAATAATGGGTAAATTTTATCTTTGAATGCATATCCTCCCCAAAGTTATCCATACTGGTAAATGGATCTCCCAAAGGCTTTTTTGGAATAAGTAGGGGATTGAGACAGGGGGATCTGATATCCCCTTTTCTTTTCATCTTAATGATAGAAGCATTAGGAAGATCAATAAATAATGTCAGGTATGAGAAGACTATTAAAGGAATAATGATCACTTGACCTGGATCTGACAACCCACCAACAATTTGTTGATGAGACTATGCTTTATGGACAAAGTACCATAAAGGAGGAAAAAGCATATAAAACAATATTAAGTGAATATACCAATGCATCAGGTTAAGAGATTAACCCTGAGAAGTCATAAATCTTCTTCTTTAATACCCATCCTAATCTGGAGCAAAAAATTTGCCAAATTATGAATTTCAATAGAGGATTTTTACCTTGTAAATACATGGGTCTCCATTTAGACAAAAGGACATGTTCGAAAAAATCATGGCATCAAATAAAAGAAAAGATCACAAGAAAAATGGATTCCTGGAAAGGAAAATGGATCTCTTCTATGGGTAGAGAAATGATGATATAATCTATCCTTTCAACACAACCTATTTATCAATTATCTTGTATTGATCTCCCTAGAAAAAATAGGGAATAAATCAATAGACTCCTTAGGACTTTCTTTTGGCAAGGAACATGGGAAAAGAAAAGAAATTCCCTGTTAGCTTGGGACAAGGTATGAAGACCAAAATATGAGGGAGGTGTAAGGATTAGGGACATAAAAATCCAAGGTAAAGCTTTAGGAGCTAAACTAGTATTGAGAATGTATGAGAATCCACACCTCAAGTGGGAAAAGATCCTAATGAAGAAATATCTGAGCAATATTAATCTGATCAGTATAGTCAAGGAGAAATCACTGCCTAGAGGATCGATAATTTGGAACTTCATGATGGATTTTAGATCCTCCATATAGGATATACTAACATGAAACTTGGGGATGGGAGAAGAATCTCTCTTGTAGGAAGTCTCTTGGGGAGGATATGGTGCTTTAGAAAAGGATGTTAAACTAGCCCAATTAAGGTTGACACTTGAAGCTAGATGGGGAAAAAGAGTTATGGATTATGTGACCTTTGAGGATGGAGGAAAAGGTTGTAAATGGAAGGATTTTAAGGACATGAACCTCCCACCTAAGGAAGTAGAATATTTAATAAGAAATTTATCAAATAGGAAAGTAACTTTCAATTTTGGCAAGGAAAAATTGATGTGGGATGGAAGAAAGAGCATTGAATACAACTTGAAGGAGGGGTATAATTTCCTCAGGTCTCTCTAGATGAGCACAAAGGACTCCCTCCCTACAACTTTATGTTGGAATAAATCTTGTCTGCCTAAGGCATGATTTTTGATCTAGTTAGTTTTAAATAGGAAGGTCCTTACCTCAGAAAGATTTAAGATAATGGGATTCCAAGGCCCAAGTATATGTCCTTTATGTAAAAATGAGGAAGAATCCATTGACCACATTCTTTTGCATTGTCAGTATTCGAGACAATGCTGGAAATGGATTTGTTCACAATTGTGGTGGGTATCAAAATTTCTAAGAACTATAACGGATATGCTACATGCTTGGCCCCTCCTTCAAAAGGATAGTATTTATAGCTCTTTATGGATATATACAACTTCCATAGTCCTATGGGAACTATGGAAGGAACACAACTGAAGAATTTTATAGGATAAGAAGATGAATGTAGAACAACTTCTAATTAAAATCGAGACTTCTATCATTGAACTTACAATAGTCATGTTTTGAATAAAAAAAAGAAGAAGGGTATAATGTCTCATTGGGATGAGAAAATGAGAGGCAAGTGGATAGGTCTAAAATTACCCCCTTTAAAGCAACATGGGGGAAAGTTCAAAAAGAAAATGAGAGAAGTGCCAATGGAAACCACCCAAGGAGGGCTGGTTTAAACTCAATTTTGATGGAGCTTCAAGAGGGAATCCATGCAGAGAAGGCATTGGTTGTAGTATCCATAACTTAGAAGGCATGGAGATAGAAAAGTAAGATAGATATATAAAAATAGAAACTAATAATTGGGCAAAATTAACGACTTTATTTGAAGGACTAGAACCATGTAAAAATCTTGGTTGCAAGAATATAGAGATTGAAGGAGATTCTGCAATTATAATAAATGCTATAAGGAAAGGATCCCTCATTAATTGGAGAATGGACTCAATTTTATCTAGAGCCCTCTCACTATGTTATACCTTTGACAAGATCACAATCAATCATATACATAGGGAGGGAAATCAAAGAGTAGATGAATTAGCTGTTATACACTAAATTTGTGCCTCTGATCTCAAGCTCTCGTAGTCTTGATAATCCAGTATAACAAGGGACTCATCTCAAGGTTGTGGAACCTTTTGCTAACCGAGATGAGACCTCCAGATTCTAGGCTGGTTCCTCTTGGCTAGTCACCCAAATTTGCTTCTAATAGGAAAGTAAATTCTTTGAGGGAAAGGGATAGAAGGAATGCATAGGAAGGGAAATAACAAAAAGAAAATCTATCCTACCAGGTGATGCACCAAAACTAGGGTTTGGATCTTAGTATAGAGGAATGAAACCAATGAAAGAATCAGGTCTAATAAGTCACCACTCACTAGATAGGTTTGCATAAGTATTTCATAGGAAGGCTTGAACAGAAAACTCAAACTATGACCTGCAAATAGACATCCTCCTCTACAACTAGGTGTAGGAATGAGACAAGGCTGCTAGGGGCTGTAGTATACCCACAAAACACCTAAATCAGATCAAACATAGTAACACACAAAATTGTAGAAAATGAGAGGGACCAGGAACCCCAAATTCCATTGAAAACATGCATAAACTTCAATCCAATAAGAGACAAGCCAAACAAGGAAGGCATGAGGACAAGGAAAATGTCATAGAATGCTTTGCAATATTTGTATTATCAATGAGAACTTACAGGATGTGGAAAAATAGAGAGTAGGAAGAATGCTATAGATGATTTTTCCAAAAAAGTGACTTTCTTTTTACAAAATGTGAATTCTGAGCACTACTGGCTCCAAAAAACAATATATACATCACTCAATTGCACGCAGGCAGGAGTCTCAAAAACTAATCGGGGTTACCAGATTTACAATTTAATAATTCAACCCTAAAGCCATCACTTCTGATCATAAATGTGAAATATTTGAATATCATGGCCGATCAGATATTTTGTTTGCATGCCCATGCCTGAATTGATCATGCCTTGCCAGGACAAAACCCCATCCATCTACCTCTCTGCAAGCTGGACCCTATCATGAATATTCAAATCTGATCCGATCCTGGAAAGGACTCAAAATGGTGCCCAAAAGATCTCTGCAAATTCCTCCAGCTGCAACCGCCTCCAAAGTCATCAATTTCAGCGACCCACACTTGCAAACATTTCCCTCAGAAGAAAGCTCATAAAAAACAAGCCGCTCCGCTTTGAAATGAGCCTGGTTGCATGATCCCATGAGGCTAGGAAGGCCCATGTGATCATGCGACAAGCTCTTTGAAACCAACCGCTTGCCATAGCAATGGTCACATGATCACATGAGGCTGAAAGGCTTCATGCGATCATGCGACACCCTTTGAAAACCTGCCTCCGCCCTGCCATAAAAATGACACCTCAGGCCCAAAAAATTTGCCACCTACCGAGCCTTGCCACATGGCCTAACCAGAACTAACCACACGGCCTTGAAAAGTCAGTGGTCGCATGATCGCATGAATGGAAAGGCCTTCATGCAATCATGTGACAACCCTTAAACACTGTCGCTCTTACGTACAAGACAAATGGGGCCCGCAAGAATGCACTGCAAAACTAACCCCAGCTCCACCTCGGGTTCAAATCTCGCATTAGTCACTGAACCGCTTGTTTCTTTCCTAACCCCGGGTTACATCTAGCAACTACGCAAAGTCTTCCAACTGCGCAACCGTGAACTGAGATTCCAACCAGACGGTGGGTGCAAGATCTCATACCTTTCAAATATTCCTTCCACCCATGCACCAGCCGTAGATCCTACTTCATTTTTAACCGCGAACTGAGACTGCCAACATTTGGAGACCTAGCGACTAAAGGGAAGATAACCGCCCGCTGGGTCGCAGGATGTTAGGGACTTAACCGCTAGGAATGAGAGATTGCACGAACACACAGTCGCTAGATCGCTGAATAGAGTTAACCACCAGGCCCAAGCATGACGTTAACCTTTGACTTAACCCACTCACATCTAGAGACTTGGTGACAAAGGGATTCACCAAATCTCACAATCCTTCGATTAACTAGGGGTAAACCCTGAGAACCCACCATGTGTCACTCCCCCATTCGGTCTGACTGCCACCTCAACAAACACCTTGGCACCCCTGGCACAGGACTCACCGCAACCTCTAGATTCTCATCTAACAGTTGTCACATGATTGCATGGGATCGAAAGATCCCATGAGATCATACGACCACTGTCGGATCTCCTCACACTTGCACCAATGTAGAAACCTCAGGCCCCACTAACTATCTATCGCATGATCTCATGCGGTTAAGAGGTCGCATGCGATCATGCGACTGACCACGTGATGCTTACCGATGACTGCAAATGGTTATTCGCATGGTCGCATGGGCTCGGAAGAGCCCATGCGATCATGCGACCAACATGAAACTGTTGCATGCTGACTGTTGGCGGTCTAAAGGCTTGAAGACCGTGAACTGGGCCCAGCTGACTGCTCAGGGTTGCGCACTTAACAGCTAGTCGCATGTTTGCATAGCCTAGAAAAGGGCTATGTGATCATGCGACAAGCCGTAGTAGATTGTCAAAAATGACAAAGGGACCCACCTGGTCGGAGTTGCGCGGATGGAAAAATGCAAACTCCAGAGAAGGGTAAAGTGCAGAAGTGGTCGAAAACATAGAAGGTTTTCGGACCGAGGTCAAAAACATAGAGAATCTTTTGCACTGAAAGTCAAAAACATCCTGAGCCTACGGATAGGAGGTCAAAAACACACTGGGTTTTCGACACTTGAGCATTTCATTGGAAAATAGGACTGTGGCTAAAAATGAACGACAGGGAATATTTTGGGCAACATTAGCTAATATAGGTATAAAAGAAGGTCATACATAAGAAGTCATAATTTCAATATAGGAACTCCATCTGAATTGGTGATGGTTTAGATTTTTTATAATTTTAACCATAGTTTACATCTCATTATCCTAGGGAAGATTCAGGGGTCTTTCTTTTTCTTTTACCCACTGCCTACATCTCTCATCTTAAGACAATATGATTGGATAGATAGATTCATTGTGGAAGATGATGTTGGAGCCAGAAAAATGAGTTTGAAGTGAATATTGGAGGTTATAGAATCTTCTAGTTTGGACTCAATGGACATTCAAAATGATGAAGAGCCTCTTTTATGCCAGTAAGATAACATAGGTTTATTATTGTTATATTTTTATGTAACTAAGTTGGAAAACACCCTTCAGTGTAACAAAATGATAATCATGATGCTTAGGATATGTTTTCTCAACTGAGGAATGATTACTTTGCTCTATTAGATGTATTTTATGATGATTTAGATGTACATTTTATTTTTGTTTAAGAAAATACTTTTATCTCTTTACATTCATATGTATGCCCTTTTTGTATTCATGGTTTTGTGACTATTCAAAGTTGTATCCTTAATATAAGTGTAAGATGTAGTGCTTAGATTATATACAGATCATGATCAAAGGCAAAAGAAGAAGGGAAGGATAAGGAATGACCTAGAAGGAAGGTGGAAAAATGTAACTTGGGACTAAAAGATGATTATCTGGATGTATCTATATACTTTATGATGTATCAAGGCTTAGGTTGTTTATCTATAAAAAAAAAGAGAAAAAAGTTAAAGATAAAATTAAATAATAAAATTATTTAATTAATAATTAGAGGAATATTACATAATTGAATAATTCAAATAATTATTTAATTATATAAGACTAGAAGAAACGATTTAATTAAATAAATTAGAGAATTTATTTAATTAAAGAAGACTTTGTTAACTAATTGAATAATTAAAATAATTATTTAATTGTAGGTAACAAAAATCAAGAAGATATTTTATTAAATAGTAATATTATTTAAATGTAGGAGACAAGAATCAAGAAGATATTTAATTAAATAATAAAGATTATTTACCTAAAGTATATGAGAGAAGAAAAAAGAAATAAGTTAAATAAGTCAATTAGTTAACTCATCTTGATAAAATTAATAAATAAAATATAAATTTTATTAATTTTAGAAGAGGTTTTTTTAAAAAATAATTAAATAAATTAAAGATCTTATTTAATTATAGAAGACATTTGTATGAAATTGATAAATAAAATAAAGATTTTGTTTATTTTAGAAGAGGTTGCTTTTTAAAAAAAAGTGAATAATTAAATAAATTAAAGAACTTATTTAATTATAGAAGACATACTTAATTAATTAAATAATTAAAATAATTATTTAATTATTAGAGGAATTAGAATATTGTGTTTAACTAAATAATAAGGATTATTTAATTAAAGTGAGGGAAATTAATTAATTAATTAATTAAAGATTATTTAATTATGAGAAAGGAGAGAAATGATGATTTTTGAATCTAAATTAGAAGAATGAAACAAATTAATTAAAGAATTAGAATTATTTAATTAAATAAGAAGAAATTTGGTAAAATTGTTGCTTGTAGGCTTGGGAATTTTTTAGGTGTCTACACCTATGCCATAAAGTTATAAGTAATTGACGTGTATTTGTACATAATTACATAGAATATGTAAAAATAATTAAATATACATTTTGTATACATACATGTTCAACTCAACATTTATCCATTTATTCAGCCCACTATTTATACACATATATTAAAATAGAATGTACTTTATAGATGATTCATCCATAGACCTCATATTTTCCCTTTAAACCTTAGAAATGAGTGGAAATGATTATGTTTTATAATGTGAGCAACTATGTGCGGGTATGTTTCTAGCTCTCAATGTCTCCACATGAGCGAAGAGGCTTTAATTTAGAATTATCATCATTTAAATTATAGCAATATTAAGGGAGAAGCTTTACATATATTGTCCAAGTTATGTTTTGGATAACCTTGTAATATGAAATATGGCATAAACCTCAAATATATTTAAAAACATAGCTTAAGTTTTTATATAATATGACATTATTGTGTGATAGAAGATGGTCACACTTTTGTGAATCCTTGCATTCAAGAATACCCAATAATGAGCTCTTGAATATCGATTCACAGCTCTCTATCTGTGGAGTGCATGAATTATTATGAGGGCCCCTCAGATTGAACCCATGCAAGTACACCGCAGAACGAGAGATTCAAGGAGGAGAAGCAAGAATGCTAATCTCCATTGAATCGAGTTCTTGCATGCAAATAAAACTAATCTATATGATTGCAAATGCAAGAAAATAAACTAATTTATTGAAATGAAGATTAAACTATATGATTGGAAGAAATAAACTATTTTATTGAAATTAATCTATATGCAATACAAGAAATAAACTACTTCACTAATTAATCTATATGAAAATTAAACTAAATGTGCAATCTAAAATGATGATTTCTAAAGCTCTAATGTTGTAAAAAAAAATCTTCACCATAATGATAATATGAAAATTCTAGATTTTTAATTGAGAAGGAGAGGTCTCCTTATATAAGAAATTGTGGAAGATATTGCATCTCCAAGATCAATGTGGGATTAATGTAAAAAGAGGAAAGAAATCTGATTTTTAGAAAGTATGGAGAGAAAAGGAAATCTCTTTATTTTATTTATTTTTATTTCACTTATTTCTTTTTTCATCACAAAATATCTTTTGAGAGGATTTTATTTATTTTAAAAGAATAATATCTCTTGTAATAAAATAAAATAAGATTATATAATTTAAAGATGAATATTAATTAAATAAAATAAAATCATTTAATTAAAAATGAATTTTAATTAAATAACATTATTTCATTTAAGGAATATTAATTTCAATTAAATAACATTATTTTATTTATTTAAAAGGGATTTTTTTTTTTTAATTAAATAAAATTATTGATGACATGATTAAACCTTAGGAGATTATTGAAATGATTGAAATACTTATGATTTGATCAAGGAAATTGATTTGAATATATTGTAAAGTATTGATTCAGAAAATTGATATTGGATAAATTGAATAAATGGGGCCCAAAGTCTAGGCGACCATTTTAGGGTGCATACAATTATAAATGTGTATGACTTGCATTATTACATAGTTTAGTTATAATTCACCACATAGTAATATGAGCTTGATGTGTAAGAAGTATGCATGTGTAGGTACCCCTCTTCATAAATATATGTATGTACATATAATTAATGTTTTTATAGTTCTAAAAGTACACACACACAATTGCATTAATCTATATATTGTTGTATAAAAATATCTAGAGCTATAATATGGTAATGTAGAGAAACCACTTGATATAAAATACTCAATAGAAATAAAAATTTCAATCATATATGATTGTAAAAAATTGAAGAGAATGATATAATAATTTTTCTTAAAAATGAATCCTATGGAGCTACATTGTTGGACAAAGGAGATATTATTGCAACAAAAAAATTTGTGGTTTGTGAAAGGAAGTTGTGTGGAAAATGCTTCCTAATACTAATCTAATGGGGGAGATAGTGTAAATCCTCTTTACAATATTTAACTATTATAGAATAAGAAACACATTCACAAGGAGATATAAAACATGCATACATATATACAATATAACACAACATATATCACGGGGAAAAATATTTCGGTAGAAAAACTCCACACTTCAAAAGCACAATACTTTACTACTTTGTATTCTAGTAAACTAATGGTCACAATACAATATCAAAACTTAGAATATTCAACAAGAGTCTACAACTAACAACTCAAGACCTAAATCAATTTTGGTAGAATAACACTTCTCCTACAAATAACAACATTACTAGTTCTCTCCAATGCTACCTTATTTAGAGAAATACAAAGAGGTAGCTTCTAGAGATGGGGTCATGCAAATAATTTGGCACTATTTTTTATCCGCCTAAAAGAATAAAATGACACATGTACATATCTAAATGACTCCACATTCAAACCTCCTAATTTGGGAACCCAAAATTTACTATTTTGAGGTATACTAAATGCTCTTATGCATCTTACAAATATCATAAATATTATAACTTATAGCACTTAAAACTATAAGAGAATCTATCATAAATAACTATTAGTAGCTTATTCTCTTACAACCTGTTGTAGCACAACTAGTACACCCACCTCCATGCAAAATATATCTCCTACCACTTGTCAATTATGTCATAGAGTCTGTCATAGGTTGTTATTGTGTGTGTGAATTTTGTACCTAATCTGTAGACACAACACTTTAGTAAAACATTAGAGTTTAGCTAAAATTGAAATCGAGCAATAAATGAAAAACTAAACTAACCAGGTGATTTACTACCTTCTAGTAGAAACGAGTATGTATTCTCAGATTATACCGAGATCAGTGACCTAGACGACACCTAAATGAAGGATTTGAATGAAAAATCTAGATATGAATTAGATGAAAATTAATCTATTTTTTTGGTTTTTCTATGCAATTATGATAAAAACTTGATATGAGTCTATGCTAATATGAAAATTGATATGCTAAAATGATCTAACAAAAATATTCTAAATGATATGGATACTATGCAAAAACAATGAAAATCTCACAACAACTCGAATTCTCAAGATTGATTCTTTAGTCTCCAATTCGACAGCATGAGTGTGCAAACTTGTTAGATCTGATTATGAAGAGCTAAGGCCTTAATTTAGAGAAATCTAGGGCTTTGGAGGTGCATGAAAAAAAGCCATAAATCACTCAAATAACTCAGGTTGATTTTTGAGTTATTTTTAAATAAAAGATAATTAACTCGCAAAAGCAGAGTTTAACTCAAAATAGAGTTTAGATTTAATTGATAATTGAGAGTTTGTCTACTTTTCTGATTGTGCATGTTTTAATATGAATTAATTTAATAATAAAGTGATTTATTTCCAACTTAATTGATTTATTGGTTAATCAATCATTTTTCAAACTTTTATTCAAAAACAATATTATTAAAAATTGACAACTTGCTTTAATTAATTAAATAAGAATTTAATCAATTAATGATAGGAATTTTAATTTATTGTCAAAATTAAATAATATAATTTAGGAATAAATAGAATTAACTTCAATTAAATAATTAAGTGGCAGAATTAAGTCTAATTAATTAAATATTGAGAATATTCAATTAATCAAACTTTAGGATAAATTGGATTTATTGCCAAATAATCATTAAATTAAAGATAATTATGATAAATAGGAATATTGTTAGGAATATTCCCTGATGCAGAATTTATGATAATCAATTAGGATTCGATGATGTTCAGATGTGCCTTAGGTTAGGACTTTGATGTTGATTTCATTCGATATGTTAATATAGGAGGTTAATGAACCTATAGCCCATTTTTGGGGTATTACATTTTGCCCCTCTTTGAATTACTGTGCGAAGCACAGTGGTTCAAAGACAGTCTGTGTATGATGTTGATTGATATCGATATGAAATTGATATGATGTTGATATGAAACAAAAACTTGATTGAAAGATTTTAGATGCTAGGTCCTGAATGACCAAAGATAATGTTAACTATAACAACAATGAACTGATGATTGCAAAAAAGTGTCAAAACACCTGATTCCGAACCTCATGATTGTGAAGAAGTGAGTGATTGATTCCAGACCTGATTGTCCTTATATTGAATCACATTGGTATCACATCTGAACCCTTCAGTTTTTGAAGAACCAAGGAAATAACACAATTGAACCAATAGTTGCAAAAACTAATACAATTTACAAGATTAAGAGAATACTAGATTGATATGGATCTCGATGAATCTGATATGCCCCGAGTGATGATTGATTTTCCCCGAGCGATGAGGTCTTTTGATGAATCAACAACTAGACATGGTTGTTGTCTTGATTACTGAGGAAAGATATGATTCAAGTTTAGATTACAGACTTTGAATGATATGCAATACCATTCCTAAATCAATACAATGCCCACTAGTGATGAAACCATAGACATGTGAATATCAATTTGTATGTGCAGGAATCAATACAACACCCACTGATTAGGCAGCCATGGACATATGAATATTAATTTTATTTTCGGAATGTCGGATTAGATATAAGCACCAAGGCACAAATGCTAGGATGACCTGAATATCATGTCCATTTTGATATAGCAATTTGTATAAGCATCAAAACATAAATGTTGTGATGACCTGAATACGCCTTACATTCAAACACAAAAAATAGTCAAGAGATCATTCAAAATCCAGTATGAATTACCTGTAGTGACCCTTTATCATTAACATCCTTAGGTAGGATCGCATTTCACAGTAGGAAAAAGAACTCACTCAAAAAGATAATAGCTAGATCAAACTTCCTTGAATTTTCTGGGTATCAATGGTCGAGGTATGCATGGCCATCCAATTTGAGATAGAGGCTCTTACAGTCGGACACTATTTCAATCCAAAATTTCCAAAGTTGTTAGATTTTCACATACAAGAAGAAAACAAAGAAAAGATTATGCCCCCAGTCATCACTCTCTAAATCCTGTAAAGGACATCATCGAAGAGCTCGTGGGAACAATATATGCAAAAATCTCAATGTGAATCAGTAAGCATACAAGGAGATAAAAGCATGTAAAAAGCATAGATTGTTTTCATTTTGTGTTGATGTTTGATTGCGTTGTTGTAGATGCAAAATCCTTTCTGGAGACAAGACAGACTAACTGACTCAAGTTAAATTTCAAAAGACTCTGAATAGATATGACTCATCTAAGATGTACTGGAGACCATAGGATATGACTTTGATTGCCCCCAAGTTTGAAACATTAATAGGATACAGATGCTTGAGCTGATGGTGTACATAATGAATTTATTGAAACAAGGATATATACAGACTAAAGCAGACTGAAAGCTGGGAAAGACCAAGATTACGCTGATAGATGGAGCATTTTGAAACAAGTGGCACCCGTTTGCCAAGTTTTCACCATCTTGGTACAGATTCTATTTTTTCTACCAAGGCACCTGTTTCCAGGTTTTCACCAAGGCATTTTTTCTTTTTCTCATTTTTTTGTATTTTTCATTTTTTCAATTTTTTTTTTGTACTTTTGATATTTTTTACTTTTTTTTTGTGAATCATCTAGGCACCTATTGCTAGGTTTTCACCAAGATGTTCATTTTTTAGGACTTTTTCCAATTTTTATGATTTTTTCAGGACATTTTACCAAACACTGAATGTCTTAGGCATAGAATTGCTTCAGATGGAGAACATTGATTGGTTCTCAGAGCTATTCTCCTTCAGTCATTGAGAGTTGATAGGAACCAGAGCCAAAATTAGTAGTGATAACAAAGGGACCCAGCCAGTTGGGTTCAAACTTCCCCTTGCATTCTCGATGTGATTGATTTTTAGGATTCTCTCTCAAGACTAGATCGCTAACCTGAAATTCTCTGTGGCTGACTTTCTTGTTGTAACCTCTAGACATTATCTTTTGATATACTTTGAGATGATCATACACTACTTTTCTATGCTCATCTAGTAGTGTAAGTTCTTGCAACCTAGATACTCTGTAGTCATCATCAGTTACTAGACCATGCATTCTAATTCTTAGTGATGGGATTTCAACCTCAATAGGTAGTACCGCTTTAGACCCATAAACTAAAGCAAAAGGTGTAGCCCCAATAGGTGTTTTGATACTTGTTCTATAGGGCCAAAGAGTTGGATTGATCATGAGATGCTAGTCTCTTCCTATTTTATTAACTATTCAGTGCAAGATTTTCAATAGATTCTTATTTGAAGCCTCTGCCTGTCCATTCCCTTGAGGATAGTAGATAGAAGACCAATGTTGTGTGATCTTGAATTTGGCACATAGATCATCTAGGTCTTTATTTTTGAATTGTCCCCCATTATTTGTAATTATGGAATGAGGTATCCCATATCTACATATGATATAGTTCAATATGAACATAGATATTTTCTTTCCAGTGGCTTGCATCAAAGGGACTGTTTCTACCCATTTTGTAAAATAATTTGTAGCTGTGATTATATGGGTATGTCCATTAGAAGAGTGAGGATGAATGGATCCTATAAGATCAAATGCCCATTGGTGAAAAGGCCATTGTGTAGTAAAGGGAATTAGATCTCTCCCTGGAGCATGAATTAGGTTGCCATGTACTTGACATTTTTGACAATTCTTAGCAAATTTGATAGCCTCTTTCTCCATTTCAGGCCAATAGTACCCAGCCCTAATAAGTTTTCAAGCTAATGTTAAACCATTCGAGTGTGACCCAAAAATACCCTCATGGACTTCTTCTAATGCATGTTGAGACTCTTCCCATTCTAAAAATCTAAGTAGCATACCATCTAGACCTTGTTTGTAAAGATTGTGACCAATGATGACATATCAGGAGGAATTACAGATAAGGTATCTCTTTTCACGGCGGTTAAAGGTATCAGGAATGATTTGGTCTTTGAGATAGGAAAATAAGTTTTTATATCTGGATGAATCATGACCAAAAATAGTGCAGATCATGCAGGTTTTAGGGGAATCATATGCAGGATAAGATAGTGCTTCCACTAGGAACTCATAGCATAGCTCATGTTTAGGCTGTTGTAATAAAGTAGATAGCATTGCCATTACATCAACATCCTTGTTCTCTGTTCTAGGAATTTTCTCAAATGTGATAGATATGAAATACTTCTTAAGATCATCTACCATTCTCTTGTAAGGAATGAGCTTTTCATCTTTAGTTTGGTACACATCATTGAATTGATGAATAACAAGTTGAGAGTCTCCATGAATGTGTAATTCTGTTACTCTCCACTCAATTGCTAGTTTCATGTCATTCAAAAGGGCTTCATATTCAACAATATTATTTGTCTAAGGAAAATTTAATCTGAATGCTTTTGGTATTGAGTATCCTTGAGGAGTTATGAACAATATGCCTGTGCTTGATCCATTTTGTGTATAGGAGCCATCAAAGAATAACTGCCATTCTCTAGAAGAAAGAGTCATGATAGAGGAATTTGGAAATTCCATTTGCATTGGTGTATCATCAATCATAGGTGCATTTTCTAATTGATCAGCAATAACCTATCCTTTTATAGCTTTTCTATCCACATATTCAATGTCAAATTCACTTAAGAGCATGACCCATTTGGCTAATCTACCTGTGAGGGTAGCTTTGCTTAGTAGGTACTTGAGTGGATCAATTTTAGCTACCAAATGTGTGGTATGAGCTAACATGTAGTGTCTTAATTTCTATGATGCAAAGATCACATCTAGACAAGCTTTCTCAATCATTGAATAGTTCTTTTCATATGCAACCAATGTTCTACTGATATAATATATAGCTCTTTCCTTTTTATTCTCATCATGCCATGCTAGCAATGCCCCCAGTGATGTATCTATTGTGGAGACATATAAGATCAATGGCTTCCCGTGAATAGGAGGCATTGAGATAGGAGGATTTGATAGATATTGTTTGATATGATCGAAGTTTTTCTCACATTATTCATTTCATGCAAAGGTCACATCTTTATGTAATGTTTTTGTAAAAGGTTGTGATATGTCCGCAAGCTATGATATGAATCTTTTGATAGATTGAACTCTTCCTTGCAATGTCCTCATTTGACTGATATTCTTTGGGGGTTGCATCTCCATTATAGCCTTTACTTTAGTTGGATCAACTTCAATACCCTTCTTTAAGACTATGTATCCTAAGAGCTTTCCAGAAGTGACACCAAAAGCACACTTCTTAGGATTTAGTCTGAGACTAAATTTTTCCATTCTATCTAGTATCTTGCTCAAGTCATTTAGATGTTCAGCTCTAATCATAGATTTTGCTAAAGTATCATCAACATAATCCTCCATAGTCCTATGCATCATATCGTGAAAAATAGATGTCATGGCTCTTTGATATGTAGCACTAGCATTTTTAAGCCCAAATGGCATAACATTCCAACAAAAGGTGCCCCATGCACATGTGAAAGTAGTTTTCTCTTGATCCTCTGGAGTAATTTTTATTTGGTTATATCTAGAAAAACCATCCATTAAAGAGTACATCTCGAAACCCGCAGTCATGTCCACTATCATATCAATGTTAGGTAGTGGAAAATCATCCTTAGGGCTTGCTCTATTTACATCTCTAAAGTCTGTGCACACTCTGATTGATTTATCTAGTTTTGAAATAGGTACAATATTAGAGATCCACTCTGCATAGTCAATAACTTAGATGAATTTGACTTTTAGAAGCTTCTCTAATTTAGCTTTTACCAAGAGTGCAACATGAGGATGCATCTTTCTTAATTTTTATTTGACAAGTTTGACATTTGGAGCTATAGATAAATGATGCATTATAAGATTAGGATCCAACCTTGGCATATATAAATATTTCCATGCAAAGTTGATCTTCTTCTCTGTTAGGAATGTTGTAAACTTTTGCTTCTCTTCTTCTGATAAAGAGTGTGCTACATGAATCAACTGTGGTTCTTCTGTTGTTCCCAAGTTGATGGATTGAGTGGGCTCAATTAGAACTGGAGATCTGTCCTGTAAATGACTTGGAAGGACATCAAATATCTCATCCTTGGGTGCCTCAAAGAGGTTTTCACCTTCAGATACATCTTTTATTTTTACTTTTGTAGGTTCTGAGACTGCCACAAAGTGATTTTCACCCTCATAACTCCTTTTCTTTTTATTCTTATTCTTTTGACTAAGATACTTGATGTCTGAATCTATCATGCTAATGCTTGGTTCACTGATAGAAGTCCTCATAGGCTCAACTAAATTGAGGTAGCAAGAAAGGGCATAGTTATTCAGGAAGGTATAAATACCATGGCTTAGATTTGTGGAGGTTTGATCAATAAGGTTTGGATATTGGATAGTCAAAGTGGAGAAAGATTGGGAGATAGTGTTTATGGATATGGATCTGTCATCATGGACCTAACCTAATGCTTGAGTTCAAAGGTGATATTACAACTTAAGACATTCAATTCGTGAATAGGCTCAATTTAATTGTGGGAGTCCAATTCAACCATCGGTGGATCAGACTCGATAAGTTCATTACTTCACTCTATACTTATGTTGGGTGTAGGTGCATATTGGTGAATAACATCAACATGTTTTTCTGTGATAAGCTCATCTTCTTTTGGAATGGCTCCCCATTCATAGTCATTAAATTCTTCATCTATGCCTCTAGGAAATCTAAGAACATGAGTAAAGTCAGGGTGAATACCCCAAGAAGGGTTACCCTCAGATTCTAATTTGTATTCATACTCATGGGAATCTATCTCAGAATAACTACCACCTTCTTGGTCTATTTGATTAGCTTCAAGATGAGCTGGTTCTTGTGTGGCAACTATCTATTGCTTTATAGTAGGTTCTTATGTTTCTACTACATTAATTCTTTTGATAGGATCATCTTTTGCATCAAGAAGGTCTTTGATCTCTTTAGGAAATTTTTCATAGGGAATGAGTTCTGAGCTATCTAAATCACTATTTGATGTTTCTATTTCTTCTTTCTTAAGAATGGTTTCTCCTGGTGTGATCTGCTCTATGACATGAGAACAATTACCTTTGAGGTGAAGGGGTTTCTTTTTAAATCCTAAGCCAACTTTGTCTTTATTTTCTCTACCAGTATGTGGGATAGGTGCCTCAAAACCTTCTCCTCTGATTCCTAGAGGTCCTTTACCTGAATATCCCATCTTAGCTATCAATTTTTCTCCTGGGCCATATGACTTAGAAGGAACTTTTGGTATTGCTGAGTTACTAGTTTGAGTATCATGGGATTCAATTCATCTTTGTATAGCCATGCAAGCACAACTTCATCCTCTTCAAATTCTTGCTTGGAGACTTGTTCTACTACAAAATTCTTCTTATATACCTCAAGGGGTTCTTTAGATTCTAGTTTGGACTATTTCAAAGATTGCCCATAAGACTTAGGTGAAATAGGGAGAGACGTCAAAGATAAGACTGGCTCTATAGTATATTCTCCCATACTATTTTATTTGATATGGACGTCTTTGGCAATATCTTCCATTTTAGAAGTGGATGCTTCTTTTGTTGACTTAATGGAAGATTCTCTATTATTGGGCACAAGTTTATCCACACCTTCTTTCAATGTATTGCAAGTGGTAGATATGTCTGCTGGAATAGTGACCTCTACTCCTTCATAAGGAAACTTTAAGCATTGGTGGAATGTAGAAGGAATAGCTTTCATTTCATGTATCCATGGTCTCCCTAGAAGAATGTTGTAAGCCAAAGGTAGATCAAGAACTTGACATATGGTATCTCTGATAACCAGACCTGCTCTGATAGGTAAGACAATGGTGCCTTTAGAAGATCTTTCTTGTTCATCATAGGCTTTTATAGTTATTTTCTTTCTAGGATCAATAGCCATTTGTGAAAATCCCAATTGTGTGACCAAGTTGTAAGAACAAATATTTAGGCCAACACCCCCATCTATCAACACACTTTTGACTCTAAGGTTCTGGATCAAGACTTCTATATGCAAGGGCTGGTTATGTGGGTGACTCAAGGAGTTGTCATCTTCCTTTGAAAAGGAGATATATTGTAGAGATGTGAGATGTCCAACCATAGTCTAGAACCTGTCTAAATCAAGGTCATCAGGAACATTGGATCCAAGAAAAGCTTTGTTTAGAATAGCTCTATGAGCTAGAGATATTCGAAGCAACTCAAACATGGAGATTTTCACATTAGTGTGTTGGAGTTTTTGGACAATGCTATAAGATGTTGACCTTGTATCTTTGGGATTGGAAGATTTAGAAGCAGCCTTTAGTTTGGAAGTGAAAGAAAGATTGAAGGGAATCTTAGGGACATTTGATGAATCTAGGATTTGTCTGTTCAGATGTGCCTGAGCTTGTGATCTAGTAATTGCGTTAGCTGAAGAATGATCTCTATCTCTTCATACAATTGTGATGACATTGAAATGTTCAGAGAGACAAGGTTCAACCATATTGATAACAACATTATTTCCAGTGTAAGTATAATTGACCTTTGCCCCCATATTAGGTTGAGAAGATGAAACTTCTTGACCATGTTTTGGAAATAGTTTTGTGAATGTTGTATGATCATTATTGCTCTTATGATTGTCAATGGTGATATCTCCCTTATCAATCAGATCTTTAATAGTATGTTTCAAGCATAAGCAGTTATTAGTTTTGTGACCTTTACCTCGATGGAAATCACATAATTCATTCTCTCTCCACCATTTTGGTTTAGGCTCAGAATCAGATGGTTAGATCTCAGGAAAAGAGATGATGTTATTGGCTAGTAAAGTTCTCATAGATGATTCTAAAGATTCTCCAAGAGGAGTGAACATTCATTTATTATCTGCAAACCACTTTTTATACTCTGGCTTCTTTTGAGATGATTCAGGCACCTTTTGTTCTGAAGCTTTTATGGCTTGGGTACCAATAGTTAGATTGAAAGATGGTTCCTTTGATAGGGCACGTATAGTATCAACAACACCATCTATGATGAGGCCTTTATTCTTGTTCCAGTTTTTGTTCTTATCTTTAGAACTAGATCCTGATTCATACTTGTCCTTTTGAAGTGTGATATATCCTTTTTTCACAAGTACTTTTTGATAGCATTGTCTACCATCTTATCAAAAGATGTATGATCTTGCATTTGTAGAGGATAGTTGATTTTTGGAACAAGGTTATCGATGAAGATTTCCAGTTTTTTTATTTTTGGAATAGGCCTAGCATATAGAGAGAATTTCTTCCTCCATCTCTTGAGAAATGTTAGGAATGGTTCTCCTGGATATTGTTTGAGATTGCAGATATCAATCATGGTGACTGGATGTTGGATATTGTAGGAGTATTGTTGATGGAACCATTTGATCAACTCCTCAAAAGTTTTGATAGTAGAAGAAAATCTAGAGAACCAATGAATGGCCGCTCCACCTAGAGATCGAGGGAAGAGATGCATCAGATAGGTTGGTTCATGCATGAACTCCATAGATTGTGTATAGAATTCTCTGACATGATCTTGGGGATCCGAGTGTCCATCATACTTATCATACTTAGGCATCTCCACTCTTTTTGGGAATGGTGGCATGTACAAGTCTTTGTCAAATGGAAAAGGACATAGATCCTCCATGGAGAACTCCTTGGGTTCCTTTTCTTTTTCAAGGTTGTTAAGTTTGAATTGCATGGCATGCATCAGTTTCATCATAGTTGTGAGTGGAGTTTCTTCCTCATGCGTAATGATATCTTCAACATTAAAGTTGGGAGGAAGTTTAGCTCCTTGATGAGCTAATTGTAAGAAGTATGCCTCTCTGTCTTCTTTCAAGAAATGCATCATCATTCTTTTGAAGTTATCATCATTTTGATATTGAGCAATTTCTTCAGGCATGGGTTCCTAATCTTCACCATGTTGAGATCAAGCTTTTTGAGAGCCAAAGTTTGTCCTTTCTTGAGACATGGTAGGAGTTCTCCCTGGGATAGATCGAGGAGGAGTTTTTTGATTACCTCTATGAGTTGATGAAGGAGGAATGTAACTAGTTTTTAATCGAAAGTTGCCAAGACCGTAGTCTTTGTAAAGACCAGAATTGTAGAGTTGCTCAAGAGTGGGACCCTTGCCAGTGGTTATAGGTAAGGTTTGGGATGCTTCTCTAGATTTCTTGTGTGAGGAAGCTCTAGTTTCCACCATTAACCTTGGGTGAAGCAAAATAAAAAGATGAAGACAACTGAAGAATGAATTGAATCAAGATGATCAGATGACGCAACCTTGTCAAGGTTTGATTGATTGAAGTATAGTTTTGACTTAGATGAGGGATATCATGCCCTGGATATATGGGTAGATGCCCAAAAGATAGCGAACAAGATATCACAACACTTAGTCATTTTTGAAGATTGATTGAAGATTGATAGTTATGACAAGGTTTTGACACAAGAAAAAAAAGACTCAAATTGATTAAACAAAAGGCTGGATTAGATTCAAAAGGTCACTTTAGGAAAATGATTGGATTCTCAGTAGTTTTCTGCTCTGAACTTGACACAGTGATTTGTTTGACAGATTCTGGAAATAGGCTGAAAAAGCTGGATATCTAGCAATTCTGACAACTTTCTAGCAATTTTTCAAAATTTGTCAAATGACTTTCTGTAGGTTCGTATGATAGTGGGTATAGCATGAAACGACAATTGACAAGCTCATACGATAGTTGACAATAGGAAAATTGACTTTTGAAAATGACTGGCTGAAACACTCGTACGACAATATACCAGTTACCATACGACACTTAGGGGGTTATGAAATGACTCTTTCCAAAACTCGTATGACTTTCTGACTCTCTGGGATGACTTTTGACTCCAAAAAGGAATTTCACTTCAATTTTTGCAAATTTTTGGGTTTTTAGTTTTGGATTGTTTGCAAATTTCAATGTCCAGATTTGAGGATTGTAACAGATTTGTTCATTTTCAGTAACCAGATAGATAAGAAAGCACACAAAATAGCAAGCAAGTGATTTCAGGCATGTCTGAAAATAATGAACAAGGGAAAAAGAAACCTTGCGCATGAACAATCAAGTGACTTATTTGTGCTAATCCTTAGAAGTGCTAATTGTGTATGTTCCAAAAAGTTTTGCAATAATGCACATACTCCTAGAAAATGAAAATTTGGCCTCACTAAGGTTTTTAGTAATGGTTTGACTCTGCAACTTTTATGATCCAAGAGGGTGAACTCCAATCCAGGCGCACCGGGGTTTTGACACAGTCTGAGAACTTAATCTTTAGGATCTGCTAGGGAGATCTGATAGCCTAACAAGAGACCACACCTATGGAGATTTCTTCCAACAGGACATTTATATAGTGGTTGTCACTACCACGATGAAAATGGCTATACCACTTGAGGTTCCATCAATGTGGTTGACCCAATTAAGGGAATGTCCACTACAGTTAACCCTCTCTAAAGGTGACTCACAAGATATACCACATGGAGACTGGTTCCAGATTCAAGGATCTGAGTTTTTGGTACTATCCAAAAAGGGAGTAGAGCATAGTCCTCTAGCCTTTTCACTTTTAACCAAGACAAAGCAGACAAATAAATTTGACACACTAAGACTAAGATTATCTCACAAAGATCTATGACATCAATCCCTTAGGATCTATCAACCTCTCTAGAGAGAGAATGCCTCGATCAAAAGTTGAAGACACACGGATCTAGTAGAACATGAGATGCCCTCAGTATCCTCCCTACCTACAAGGGTTCCTTTGTTGAGAAGAATTTCGTTGGAAATTCACTCTCTCAAGAGCCACAAATAGTGTTCATAGGGCCTATTTACTATGTGTAACAAAGATGCTGAAAGCAAATCTATGTTCATTTTTAGAGCCCAAATGAAATGTGTGATATGGAAAAGAAAGGCACTCAAGCTAGACACGCAAGATGTTCATTTTAATCCAAATCAAAATGTTATTAGCTGAGAAGGTTACCTTAATTCCTCACAATGTGCTTAGTAGAATTTTACCTATTTTTAGCAATTCTTGCACTTTTTCCAATAAAAAACCCAGTGAAAATTAATAAAAAATAGAGAATTTCAATTGTTAGGGTTAGCTGTTAGTCAAAATCTGACAAACTACCTAAAAAAGTGAAATGACAATTGAACCCTGGCACTAAAACTTGTACGACACTGGGTTACCTCCCAGACGATAATCCAGAAGCTCATACGACAATGGGTATCAGATCACACAATAATCGATCTTCCAGATGATAGTGGGTTTCTGCTTGTGTGATCCTTAATCAAATCAACTATTGTACGACAGTGGGTATCTCCCGGTATGAGTTTCTGAAAAAACTCATATGAAAATTGTATGGATAGAGAATAAAATCATAGCCTGGAATAGAAAAAGACAAGAAAATGATAAAAATTGATAAAATTTTAAGGGAAACCTGTTTCAGGGCCCCACGGTGGGTGCCAAAAATGTGTGTGTGAATTTTGTACCTGATCTATAGACACAACACTTTAGTAAAACATTAGAGGTTAGCTAAAATCAAAATCATGCAATAAATGAAAAACTAAACTAACTAGGCAATTTACTGCCTTCTAGTAGATGTGAGTATGTATTCTCAGATTATACCCAGATCAGTGACCTAGATGACACCTAAATGAAGGATTTGAATGCAAAATCTAGATATGAATTAGATGCAAATTAATCTATTTTTTGGTGCAATTATGATAAAAACTTGATATGAGTCTATGCTAATATGAAAATTGATATGCTAAAATGATCTAACAAAAATATTCTAAATGATATGGATACTATGCAAAAATAATGAAAATCTCACAACTCGAATTCTCAAGATCGATTCTTTAGTCTCCAATTCGGCAGTGTGAGTGTGCAAACTTGTTAGATCTGATTATGAAGAGTTGAGGCCTTAATTTATAGAAATCTAGGGCTTTGGAGGTGCATGAAAAAAGCCCATAAATCACTCAAATAACTCAAGTTGATTTTTGAGTTATTTTTAAATAAAGGATAATTAACTCACAAAAACATGCAAAAGCATAGTTTAACTCAAAATAGAGTTTAGATTTAATTGATAATTGAGAGTTTGTCTACTTTTTTGATTGTGCATGTTTTAATATGAATTAATTTAATAATAAAGTGATTTATTTCCAACTTAACTGATTTTGAAAAATAAAACAATTAATTTATTGGTTAATCAATCATTTTTCAAACTTTTATTCAAAAACAATATTATTAAAAATTGACAACTTGCTTTAATTAAATAAGAATTTAATCAATTAATGATAGGAATTTTGATTTATTGTCAAAATTAAATAATACAATTTAGGAATAAATAGAATTAACTTCAATTAAACACTTAAGTGGCAGAATTAAGTCTAATTAATTAAATATTGAGAATATTCAATTAATCAAACTTTAGGATAAATTGGATTTATCACCAAATAATCATTAAATTAAAGATAATTATGATAAATAGGAATATTGTTAGGAATATTCCCCGATGCAGAATTTATGATAATCAATTAGGATTCAATGATGTTCAGATGTGCCTTAGGTTAGGACTTTGATGTCGATTTCATTCGATATGTTGATATAGGAGGTTAATGAACCTATAGCCCATTGTTGGGGTATTACAGTTATAACATGACACTTTTCAAGATCCCAAAACTGGAATTCCTACCTCCACATGTATGACATGTGTGTCATACAAGCATCACCAAGTAGCACGCCGCCAAGAATGTGGGTCTCACTAGATGAATATATGTTTTTAGGTAATTAATTAATTAAAATAATAAATAAATATAATAATTAATGTAAGGATTTGAAAAGGTTGAAATAATTTAATCCTAACATTCCGTCACTTATTGAAGACCTTTCAAATAGCTCATAGATCAATTGTAGGGGGTAAAGAGGATCATAGAGATAAAACACCATCCAAACTTCTTTGTACTCATTAGTTTTGTAAATTTGTAGATGCAAAATTAATCAAAGTGTCAAATTTCTCTAATTTTAGCTTCCTATCCTCCACCATATTTTGAACAAAATAAAATTAAACATCAATGTGCTTCACTGTATCATGGAAAGTCAAATTCTTTTATAAGAAAATGACACTCTGATTGTCACAATAAATAGTAATAAATCGTTCATCAAAGCTAATAAAACAACTTGTAGACACCTAAAAACTTTTTATTTTGCAAAAATCCTTGATGACATCATCATGATTTAATTAATTAATTAATTAATTATTATTTTCATTATCTCCTCTCCTATTTTAATTAAAAACATTTAATTAAAGAATCCCTCCCAAAAGAATTTTAATCCATTTTGAATGATAATCCCCTATTTATTAAATTACTATTTAATAAATTGTGTCACAATCCTTTAAAATAAATTAAATATTTAAAATCCTAAAACCCTAGAAACCTTCTAGAAAACCCTAAACCTATACTCACTTTCCTAATCCCTCTCTAAACCTTCTTAGAGGGTGATTCCTAACCCTCTTAGTCTAAACCCTCATCCATTGACTTTGGGTCAACACCCTCATTAATGAGCCTTACATGCTCATTAATGACCCTGTACACCTTCATTAATGGCTCTTAAAACCTCTTAATGAAGCCTATGTCTCCTCTTCCATCTTTGTTCCCTAGGCACACTTCCCTAGTGTTGCTCAAACATGTGTGAGCAACCTTTAACCCTTATTCCCTTGACCATACCTCTAACCCAACCCCAAACTCTAACCATACCCCAAACTCTAATCCTAACTCCCTTTTCTAACCCAAGCCCTTCCTCAAATTCTATAAATACTCTTCATTCCAAGAGAAAATCACCAATTCAGTCTTTCATTTCATAGCATAAACATAATGCAGTTAAATTGCATCTAGATCTTAATAACATATTTGGTAAATGTTGGATTTATCTCATTTTCCAAGATTTTTAACTCACAAATAGCTTCATTAATGGATTAACATAGTTCATTTAAAGCTTTTCAAATCATTTCCATTCGTCTGATATCCATATTTTGGTTAAAATGAATCATGCATTCACATCCATAGCTTATAATTTGCATTTCATCACTTGCACCCTTGGAGCCTTAGGGGAAAATCAGGTTTCTCATACCTAATTTTGTGCCATTTTTGGGTCTCCTTGGCTTGCAAATGAGCTCAATCTACCTTCATCTTCTTTGGGGATGATTTCATTGTGTTTTGAGAGCACACCCACATCCTTAATCTAAGAGAAAATCAAACAGGGCTTGGGTGCTCCCATTTTGACTCAATTTGAGGTGGTGTGACTTATTTTCCTATTTTATATATAGCATGCTAGTTTAGAATTAATGTTTGACTATTTCAACGTGCTCCTGATAGGCTAGGAACATCTCACATCTACATTCTAGAATGCTCGGTGGAACCCCTGTCCTGATCCTCTACTTCAAAAAATCCAAAACTTGGCAGTCTGCAAAATTATGGGTCATACCTATGCATCTGTTGTCCACAAATGTGCATTTGTACAAATTTTTTTAAAATTTCCCATTTTTTCACTAGAACTGCACATCCATTCAATTCTGCTACGCATCCATCCCTTTCTACCATGCATACATACAACAAAGCTGTGCATTTGTCTTTTTTTCTCATTATTTGTATTTATGCACTTTTTAGCAAAATAAACATAAGTTGCACTTTCATCTTGTATATCCGCGCAAACATTTAAAATGGCAATGATGAATTTATCCATTCCTACTGCGCATATGTAAAAGTCAGCTGTACATTTGTTGTTTAAAGTTGCACTTCCATTAAAAGATGCCGCACATCTACATATTTAAAAACTTGGAAAGAACTCCCACTCAATCTTGAATGACTAATTGAAAAAATATCTGCATATCTTTCTAAAGGTTAAAAAATCAATCTAAATCAATCCTAAAATGAACATTTGCATCTTCACACTTTGGTTTTGGGTTTAAAAAGTACTTCACCTAAACAAATCCTTAATGTTTAAAGGGTTTCTCATAAAATCTCAAAAGAAAAAATAGGAACACTTCAATCTTTTGGACCTAAAATAAATGCTAAAAACAAACCAAATCTTGAATGCAAAATAAAATGAACCAATAAAAGTTAAACCGTTCTTTTATTTGAAATTCTAAAAATCACATACAATCTTGAATGCATAAAAGTGAAAACAAAGCAATTTCATTTCATTTCATAAAGTTCAATTTGGGATCCTAAAAGAGAAAAAACTCAATCTTGAATTCAAAAAGGTATAAAACTTGCAAAACATTTTTTTAGAAATGCTTTCTTGCATTCAAAGAATGAAAAAATCCAAATCCTAAACATATGTGTTTGCAAGTCTTCATTTCAAATCACTTAAATCAATTTGGGATTGAACTTTCTGATGTGCTTCTAGAAATTTTTTCCAATTCTGCAAATCCTATTTAGACTAAGTGATGTAAAACAAATAAAATTAGACAAGTTCATTTGTTTTACTTCTAGTGAGGCCTATCCAAAGAGAAAAGTGCTTCCTCTTTGGAGAACAACCTCAAACCGGTACTTCCCCAGCCGGTATAGAAATAAAGTGCTAAGAAAACTCTTGCTTCATCCCCTCAAGCTCGGGTGATGCGTGTTGATGGTAGCCTGAGGTAGGTGAATATCCCTACTATTTCAGCATGGTCAACTAGGCTCTCAAGTGAGTCATGCACATACAAACTGATTGGGAGGACACCACAGACCAAATCAGACAATTATTAATCAGAGGCTTCCTGATCTACTCCCAAAGGTATCAAAATATTTATGCAAGGATTGATCCAAGTGGCTTCTCGGATCACCCAAAGATTACTCACCATTTGTATCCCTTTCAGGGTAGCAAGTTGTGGGAAAAGATTTTGATACTAGCTTGTCTCTAGGTAGTCCTTGCTTGAAGTGTTTTTCAAAGTTCCAAACTCAGTACAAACATCTGTTAAAACATACACATTTTTGGGAACACAATTGGAGGTTAGTGGTCAATCATTTATTTGTATCCCACAAAGTTTCTTTGTCCTTTATTGGGATTACTTTCAGAATATCTCTTGGGTCTTTTTGTCCTTTTCCATTGGAGACAAATCAAACTAGAAAAAAAAATCATGAACCTATCAAAAGATCAAGTCATTCAGAAGCATTGATTCAATCCAAAATTGCCAAATCCTTCAAAGCTATGTCCGATTTGATCAAACATAAGAAATCCAAGCTTCCCAATTCCTGAGTCCATTAAGAGAAGAAGATTACAAAACAAAACCTAAAAGATCACCAGCCTTCCCTAAAGGCAATCCAAGTAGAAGAGTATCAAGAGAAACTGGACAATAAGGGTTACAACACAAGAGTGAAATAGTTTGCAGCCCAATTCTAGGTCAATCGTCGCTATGTCAATCTAGAGAGTGAAGACTAGTTTGGCCCATCACATATCCATCATTCTTTCAAAATCCCACAAATCCTTTCTCAACATCCTTACATCCTAGATCATCCTTAGATTCATCATTGCTTCATCATCCATCCTTAGTAGAATCTTTATCATTTTCCTAGTTGCTTGCACCATAGATCATCTTCCTAGTTGCATCATAGGTCATCTATTTTAGCTACATCTAGGCCATTCTATTAGAATAGCATCATTTGTTCATCCCCCATCATCCTCCATCAATAAATCCAAGATCAGAATCCTTGTCTCATCCCATCATCCTTGATCCTAAATCCAAAATCCAATATCCAAGTTAGAATCCATCATCCTCAAACAAAATCCAGTGATCTAGATCCATCTACTTTGTGTCATATCCTTTGAGTTTCTTCAAATCCTTATCCTAAATCATAAATCTCCACCCTTTGACTAAGCATTATCTAGGGCATCCTATACTTGTCTTTGTAAACCTCATCATCTCAAGAAAGAGATTGGCATGCATTGAAAAGAATCCCATCTTCCGAAGATCATTAGTCTATCTTAGGTTGACAATCCAATCCTCTTTGATCCTACACCAAGAAGCATCAACTCATTGTCGACACTTAGTAAAACTCCACCATCCTCTTCATCCAAAATCCTCCATCATCCTAAATCCAATTAAACATCCCACCATCCTTCAACATCCTGCCATCCTTCAGTTAATCCAAATCCTTGCATCATATCCTAGAAAACCACCATCCTTAAGTCTCTTTAGATTTGCATCCATCATCCTTAGAGTTTTTAGGAAGCATCTTTCATCCACCCATCATCTGCATCTTCATCATTAGATCTGCATTCCATGCCTACTGAGATGCGATCCAAGAAGAGAAGGAATATGGATCCCAACCTGGCCACTAGTTCATCCGATCACAACAATCCTACCAGTGCGATGGTGACCTATAATCCATAAATCCCACAAGTTGAGAATGTATGGAAAGATCTAACTGAAACTCCCACGTCGTTCTCCATGGAAGCATTCATGAGCCATCCAGGGCATGCAAAAATGGTAAGTGCAATTATTGATCATAATCGATGAGCCATATTGGAGAACTTTGCACATGAGGGTACTTCCATTTTGCCACATCTCTAGCCCCTCATCCCCATAAAAACCATCCATATCCCAGCTGAAAACTATACCCCCATCATCCAAAAAATCCACGATCCTAACTTGTAAATATCTTAGGTAGCCTCATCCATCCCCCATCTCTTGCAAAGAAGCTTCACAAGTCCCACAACATAAAAATAGTGTAGTCCACTCCCTTTTCTGTCATGGGAGTGCCACCATTGTCTACAACATCTCAAGCCGCCAATCAGGCCCAAAGCTTTGCACAAAACTAACCTCCACCTCTCATGCAAGCCACCACATAATTAGTTTGTCCAGCTTCCATGAGTCAAGCAACATCATCCTTTCTGGGGGCAACACAATCATTTCCCTCCTTCACTCAAAAAGCCTCCACATCAGCACCATCCTTCCCATTGGGAACATAAGAACCTTCTTCCACCTCTCAACAAGCATTCACCAAAGCATACGTTCCACCTCCACCTTTCATTTCTCACACACAAGCCTAAAAAACTACCTTCACAATAAGGATGCCCTTCACGGGACCTCAAAATCCACCATCTACATTCCAGAATCCCATCATTGCTTCTACATCCTCCTCATCGTAACTCCCACCATTAACTAGCTCTCATTGGGGCCTCACCCAAGTAGAAAGGCAAGCCTTAGGTATACCAACCCAATCAAACATATCCATGCCTACAAATCAACTATTTTTGAAAACACATTTAGTTCCTATAACATTTTTATCTTTAGGTCTAGGAACTAACTCCCAAGTTCTGTTCTTTTCAATTTGATCTAGTTCTTCCTTCATTGCTTGAATCCAATTTTCATCTTTACAAGATTCATCAGTAGTTTTAGGTAAAATTTGAGAAATCAAACATAGTTCTTCTTGTACCCTATTTCTTGTCATAACTCCTTTTTCTATTCTCCCAATAATCTGATCACCAGGATGATTCCTTACTAGATTCTTATTAGGTGTCACTGTCTTAATTCTTGCTTCAACTCTATGTTCTGATATCGGTTCTTCTCTTATTTCCTCAATGTAATTATCATTTTACAAATCACTGTCAGTTTCATAAAACAATTCAACATTTTCTTGATCAATTCTAGGGCGAACTTCTTCATCTGATTCATAATCAAGTATTCTTTCCTAAATTTTGAATTTCTCATCAACTTTAACATTTGCATTTTAGTTGCTAAGAAAATGAAAAATGTGAAGGACAACATAAAGAAATGGAATAAAGAAACTTTTGGAAATATTTTTAACAACAAAAATAAAAGTGTTGAAGAACTAAAGGAGATCTAGGATAGCATTCAAAAAAATGGGTATAGCTTTCATACAAAAAATGAGGAAGATACTAAACTAATTGAATATCATGATATCATCTCAAAAGAAGAATGCTTTTGGAGGCAAAGGTCTAGAAAGATTTTCTTAAAGGAAGGGGACAAGAATTCTAAATACTTCTTCATGACCACAGTGAAACATGGAATGGGCAACAAAATCTCTAGACTACAGGTCAATGGAACCATTAGTGAGAAGGAGGAGGATTTTAGAAGTGAGGCCAATAAATTGTTTGGAGAGCTCTTAAAGAAAGCTGAGAACCTGTATATGGAGTGCCAAGAAGAGTTATTGGATGGTGTGTACATGAAAATGTGACACTTCTGTGAATCTTTATATGCAAGGAGACTCAAGAATGAGCCCTCACAAGCCGACTCACACCTCTCTATCTAAGAAGTGCAGGGGTTGATATTGAGGCCCTCAGATTGACCCAGTTACCCATGCAAATACAAACTTAGAATGTGAGATTCAAGGATGAGAAGCAAGAATGCTAATCTCCATGAATCCTATTCATGCATGCAACTAAAAATGTGAATGCAAGCTAAACTAAATGCTAACAATGCAATACTTGAAAGTAAATTTAACTATGAAAACAAATAACAATGCAAGATCTAAACAATGCAAGATTTAATCTATGGAATTAAATATGAAACTAATATAAATGAAACAACAAGAGATAAAAATCTATATGCAATAATGGATTAAAGCTCTATGAAAACTTGTAGCGTAATAATGATATGAAAATTCGGGGATCCTCAACTAAGAACGAGAGGGCTCATTTTATAGCGAAATGTGAATTTGAATGCAAATCTAGAAGCAATGTGGGATAAATGGAAAAGAGGAAACAAATGTCATTTTAGAAAGTTTGTACAAGAATGGAATTCTTTTTATTTTATTTCTTTTTAACTGACTTGTTTCCTTTTCCATCACAAGATATTTTGGAGAAGATATTTTATTTATTTAATTTAATTTAAAAGAATAATATCTCTTTTAATAAAATAAAATAAGATTATATAATTTAAATATGAATATTAATTAAATAAAATAAAGTCATTTAATTAAAAATGGATTTTAATTAAATAATATTATTTTATTTAAGGAATATTAATTTCAATTAAATAATATTATTTTATTTGTTTAAAAGGGATTTATTTAATTAAATAAAATTAATGAAATATCCAAGTATTGGGATAGTTGAAAATAATTATGATTTGATCAAAAAGATTGATTCGAAGGTATTGTAAAGCATTGATTCAGAAATTGATATTGATAAATTGAATAAATGGGGCCCAAAGTCTAGGCGACCATTTTAGGGTGCATACAGATGGTATTCCCAGTATTTTGAATGTTGATCACAATAGAGCTATTACTGCTATAACTTCTATGGATGAGATTCAAAAGGCTGTGTTTTCCTTTGAAGGAGATAAAGCCCCTGGTCTAGATGGTTATCCTCTTTTCTTTCAAAAGTATTGGAGGATTTTGAAAAATGATGTTACTAATGTTGTTAAGAATTTTTCGGGGCAAGAAGGATCCTCAAGGAACTGAATGGAACCTTTATTGCTCTGATCCCAAAGAAAATAGGGGCTGATAGTTTGGACCAGTTCAGACCTATCAGTTTATGCAATTCAGTGTATAAGATAATTTCTAAAGTCCTAAGTTCCAGAATTCTCCTATTTCTTCCTTCTATTATCTTTGGACAATAGAATGGTTTTGTCCCTAGAAGGCAGATCCTGGATTCAATCATCTTGGTCCATAAAAATATACACTCTCTAACCATGTCTAAGAAGGAAGGTTTTTTACTGAAACTTGACCTGTCCAAAGCTTATGACAAGGTTGACTGGGATTTTTTGATGGCTACTCTAGAGGATTTTGATTTCAATAAAAGAAGTAGATACCTAATTCACTATTTGGTCTCCTCTGCCACTTTCTCTATTCTTGTGAATGGCTCTCCTATTCCTTTCTTCAAGTCTTCTAGAGGTCTTAGGCAGGGGGACCCCCTATCTCCTATTCTTTTTGTTATCTTGGTGGAATGTTTGGGAAGACACATTGGTAGATTGGTTAACAGAGGTGAATTTAGGGGTTTGAGACCTTCCTCCAAGGACCTGATTTTCTCACATCAGTAGTTTGTGGATGACTCCATAATAATGGGTGAAGCTTCTATTAAAAATGGAAAAACCATTAAAAAGGCCCTTGACAACTATGTTGGTGCTACGGGCTAGAGCATTAATTGGAATAAGAGATCTATATTCTTCATTAATGTGCCTGAAAAAAGATAAGAAAGGTTAAAAATAATTTTGGGTTGTGAGGTGGATTTTCTCCCAGGGTCTTATCTTGGCTTACCTCTATGCCTTACTCCTCCGGACTCTTTTTGGCGGGATATGATTGATAAATTTCACAAAAATTTTGCTAGTTGGAAGGGTGATCTTCTTTGCTAGGCTGGTAAGATTGTTATTCTCAAAGCTACCCTTCAAAGTATTCCTCTCTATGCCTTGAGCCTTTTAAAAATACCTAAGAAGTTTGCTGAAAGTATAGAGAAAATCCAAAAGAACTTTCTTTGGTCTGGAGTCGAGAAAAAGAAAAGAATGGCTCTTATTGCTTGGGAGAAGGTTTGTAAACTGACAAGGAAAGGGGGTCTTGGTCTTTGCACTATTAGAAGTATAAATGAGTTTCTTATGGCTAAACTCCTTTGGAGAATGTTCAAGAACTCGAGAGAATGGAGCACTATATGGCACAACAAATATAATAGGGACAACTCTGACTTCAATAATTTCTTAAACTTTGATCCTATCCAAGGTGGATCATGTATTTGGGGCAATGCTTTAAGAAGAAAGGATATGATAAATAAGGGAGTCAAATGGAGGGTTGGTAATGGCAAGAAAATTCTCTTTTGGGATGACACATGGCTGCTTGATAAACCCCTTAAGGAGGTACCTATTTGGAATGAAATGTTTATCCTTTGCAAATAGATTTTGGGTATTCATGTGGACTATTGGGGAGGGGACAAATGGACTGATCTGGCTAGGATTGATCCTTCTCTTAGGAGTTTGAATAACCTTTTGAATGCTGTGGTTATTATTGATGAATAAGACACCCTAATTTGGAGATATAATGCTAATGGCCTATTCTTAGTCTCCTCTCTATACATGCATAACTTTGAAGATAGTCCTAAACCATGTTGGGCTAAAGCCTGGTTCAAGGGATTAACTCCTAAAATTAATGTTTTCTTGTGGATCTTATTGCAGGATAAAGTTCTTACAATTGACAATCTCAGGAAAAGAGGCCTTGTTCTTACTAATAGATGTTGTATTCACAAAAAAGATGAGGAGAATATCAATCATATGACCATCCACTATTCTTTTTCTAGGCAAATATGGGAAAAATTCTTTGATATGATGAATTTGGAGTGGGTGTTCCCTCAAGACATTCAAGAGTTGTTTACTTGTTGGAAGCCATCGACTAACAATAAGTTCCTAATCTCCTTTTGGAATTTCTTCCTTCCCTTCTTGTGCTGGGGGGTTGGGAAGGAAAGGAATGACATAATTTTTAGGAACAAGGAGTCCAATTGGGATAGTATTTTCCACAAGATCAAGAGAGCTCTGTTGGAGAATTTGGGGTTGATTAAGAATTATCAAGACCCGAAGGATGATTGGGAGGCCAAAGTATATAAGAATTGGAAGTTTGAAGGAAGGAAGGTTTGAGACACCAAAAGAAATCTGAGAGAAGAGGCTAGGTGGGACTACCCCCCTAACGGTTCGGTTAAAGTCAATTTTGATGGTGCCTCTAAAGGCAACCCTAGAACTGTTGGCTGTGGTATGGTTATCAGAGATGAGTATGGGAATTGAAAAGGTGTTCTGGCCATTCCTATAGGTTTTAATACCAATCAGGTGGCAGAGGCTAATGCGGCTCTTCATGGGTTGCTATTAGCCAAAAGGAAGGGTTATACTAAAATCTAGATTGAAGGGGATTCCCTAAATATTGTTAATTGCTTGAAGAATACCATGACCCCCTCATGGACCATAACCAATGTTATTAGCAAGGCTAAAAACATTATTGAGTCCTTTGAAATGTGCATGATAACCCACATTTTTAGGGAGGCCAACTCGGTGGCTGACTGGGCAGCGAATGTGGCTTGTAAAACCCAGGTGGAAATTAAGTGGAATGATGGTTTTGATCTCCCTTGAGGAGTGGACGATGAGTAAGAAAAATGTTTTGAATGAAGAGTTTATTAATGAGTATTGAGTGTAGCAATATGTGTGATGATCATGAAGGATAATGGGCTGATTTCGAGATAATTATTGGGGTCCTTTGGCATGATTTATGGGTTCTACAGAACGTCAAAAGATCTTATTACAATCTGAAGGCTAACTTGCAGAGTGTTGGGAATTATCTAGAGAAGGGCTTTCTATTATCTTACATAGCTATGGGAGGTAGGAAGAGGAGGTGTGAGCTGGTGAGCTGTAGTGATTGGAAACAGAACAAGGAGATATGGAAGATTGTTGAAGATGGGGGTTTGGCGGCTTATATGGAGAGATTTCATGGAGGGAAAGTTGTTGTGACTAGAAATTTCATCAAAATATGGAATAAGGGGAGTGTTTTGGTTGGTATGCAAAGTATGGAGGTGACTGAGGAAGTGATTGTAGAAGAAACTGGCTTGATGACTGAGGGCATCAACTTCAATAGGGATAGGAAGATTTCAGACAAAGATTTGGAGGCATTTGCACCCATGGAGCAGGAGAGAAATCAAATGGTTAAGGTGGACAAATCATACTTTGATCCTAAGTGTATTTCTAGGCCTTGGCACCTTGTTTTATTTGTTATTATTGGCTATATTACCCTGGATTGTCGTTATACTAAAATATACAACCATCATCTTATCCTTCTGAACCACTTTAGGCATGGGGTAAAAATTAATTTTCCTTTTCACTTGTTGAGCTCTTTGAATGCCTCTATCCTCAACTGGAAAAGGGACCCGGAGGGTGATCATGCCTACCATGAAGGGCTCATGGTCCTCATTTTTGAGGTGTTGAAATCAAAGAAGGTGGAAAGACCCCGGCTTAACAAAAAAGCCCTCGAAGATTATGACACTGATGGGAAGGATTTTGAGGAGCCTTTTATGGAGGACACGAAAGAGGAAGAGGGGGACTCTAAGGAGTTTTAGGAGTCTAGCCCAAAGAGAAATAAAAAGAAAAGGAAGGTGGAGGAGTCGACCACATATATGGATTTAGAGGATGAAGCGAGTAGGGAGGAAAGTTCTAAGAAATAGGGGAAAAAAAGAATGGAGCCCATCGACAAATGCACCAGAGCCAAAAAAGAGAAGAAGAAAGTTGTGAAAAGGGTTTTTATTTCCTCTGATGAGGGCTCTTCCTCTCAGGAAAAGATTAATTAGGAAGACCATGTGGACACCAACCCTTCTATGGAGGAGAGTGTGGAAACTAGAAAAAATGTGTGGGTTGAGGATAATATCTTGCATGAGGTCGCACAGGCTATGACTAATATTGGGAAAGATGGGTACAAGAAGGATAAGGTCAACACAGAGGAGAATGTGGAGAGATCTAAGGAGAAAATGGAGGAAGGGAACAAGGGTTTTAAGAATACGAAGGGAGGGAATATGGATTTTGAAAATATGGGATGTTTGGCTTTTCTGACTACCCTCAGTATTATGAAGAATGACATCACTGCGATGAAGACCCATATTCACCAGTTGCAAAAAGAGATGAAGGTTCTTAAAAGGATACACCTGGGGGAGAAAATGATGGGCTAGACAATTGATGAGCTCACTGACACTGTTGCTAGGGCTAAGAGTCTTGCCATTTTCAATGACAAAATTATTGCCATGGAGGTCAAAATTGAAAATAGTAACGGTCTGACCAGGAAAATTGAAATTATGGAAAAGAGAATTGAAAAGATAGAGAAGACCATGGGGAATATTTTTGAGTAGAGCTATGCTATCCTTAATACATCAAATGAGCATGTGAAGATCCTGGTGGACAAGCTCGACAATGGCAAAGGGAACCAAGAGGTCACAGATACTAAAGATGATTAGGGCCCTAGTAGGCGTATGAGGTCCAGGTTCAAGAAGAAGGAGGATGGAAACAAGAACTACATGGATGATCTAAAGTTGTCTGCTACAAACATGTAGATTCTTGCTAATCAGGAAATAGAACTGATGAAATGTGTTTAGACAGCAACTTGCTGTCTTGCTTTCCTTTTGTTGTCCTTTGTCTTTTGGCTGTTATTTTCGTTCAAGGAATAGTTTGTGTGGTTTTTTTTTTTTTTTGGTGCTGATGCACTTGTCCTACTAGTGCTTAAATTTCTATTCTGTTCTCCTATTGTAAAAGGTTTTGGGTCCTTTCAAAACCTATAATTATGTAATCAAAACATTTTCACTCTCAACAATAGTCTTAGTTCTTTTATTGAAACATCTATATGCTTTTCTTTTCAACGAATAACCAAGAAATATACCTTCATCGCTTCTAGAATCAAACTTACCAATGTCATCATCTCTCTTAATATAACATTTGCTTCCAAAAATTTTGAAATACTTAACTGATGGTGCATGTCTAAACCACAATTCATAAGGTGTCTTGTTTGTGTCTACTCTGATTTGTACTCTATTCATTGTATATACTATTGTGTTCACTACTCTCCAGAATGTCTTCTCTATATCATTCTCAAATAACATAGCTCTTGCTGCTTCAGTTACTGATATGTTCCTTCTTTCTATAATACCATTTTGTTCAGGTGTTCTAGGGGCTGAAAACTATCTCTTAATGCCACTCACTTCACAAAAATTATTAAATTACTTTGGGACAAAACTGTTATTAGGGAATGGAAGGATATTCATGTGCCAAGTGGGTGGTGCCACCAAATCCAAACAAACATTCCCCAAGGTAGAGACTTAGTCTGTTGGTATCCCTCTACTTGGGGTATTTTTAAAATCAATTTTGATGGCTGCTCCCATGGCAATCTTGGAAAATTAGGTGTGGGAGTACACATTAGAAATCACCAAGGTGAGGTACTAGCTATAAAATCATCCCCCATGCCTTAGGGGACTAATAACATAGCAGAAGCACATGTGCTGTTTACAGGACTAGTCCTTGCTAAGCAATGTGGATTTCAAAATATTCAGATTCAAGGTGATTCCCAGGTAATTATAAATGCTAGTATCAAAAGACAATCGCATAACTGGAAGATACCATATATTATGTAGAAAATATGGATTCTACTTGATTCATTTGTTGAGAAATTTATCTCACATACTTTATTTGAAGGGAATGCATTGGCAGACCACCTTGAAAATTTAAGCTATGATGGGTTGGACATGGAATCAACAAATCTGTTGGAGTACATTAAGTCTGACAGTGCCTTGAGCAGATTGATCATGATTGATAAAACTTTAAGCTCGCTGAATGTTGACGCTGGCGATGATTTCTAGTTTGGGGAATGATGTCACCATAGATTTCACATATGTGGCCCCTCGTGTATGATCTCAAATGCTTACTCATGTGTAGACACATCACATCCAAACATGTTTGAGCTCTTGCAGGTGGTTACAAGAATATTTATGCAGCCTAGATTCACACAGATACATTGGCCATTATTAAATGTCATGAGGCTATTCAATAATAATTGAAAGACACATATATTTACTTCCCACACTTCAAGAAAATCTCAAATTCATTGTTAATTTGTGCGGAGGTGATGGCTTCTGTCTCAGAGGGTACGTGGGGCACTTCTAGACATGATTACTACAACATTTGGACATAAATATAGTTGCAAACATTCCTTCATTCCCTAACTCTATAACAATTGTGATTGCAAAATGGAGTCTATTTCAAGCTTGTGCCTATGCTGTGAGTCATGTGCCCACCACCATGATGATTTTCTACCAAGAAATTATAGAATTTTCTTGGTACCAGAGGAATCTGAGATGCCATGCCCTCCTCGACTCAATGACATCTACCTCGACTCTATTTTTATCTATCATTCTCAAGTGATTTGCAATGCCATTCAGAAAGTGATTGGCAAACATGTTCTTTGGCCACGGATAAGAAAAGTCCTCTTCCCCTCATAGATGCTATCAATTTTCCTCTCCAATTCCATGGATCTCTTGTAGTCAGTTGACCTTTTGATGAACAAAGTGATTTGCCCAAAATTTCTAGTGGGAAACAAGCTAATGTTGGTGATACACAAATATGATTTGTGGATAGGTTATGCATTTGTTGGTGGCCTTTTTCCCTAAATTGCCTTGCTGGTAAAACATGAATTCATGGTGGTTTATGACAACATCAAATGTTCTCTAGAGTAGCACAACTTCCTTCTACTCAAAACATCCTTGGATGTAGTCACATGGGTTCTTGGGTTGGAGCTCGTTGCAAACATCCACTGAATTGTGTCTTCCATCTTGGATCTATTCGACTCTCCAAACATTGTGCCATGTAAATGCCTCATAGAAATAGTGCATGATGATAGTAATCTTTCCCTTCTTCCCCCAATGATGGTTCATGATTTGAACTTACCCTTTGTAGTCAGCTCCGATTCCCCCTCTAGCCTTCTTCCTCAAACTTTTGATTTTGGGCTGATGGATTATGATGGTTGGGCTTTAGACACTCTGTTAGCTCCTCTAGCTGGTTGGGAAAAGGTGTGGTAATTCTCTCACAGTGGCTTAGGTTTCTTTCTTAGGTGGTGTTGAAGATAAGCTCAATGGATGCATTGGTGGATAGCCAAACTTTGCCCCCTTTTCCTGGGAAGATCGATGCTCTTTTTGGTTCAAATTTTGTATTTTGTTAATGGGCATTCATTGGTCAAATTTGTAATATCTCTTTGAGTGGAAATGTCTATACCCTTCGCAGGACTTATTAGGTTGTATAGGGATATGATTTCAGTAAGTTGTAATTAATTTGTATTTGACAAGGATTCCATGTTTTCTTTCTTGGTTCTTTCCCAGATGAGTCTTTGAATCAGTTTATTTAAATAATATATATAGTGGCTAGCCCACTTTTGTTTTAAAAAAATAAAAATTATCCACCTCTATCATACCTTAAACATTTAATCTTCATTCTGGATTCATTCTCAACTTTGTTCTTAATCAATCTAAACTTGTCAAATGCTTCAGATTTTTCTTTGAGAAATGCTATCCACATCATTCTAGTAAAGTCATAAAAAAAAAATCATAAAATACCTTTCACCATAGAATCCTCTAGTCCTTGTGGGACTGCTTAGATCTATATCAATAATTTCCAATTTTTCTATTGTGGTGAAATTCTTACTAGGAAAAGAACTTTTTTTCTACTTAGCCATAACACATTCTTTGCATATCTTTTGAGGAAATGATGGAGGAGCAAGTGGGGACAACGAGTGGGAAAGGAAAAATTCAAAATTCAAATCTAGACAACAAAGGGAATGGCAGATTTAGTGTTGGTCCATCGGGGATTGAAAGTCAACAGGAGGAGACAAATGCGAACAAAGAGCAAGGAAAGATTCCTAATGTCAGTTTGGGGTTAGGGGACCTGGGCCCCCCCCAGAATGGAGGCTTCTAATCAAAACAAGTTGAAAATTGGCATGCCTATCAGGAGCTAGTCAGGTCTTTTTGGAGTTAAGCCAGTTGGTAAGTTCTCTCTCCCACCTATTAAAAATTTATCCAACCTCAAGCAGGTCACTTTTGCTATCACCATTCTAGATCAAATCATTGATTTTAATATTTCTAGAATGGCTAACTATCTTGTGGGGAGATTTTTGGGGTCGTGCCCTAATATCGAGGTGGTTAGGGATTTTGTGAAAAGAAAATGGATCTTAAAAGGTCAAGTTGAGGTGGCAGCTCTTCCCAGAGGCTACTTGTCCTTTTCTTTTTCTTGTGAGGAAGATCTAAGGAATACCTTGTGTAATGGTCTGTGGGTGATAGGAAGCACTCCATGATTCTCCATAAGTGGTGTCCTAACCTGAATATGGAGGATGATTTGAAAGTGTAGGCTCCAGTCTGGGTGAACCTCCTGGGCCTACCACTTGAGTTCTAGATGGAAGATGTTTTCAAGGGAATAGAAAATGTTTTTGGGGAACTCTTGTCTATGGATCCTGTCATGGTCTCCAAGAAACAGCTAACTTCTACCAGGATTTGTGTGGGGGTTCATCAAGGAGTGGACATGCCACAATCTATAAAACTCTAGTCCAAATTAGCCTCTTGGGTCCAGAAGATTGAGTATGAGTCCACACCATTTTCCTATTATCACTGTAAGAAAATTGGGCATTGGGATAAACAATGCCCAAAAATAATTCCCCAACCCAAGAAACATAAGAAGGTTTGGGTTAGAAAATCTGGATGTGGTACAAACTCTAATGGGAAGATTGACAATGGGAAGCAAGAAGGAAAGATGAATGAGAGGGATCCTATTGGAGAAGGCAGTGGCACTTCCCCTTCTGACACATAGCTGAATAAGGGGGCTAATACATAATTAATTAATGATTCTCTCCACAAGAAAATTGATGATTCTTTTGCTGAAGAAGTTCAGAGCAGGCCCCTGGGGGCAATGGAGGTGAAGGAGGATTTTGATGTGTATCTGATTGAGAGAGAAATGTCTAGAGGTAATGTTAAAACCTTATCTATACATAATAAGGAGGATACCTTCCAGGATTCCCAAAATTGTGCCATACTGGGGTTTTTTGAGGACCTATCTCAGAATACTATTTCTACTCCTACAAGATCTGACAAGCATTTAACCCTTATTTCTAAGTCTGAAAAGTGGGGAGATGAGGCAGATATTGACGCTACCCTTTTGGGGTGTGATGTCTTGACTGATGATCGATGGACAAATGTGGAGAACAAAAAGATAGTTAAGAATAAGAAAAAAGGAGTGCTGAAGATGATGAAGAATGCTTCTATGATTGCTAGAAGTACTAGGACTAGAAAAAATGGAGATGTGGGAGCCATTCGTGTTTCCCCAAGAAGGCCCTCTAATCGGAAAAGAAGAGTATTAGAGACCAGAAGGAATATAGCGGATGGTAGTCAAAGAACCATCCTAGAGTCTGGATCCTTTCATAAGCAATGAAGATTATTTCTTGGAATGTAAGAGGATTAAATAATCCTCATAAACAAGAAATGGTTAAAAATATGATAAGAGATAACAAGCCAGATATTGTTCTACTTTAGGAGACTAAGATGTCAAAGGACAAAGTTGAGAAAATCCATTTCTTTTGTAGTGGTAAAGCCATAGGTGGTGATGCTGATGGGGCTTCAGGGGGGATAGTGGTTACTTGGAACTATAATTGCATTAGGGGGGAGGTTATCTCCCAAGGTAATAATATGGCTAATATCATATTTTGGCATATTAAGGATGGCACCTCGTGGATTTTTATTATTGGTGTAATTAAGTATTTAATAATTACACTTTACTTAAGTTTACTTAGGATAATGCATTTGCATAATTAGTTGTCTTTGAGACACCTAGGAGTTTGCATTTCTTTTTAGCACATGGTTAGGAGAATCTCCACTTTAGGTGGTCATAGTTGTCTTCTCATACCTCTTTATGTGTGAGATCCACCTTTAGTGATCTTATCACATTATCATCCTCTCATTGTTGCACATGTTGCACATACTTTCATGTATAATGGAGGATGATCCACCTTTGGTGGACATGTGATTCCACCATGTCTAGTTGTGATCTTATCACTTGCATATCTTCTAGATTTTATGCATTGCCTATATATTGAGGCATTCCTACATTGTAAAATCAATTCCAATTCAATTCAATCATTCAATAAATTATCCATCATTTGATCATTATTGAATTCTTCACTTGATCATAATTGTCTTGTCTCTCTTGTTTGTGCTATCTCTTGAGCTTCTAGATCTTGGTTTCTACTCTTTGCCTTAGGCAAATTCTTACATGGTATCAGAGCGATATCAAAATTATTACATTTATAAATATCTATGCTCCCAATACTAAATGGGGGAGGAAATATTTTTGGAATGATATCTCTAGACATAGGAGTGACTTTGCTGAGGAAGGATGGATCATATGGGGGATTTTAACACTCCCTTAAAGGATAATGAGAAACTTGGAGGAAGCCTACCAAATTTGAAAAGCAGAATTGATCTTATGGATTTTATTGATATTCAAGCCTTACATGACATTGACCTATAGGGAATTAGTTATACCTAGACCAAAAGGAGATCTAGTAATGAGCTTATTCAAGTCATACTTGATAGGGTGCTTGCTAGTAGTAAATGGTTTAGTAGTTATTCTTGCACTTTATCAGCTTATATCCGAGCTGGTTTAGATCACTATCCGATTACCCTTATTACCGAGCCTAATGGTGTGAAAAGGAATTTCCCTTTTCATTTTGAGAAAATGTGGACTATCCACCCTAATCTAGAAAAACTTATTGAGGAATGGTGGAGTATTAATATTGTAGGAATGACTATGTTCAAAATTGCAAAGAAATTGAAAAATGTTAAGGACAGTATTAAAAAATAGAATAAAGAGACTTTTGGGAACATTTTTACCAACAAAAGGAAAATTGTAGAGGAGCTAAAGGATATTCAGGATAGTATTCAAAAGGATGGGTATAAAATATATTCTAAGGATGAGGAAGATACTAAACTTGTGGAATACCATGATATCATCTCAAAAGAGGAAATCTTTTGGAGACAAAGGTCTAGGAAGATCTTTTTGAAGGAAGGGGACATAAATTCAAAGTACTTTTTCATGACCATGATGAAACATAGGATGGGAAATAAAATCTCATGACTTAAGATTAATGGAGCTATTAGTGAAAAAGAGGATGAGTTCAGGGGAGAAGCCAATAAGTTTTTCAGTGATCTCTTGAAGAAATCTGATAACCTGAACAAGGAAAGTCAAAAGGAGCTGTTGGATGGTATTCCTTGTATTTTGAAGCAACATCATAATAGATCTATTAATACTATCCCTTCAAAGAATGAGATTCATAAGGTGGTCTTTTCCTTTGAAGGTGACAAAGCCCCTGGCCCTGATGGGTTCCCTCTTTTCTTTTTTCACAAGTATTGGAGTATTATTGGGGATGATGTTACCAATGCAGTCAAAGAATTTTTTGGCTCTAGAAGGATTCTTAAGGAACTTAATGGGACCTTTATTTCCTTGATTCCAAAGAAAGTGGGGGTGGATAGTTTGGATCAGTTCAAACCTATCAGCTTATGTAACTTTGTGTACAAATTATCTCAAAAGTTCTTACTTGGAGAGTTCTTCTTCTCCCACCTTCCTTGATTTCTAAAGAATAGAATGGCTTTGTCCCTGGGAGACGAATTATGGAGTCAATCATTTCTATTCGTGAAAACATTCATTCCTCGATGATGTGTAAAAAAGAAGGTTTCATGTTGAAGCTAGACTTGTCTAAAGCCTATGGTAGGGTGGACTGGGATTTTTTGATGGCTACTTTAGAGGCTTTTGGTTTCAATAAGAGAAGTAGAGAGCTTATACATTGTCTGGTCTTCTCTGCTACTTTCTCGGTGCTTGTGAATGGATCTCATACTCCCTTCTTCAAATCTTTGAGAGGTCTTAGACAGGGGGATCCTTTATCTCCTATCCTGTTCATTATTATGGTAGAGTGCTTGGGTAGATATGTTGGCCAACTGGTTAATAAAGGTGAATTTATAGGGCTGTAACCTTCATCTAAAGAGAAAAATTTCTCTCACCAGTAGTTTGTGGATGGCTCTATTATTATGGGGGAAGCCTCTATAAAAAATGGTAAGACTATTAAAAAAGCCCTTGATATTTAGGGTGCTGCTACTGGATATATTATAAATTGGAACAAGAGCTCTATTTTCTTCATTAATGTTCTTGCACGAAGATAAGAAAGGATAAAAAGGATTATGAGATGTGAGGTGGGATGCCTTCCTAGGTCCTACTTAGGTTTTCCTCTTTGCCTTGATCCCCCTGATTATTTTTGGAGAGCTATGATTGATAAATTCCATAGGAGCTTAGCTGGTTGGAAGGGAGGTCTTTTAAGTCAGGCTTGTAAAATTTTGGTTCTTAAGGCTACTCTCCAAAGCATCCCCCTCTATGCTTTAATTATTTTTAAAATCCCAAGGAAGCTTTCTGAAAGTATTGAGAAAATTAAAAAGAACTTCCTTTGGTCTGGAGTGGAATATAAAAAGAGAATGACTCTCATTGCTTGGGATAAGGTTTGTAAACCAGTTAAGAAAGGAGGTCTCGGTCTTTGAAGTATAAGGAGTATGAATGATTTTCTTATGGCCAAACTCCTTTGGAGATATTTCAAGACCCCGGGAGAATGGAATACTATTTGGCATAACAAGTATAACAAGGACAGGAGTGACTTCCAAATTTTTTTGAATTAGGAATCTACACAAGGAGGTTCTTGCATTTGGATTAATGCTTTGAGAAACAAGGACTTAATCAAGAAGGGTGTTAAATAGAAGGTGGGAAATGGTAAGACTATTATTTTTTGGGAAGATGTTTGGATTTTGGATCACCCTCTTAATTCTGATCCAAATTGGAAAGAAAAAATGCTTCTTTGTAAATAGACTTTTGGTTCGTATGTGGCAGACTATTGGGATGGAGATAACTAGACTGACTTGTTTAGGGTGGATCCCTCTCTTAGAAGTCTGAATAAAATTTTGAAAGCTATCTTCCTCACTGATGAAGAGGATACTTTAATATGGAAATACAATTCTAATGGCTCTTTCTTGGTCTCATCTTTGTATATGCAGAATTTTGAGAATTGCCTTGAACCATGTTGGGCGAAAGCTTGGTTTAAAGGTTTAACCCCTAAAATTAATGTATTTTTCTAGATCTTATTACAGGATAAAATCTTACCTATTGATAATATTAGAAAAAGGGCTTTATATCTAACTAACAGGTGCTGCCTATGCAAGAATGATGAGGATAACATTAATCATATGACTATTCATTGTGCCTTTTCTAGGAAAATATGGGAGAATTTTTTGGATTTGATGGATATGGTTTGGATCTTTCCACAGGGCATTCATGAGATTTTTGCTTTGTGGAGATCTCCAACTAAAAATGATCTTTTATTATCTATCTGGAATTTCCTCTTACCCTACTTCTACTGGGGGATTTGGAAAGAGAGGAATGATAGGATCTTTAGGAATAAGGAGTCTAGTTGGGGTATGATCTTCCATAAGATCAAGAGAGCCCTGCTAGAGAACATTTGGTTGATGAATAAAAATCAAGATCTTAAAGATGACTGGGAGGTGAAAGTATTCAAAAATTGGAAACTAGATGGTAAGAAGGTCCATCATATCAAGAGAAATCTGAGGAATGTGGCCCGTTGGGATTGCCCCCTAATGGGTGGATGAAAATCAATTTTGATGGTGCCTCTAAGGGCAACTTGAGGATAGTTGGGTGCAGCATTATTATTAGAGATGATAATGGGATTTGCAAGGGTGCCAAGGCCATTCCTATAGGTTTAAATACTAACCATGTTGTTGAGGCCAATGCTGCTCTTTATGGTCTTATGTTGGCGAAAAGGAAAAATTATAAAAAAGTTTGGGTTAAAGGAGATTCTCTGGATATTATTAAGTGTCTTAATAATATTATGAACCCTTCATGGACAATTTCTAATGCCATTAACAATTCCAAAAACATCATAAAATCCTTTGAGGTGTGTGTGATAACTCATAATGATAGGGCAGCCAATTCGGTGACTAATTGGGCTATGAATGTGGCGTGTCATAACCAGGTGGACATGGAATGGGATGAAAGTATCATCCTTCCTCTTGAAGGGGCATCATTAATTGATATGGATCGACTGCATAGAAGGAAACATGTACTTAATGAAGAACACATTAATAGATAATAAGTGCAGGGGCTCATGGGAGGATGAAAAAGGACATTGGGATGATTTTGAGATGATTATTGCCTTCAAATCGCACAATTTATGGGTCTTTCAAGGTATTAAAGGGTATTATTATGACTTCAAGCCTAATTTTCAGAGTGTTGTGAGAATTTTTGAGATGGGTTTTTTTGATAGTTTTAGAGCCATGGGAGGCCGTAAGAAAAGATGTGAGCTGAGAAATTGTAATGAGTGGAATCAGAACCTGGAGGTTTGGAACATTGTTAAGGAAGGGGGACGGGTGGTTTACTTGGAAAAGTTGCATGGAGGGAAGGTTGTTGTTACAAAGAATTTCATCAAGACCTAGAATAAAGGGAAAATTATGGTGGGAACGCAGGGCATGGAAGTGACTAAGGAGATCATCACTGAGGTGGTAGGTCTTAAGATAGAAGGGATTAACTTCTATAGGGATAGGAAGGTGTCGAATAAAGATTTGGAGGCTTTTGCACCTACGGACTAGGAAATGAAGCATATGGTTAAGGTGGATAACTCTTACTTTAACCCTAAATGTATCTCTAGGCCATGGAGACTGGTTCTTTTTGTTATCATCAGTTACATTACGCTAGATGGCAGATATACCAAAATCTATAATCACCATCTGATTCTATTAAATCATTTTAGACATGGGGTAAAAGTTAATTTTCCCTTTTATCTATTGAGCTCTTTGAATGCTTTGATTCTTAGATGGAAGAGGGACCCTGATGGTGACCATGCCTATCATGATGGGCTGATGGTCCTTATCTATGAGGTTCTTAAGTCTAAGAAGGTTGAGAGGTCTCGGCTAAACTGGAAGGCCCTAGAAGATTATGAAATAGATGGAAAAGAGTTAGAGGAGCCTTTTATGGAGGACACTAAAGAAGATGAGGTTGCTTCTAAGGAAACCAAAAAACCCTCCAGGCATCATGAATCCTTGTCCAAAAGCAAGAAGACTAAGACTGAGGATTTGGTTACTGATATGGGGGTGGAGGACGAGGAGAGTAGGGATGATAGTGTGAAGAGGAAGGGTAAAAATAAAATGGAGCCTATAGGGAAGTGTACCAGAGCCAATAAGAGGATTGAGAAGAGGGGTAAGAGGGTTTTCATCTATTATGATGATGTCTCTACCTCATAGGAGAATAGCCAGGGGAAACATGAAAAGTGGGTGGAGAAGGATCCTATCATGGAGGAAAGAGATGAGTTTGTTCAAAATGTTCTGGTGGATGACAATATCATGCAAGATATTGCTCAGGATGTGGCTAACATTGAGAAGGATGGGCAAATTGATAACATGGATAAGGTGGAGAGCTCCAAGGAGGAGATGGTGGGTGTGAATAAGGACTTTGAAAATCTAGGGTGTCTTTCTTTCCTTATCAACCTTAGTACCATGAAAAATGACATTAGCACTATCAAGACCCATATCCATCAGCTACAAAAGGAAACAGGGATCCTTGGAAAAATGAATATGGGAGAGAAGACTATGGGACAAAGCATTGAAGAGTGTTGGTTAATAGTTTTTCCTCCTATTAGATTTGTAATCTCTGACTCTTTTAGCACCCAAGGTGAGAGAACAAAGGATGTCACCAACAATTGGGTCAGTGTATGTCTTCTATCACTGCCCTCTGAATTGACAGGTACAGCTCCCTGATTGTGTTTAATCTTCAATGAATTTGTTTCTTTATGATCATCAGATTATCTTCTTATGAGTTTTAACCAAATTGTTTGTAGGCACAAACAATTCAGGCAAGGATAAAGTGGATAACCTATAATCCCCAATGGAATGTTGATCACAGATTATCATAAGGACTATATTCAAACTAAACCTATCTATTCTAAGAATGCATATTCTACTAATGAGAATAGAAGTAGAATCTTATACAGACAACAAATAGAATTGCTTAGACTGCAACTACTAACGTGAAATGGAATTCAAGCAAAAATTATAGCTCCATATACAATTGTACTTTCCATTCAGATGCATCTAAATAATAGGGTGAATAGGAGAAGAATCATACATGAAAGGTAAATGGAATTACTTTCACTACAATTACAAACATGAAATGGAATCTAGCAAGCAATTACAGCTTCATATATAACTGTCCTGTCTATTCACATGCAAATGAAAACTACTGGTTCAACAAACATGAAAACCCAACAAAGTAAATGGAATCACTTATGCTAACCTTACAAGTTTTCCAACCCCCATACTGAATCTCTTTACAGAATATATAGATTTTACAATACATCAGCCTCGTAGGAGCCAATGACCTTCCCTCTCCTTTGAATACAAAGAGACAAAGCATAAAGATATAAAATCTTCCAATCTGAGAACTTGAAAAGTCACTATGGAATCTGAGACTCTTCATCTTCTTTTAATAGTATCTTTCAAGTCAAATCCATTGGGCTTCTCGGAGTCGAACTATCTTCCAAACAAACTTAACTAATACAAAAGCAACAGTTAACCTTGATTCACAACAGACATTCCACCCGAGCTTCCATTGTCGCATGATTGCATGGTACTTTTTTACCTCTTGCAATCATGTGACCGCTCTATTCATTGGCGCATGTGGACTGCACCATTTAAGGTAATAGTCACCTTTGGGATGATCGAGCATTCATCAGATTTCAGACCACTGATCTTTGCATATTTGATAATAGAACAATGCTTCAATCTCTTTCATGAAATGAAAACTATAGAATTGTCCTTTGAGTCTCCTTATACTATTAGTGTATCAAACACTATAGTCAACGAACCTTTGGAGCATACTAGCTGAGTAAGCAGATCCACGCGGCAAGATCCTGTTTGCCGCAAAACATATTCCGTACCATAGCGGTGAAATGGGAACCATTTATTTAGTATCTCCAAACTCTTTTGGATCCACTAGGTTACATGGCTTCACATCTGGAGAATCAGAAGGATGGTGTAAGATCTGATGGGCTCATAAGATTCTACGAGATCATACGCCATCCGTCGATTTGGAATCTTAAGATGCACTTAAAATTAGGGAGGCCCACCTGAATACGTGGCAAGATCCCATTAACTCACAAAGCATCTTTGGTGACTTATGCTATTGCATGATCACATAGAAATATTTTAATCCATGTGATCATGTGACCGCTTCATCATTGGCGGATCTGCGCTATCAGGGTACATGGGTCCCACTTGGTCTTCCATTGTTGCATGATCACAAGAGTGTTCTCTTAGTCATGTGATCATGTGACCACACACCTAACCAACTATGCTTAACATTAGGGAGGCCCACCATGCTATGTGTTTAGATCCCATTATCCCGCTATGAATCTTCAACAACATGGAGGAAACACAGGAACCATTGATTTAGTATCTTGAAGATATAATAACCACGGGAAAATTTTCAGACTGACCAGGCTTCATTGTCACATGATTGCATGGTATTATTTTATTCCATGTGATCATGTGACCGCTCTCTCATTGGTGCACGTGGACTGCATCGTTGGCGTTCATGGGTCCCAGTAGAGCGCATCTGCGCTGTTGGCATACATAGGTTCCATTTTTGCCTTGTCACATGATCACATGGCTATTATTTTATTTATGCAATCATGTGACCAGTCCATTCTTCGATATAGTTTAGAGATTAATTCACCATCCTCATTTTTGATCAACTGCCTTTTTGTAAGGAAAATTCAGCTTCCATCAGCAAGGTATGCACAAACCGTAACACTTGAGAAATCAAAATCTTTTCAAACCTTCCAAATGCAATGGAGGAAGGGGAAATCTTTGCACTGTTATCAAATCCAATATGTTTTGAAAGAATAATCTTTTTCCACCTCCCTTATTGAAGACTTAGGGACATTGTAACAGTCTTGGGACCGAATCTTCAATGATCACTTATGCACGACATAAATCTCCTACACATTGACATATGGATAAAATTCTTTGAATTTTTCACATCAGCTTCTATCATTGCATTATCCAAACAAAGAGCCATGTTTCTGATTCCTTGCAACATCTGAAGATCATGATTTGAAACCATCACTCTGCCTGAGAACATCCATTGGAGCACAAGTCTCTGCCAGGTTAGGATCTACGACCTACCCAAAGTAATGAAATTTTGATAATAACCCACCTGACTAATCATGTAGGCAAAGAAAGGGGAACCTGGAAAAGACTCCCTATCCTAGGGAAGACTTAGACCTAGACACCAGACTGACCAGAAATGACCAATATTGCCAAAAAAATGGGTGACTGAAAGTTAGGCAACAAAGAGCTAAAGGAGACTATTGGTAGGGCTGAGCGGCTTAGGACCTTTAATGAAAAAATCATAGCTATGGAGGAGAAATTAAATATGGGGAGATGGTTAAAAAGAGAATTGACAAAATGGAAAACAAAATAGAGAAACTAGAGAAGATGGTGGGTAACATAGCTGAGCAAAGTTTTGCCATTCTCAAGGCTTCGGCTGATCATGTCAAGATTCTCATGGACAAAATGGATTAGGGAAAAGGGGAGTAGGTGCTTATTGAGGTCAAGGAGGACCATGGTCCCAACAAAAAAACTAGAGCTAGCTTCAGGAAGCTGGAGGATAATAAGAACAAAGATATTGAGGATCTCAAAGTTTCCTCTCACAATATGCAGATGCTGGCTGAACAGGTGGCTGATCTTATGAAGTGTATCTAGCCTGCTATCTGCTATCTGCTATCTTGTTGTCTTTCTACTATCTTGTTTTGTTGTCTTTCTATTTAAAGACTTGTTAAGTTTTTTGGTGTTGATGCATTGTTTCCGATGGATCTTTAATGCTTATCTTGTGATCTTGATGTAAAAGGTTTTAGGTCATTTCAAAACCTTTTTTTATGTAATCAAAACACATTCTTTGTATATCATGTTAGTAGGTTTCATAATCTAAGGAAAATATCTTACCACAAATGTAGTTCTTACTTTCACAATGTTATCAAAATTTATGTGATAGAACCTTTTGTGCCATAACCAACTATCATCAATTTTAATAATCAAACATGTCTGCTTAGTAGGATTCAACTGAAATACATTACCTCTGGTTCTTGATCTAGTTCCAATCATATTACCATTCTTATCCTTGATCACACAAGTCTTCTTAGTAAACCAAACTTGATATCCCTTGTCAACTAATTGTCCAACACTCAAAAGATTATGTTTCAATCCATCTACAAAATAAACATCATCAGTGTTAGTCTTTCCATCAAGAGTAATAGATCCTATTCCCTTTATCAAGCAAGGTGCATTGTTTCCAACTCTAATAATTCCTCCATCATAGTTATTAAAATTTATAAATTTCTTCATATCTCCAGTCATATGATGTGAAGAACCACTTTCTGTAATCCAATCAGTTTTCTTTTCTACTTGAGAAACTAAAGCTTTTTCTTCTCTAATTTCAGTTTCAGATTTTTCTTTTTTTATTGCTAAAAATCCTATGTCATCACTTTCATTATCACTTTCACTTAAGATTTTCTCAATTCTAGCCTCAAATTCTTCATCATTAGCATAATAAAATTCTTTAAACCTTCTAGGTTTAAAGTTCTTATATTTCTTCATTCTCTTAGGGAATTTAGATGCGAAATCACCATATTCTTAACATGTCCAACATTTAAATATTTTCTTACCTTCAGGTTCTCTTTTCACAAGCAAGGCAATTCCTTCCTCAATCTTTCTATCTTCTTTGGTCTTAGATCTGCTATAACTAGCATAATCTCCACTAACACTTGTACTTCTTGACAAAGTAGGGCGAACACTAATTGTGCTGAATGCTATTTCAATTCTAGGTAAATCTCTAGACTATCTCAAGCCTATCTCTACTGCTTCTAATCTTCCAAGAAGAGTTCCTCTGGTAAAATTTTCAATACAAGGTATAACTTGTTCAATCATGTGCATTGTATGCTTAAACATAGGGGCCAATGTCTTTAAGATCTTCCATATGACTTCATCTTCAATTTTGTTTCCTTTACAAGCTTTGATACCTACAACAATATCTAATATCCTACCAATATAACTTCTAACAAATTCATCTTCCATCATCTTTGCATCTTCAAATAAACATATCCAATTCTGTAAACTGATTCTCTTAGCATGTACATCACCTTCAAAATTAGATTGTAAAGCTAACCAAATTTCATGAGATGTCCTTCAAATTTTTACTTGAATGTATTCATTCTCCTGAAGAGCTGAAAAAAGTGCTTCTCTGGAAAGTATGCTACACATGAATAGATCTCTTTCTTTATCAATGCAATCTTCAAGTTTATCTTCTTCAATGATAGTCTTATCATTCTTTCTGATCAACCAATATCCTAGTCCTAAATATAGCAGATGTGTCTTCATCTTTTCCTTCCAGCTATCATAGTTAACTCCATCAAACTTAGGGCTTTCTTTCTTGAAATGACTCACCATAGATCTCCTTAAGTTGTTAAAATTTTCCTTCAAGGACCTCTTACTTTGATACCAATTGTTAGAAATTAAAGTACATGAAGATAAATGAGGGGGAGGGGGGGCGGGTGATCAATTATTAGATAAAAACAACTTATAATACCATTATCAGAATTCAACCATGTAACCAATATAAACAACAACCACAGAAAGATAAATATACACAATGACACAAGATATGTTGACTAGGGAACTTCTTGATCAGAGAGTAAACCCCGGTGGGGATGGTACCCACAAAAGATGTACTAATATAAAAATTCCTTGTGAGAGGATGGACCCTATTAAGAGTCTATGAAATACATTCACTACATATTAGTCCCTGTTAGGAGACTTTGAATCCCTGTTAAAATATTCTAACCGGTTAAGAGTTATGGAAGGCAGAAGAACCCACTGTCCAAACAACTTCAAGGGAAAGATCAACAAACTCACTGTCCAACTAATCTTTATATTATCCAAACAAAATAATACCAATAATTACTAATCTCAGCAACTTATCTTCACTCCTTTGATTGTGCCAAAATCGCACCAACTGCTTTACCAGATCTACTTAATTCGCATATCCTCTTACAACATCAATATCATCATATATATCTCTTCTATTTCATTCATATTCCAATCAAGGAAAAAAATCCTTCCTTTATACCACACTCAAATAATTTACAATAGATTTGGCCAACTAGGCTTTACCATATACAAAATATAAATCATTACACATTACATAATATTTCATAACCACATAAAACTGTTAGCTTCCAAACTAAGTAATTCTTCACATGTGTGACCTCTGACTATGTTGTCTCATCTAGGTTAGATCTGAAATATCATCAACCTCTGTATAACTTCACATGTCCATATTCTATCCCAGTTTGGAGATATAATCCAGTTATCACAAGCCGCTTCTCTCGAACATTGTCAAAATACTATTTCCACTAAATTACACACAACTATCATGAATAATGAAATTTCCATACGTGCTCTTAAGAATAATCTTAGGACACAATATAGAACATTTCCTCAACTTTGCATAGCTTGATCTACAATTCTCCACGTGCGCTAATACAAACATTGTTTGCTTCTTTGCTAATCTCCAGTCGATCAATGTGTTGACATCAATGACAAACACAGTCATGAATGCAACATAGAACAACTCGAATACTCCACCATAGGACATATTCAACATTCATTCCTAAGAGATTTAGTGTTTAAAGAACTATTAGGCTTATCCACATGAAGAGTGTACATCACATTATTGAAAATAAATTTAACTTTGTGATAAAGCGTGGAGGGAATAGCATGCATGTTATGCAACCAAGGTCTTCCTAGAAGACGGTTGGAATTGATGGGTCCAAGAATCACATGGATAGGGGTATCTAGTGTTATAATAACTAAGAGGGGGGTGAATCAGTTATCCACAATCCCAAATCTAAATGTATAATCCAAAAACAATTTACTCAAACTTCTACAACTCGGTAACATAAAATACTATACTGTTTGTGCTTTTACCGATTACCAGTCAATAAACTATAATGATTACTGATCAAATCCAACATGCAATATGTAAAGTATGATAACAAATAATCACCACAATGAGCACATAACACAAAAGATTTAATGTGGAAACCCTATGTGATGATTAACACATTAACATTAAATGTGTTAATGTGTTATGTGTTATGATAACAAATAATCACCACAATGAACACATAACACAAAAGATTTAAGGATTTCCACATGAGCCGAGAAAGGTGTGACCTTGTTAGAAGATTTTAGACCAACCATTATCGTCCAACCAACATTCACTATGGGGTTGACAGGATAACAAATGTACATTCTATGAATGACATTACAAGACTTTCAAGTCCACTCAGTTAAGAGATTTATCTATTTACAATGGTTAAAATGTAACAGTAGGTGATCTGATTACAATACAACTTCAATTGCATATTATCAGATCTATGTTAAGCTCATTCAAATCCTCTGATCAATATATCAATTGTGTATCAACAATAATCAATGACTTACTATCACTCGGTAATAGCTTTCGGACACTCGGTAAACTCTATAGTTTGGTTCTCCTTAACCAGTTTGATCAGGCATACATGAAGCTTGTTCATGCTATAATTTTGCAGTCTCCTTCTTTCGGCATAAGTTTCATAAAGAAACCCTAGTCTCTTAAATAAACAAGTAAACCATTTTCTTCTCCTCCACAAGATTTTGCCACTTATTCTCCTTCATCCATTTTTCTGCTTAAACCTTTCTTGGCTAATGTGTCAGTAACACATTTTGATTCCATCCTTTAGATCTTCCTTGAATTATGCTAGCTATTGATCTTCATAACAAACATTATCTCCATCTTTGATTTTGAGGTACTTTACAGGTCATCAATCCTTGTCGGCTAAACTAATCATTTAGTTCCTTTCTCCTGCTCGGTTAACAAAGAAATGTGTCAGTGAACACAAGCTCAGTTTATACTATGCTTAGTATACACTACACTGCTCAGTCTATACTATGATGCTTCATCAACCGACCACACTGCCTTGTGTCTTTCAGTTCTTTTTCTCATCATAGATGAATGAAACATAATCAAGTCAATAAGATAGGGTCATAGACTCATCAACAAGTTACCCAATATATTCCTTATCCTCATCTGTCATATACATTTTCCTCATGTAGATATTTTTGTTCTTCATCTCTCTTACTCCTTTTCTACAAATGTTTAGGTATTATAACTTACAAGCTAAGTGTTGTCAAACTAGTTGACATCAATGACAACATATTACTAATTTAATCATATTACATATCTAATCAGCAACTCAGTGATCTCTAATCACAGATCTTCAATTAGGTTCTAAATCAGTTGTAGTTCATCAATCTCTCCCTTTGGCATTGATGAAAACTCAAGTAATATGAAATATACCATACACATACTGTTAGGATTAACAAGGCAGAAATAACAATTATGTGCAAATATAACTAATATCAGAAAATAATAAACCACACAGAATAGAACACAAGACACACAAATTTAACGTGGTTCACCCAATCCCTGGGCTACATCCACCAACAGTGAGTCCAATATTATTATTATCCAGTGATTACAACCTGATTACAATCCGTAATCCCTTACAGCCCAATTCTGCCGCAAGTACTAAAATCATACATCATGAAAATCCCTAACCCTAAGCCATATTATACAATATTTTCCCGCTTTAGGGTTAGAATGAGTTATAAGTAGTCGGCCCAAATAACCAAAAAAGTAGTCAGCCTCAAAAAAAATTTCCTCGGGGGCTACGCCCCCGAACCCTTGCTCTTGGGGGCTGCCGCCCCCAAACCCCCGCTCGGGGCCTGGCCCGACCCGAACCCCGGTGAGGTCGGGAGGAAAAGTGTATAGTACTTTCCTGGATAGTACTTTCCTGATTAGTCACCACAAGCTAACAATCTCCCACTTGGTGACTGATCAGTATCCACACTATACTAAAAAACCTCCCACCTGGAGACTGATCCTGTAGCAATACCGCTACCCACATGAGGCTCCCACTGGATTGAACCACCTTGGACTCAACTGTTACTTTATTGTGTTCAGTCTAGAAGACCAACTAAAGCTAAACATGAGTTCAACTTCTCCCTTGTTACTACCTTTGTAAACATATCTGCTGGATTATCATCAGTATGAATCTTTTCCAGCCTTAACTGTCCATCATCCAAAACTGATCGAATGAAATGGTACCACAACTATATGTGTTTTGTCTTTGAGTGCAAAGCAGAATTCTTTGCAAGATGAATGGCACTTTGGCTATCTGTATGTAGAAAATTATCCTTTTGTGGATGTCCCAATTCTTCCATGAAGAATTGAAGCCATATCATCTCCTTGGCTGCCTCTGTAGCAGCAACATACTCTGCCTCTGTAGTGGATAAAGCAACCACCTTTTGTAGTCGAGAAATCCAACTCACTGCTGTCCCACCAATAGTAAATATATAACCTGTAGTACTCCGCTTGCTATCTATATCTCCTACCAAATCTGAGTCAACATAGCCTTGTACAGTAGTAGTAGAACCCCCAAAGTGTAAAAACTTACTGGATGTGCCTCTCAAATATCTGAGAATCCATTTGACTGCATTCCAATGCTCAATACCAGGGTTACTCATATAACAGCTAACGACTCCCACTGCGTGTGCAATATCTGGCCTAGTACATACCATAGCATACATTAAGCTCCCTACAGCTGAAGCATAAGGTACCTTAGACATTTTAGTCTCTTCTTCTGGTGTCTTGGGACACATATCCTTAGTCAATTTCAAATGACCAGGCAAAGGTGTGCTGACAACTTTGACATTTTCCATAGAGAAACGTTGCAACACCTTCTCAATATAATCAGCCTGAGATAGAGACAATTTCCTATTTTGCCTATCTCTACAAATTTTCATACCAAGGATTTGTTTTGCTGCCCCCAAATCCTTCATAGCAAAAGATGTTGCTAACTGTTGTTTCAACCCCTTAATGTGATCCATGTTAGACCCAGCTACAAGCATATCATCAACATATAAACATAAAATAATGTAGCTGTCATCATCCAACCTCTTAAAATAAACACAATGGTCAGAATGACACCGACTATATCCATGCCCATTCATAAAAGTGTCAAATTTAATATACCATTGCTGAGGTGCTTGCTTCAAGCCATATAAACTTTTCTGCAATCTGCACACCAAATTCTCCTTACCCTTGACCTCAAATCCTTGTGGCTGAACCATATATATTTCTTCATCCAAATCACCATGAAGAAAGGCTATTTTAACATCAAGCTGCTCTAAATGCAAATCTTCAGTAGCCACGATACTTAAAACAGTACGAATAGAAGTCATTTTAACAACTGGAGAAAATATCTCATCAAAATCAATACCATGTTTCTGTGCAAATCCTTTTATGACTAATCTGGCTTTAAATCTTTTCGTACCTCCATCCTCTTCTTTGATCCTGTAAACCCATTTATTCTGTAAAGCCCTTTTACCTGCAGGTAATTTACATAAATGCCATGTCTGATTTTTCAGCAAAGAGTCCATTTCATCTGTCATTGCAGACTCCCACTGAAGCTTTGTATCCACCTACACAGCTTCATTATAACATTCAGGTTCACCAGCATCTGTTAACAAAATAGAATACAAAGATGGAGAAAATCTTTCTGGAGGTCTACTTAGCCTTGTTGACCGTCTAACACTCACTGGGGTGTGTGGTATTTGTTGTTGCTATTGTTGCGGAGCATAAAGAACTACTGGAACATGAACTTGTGGAGTATCATCCAGTACTACATAGTCATTTTCTTTCTTCTCATGCTGCAGCAATAGATATTTGTACAATACTTTCTCATTGAATATGACATCCCTGCTTCTTACAATTTTATGATTTTCAAAATCCCAAAGCCTATAACCAAATTCATCAATGCCATACCCAACAAATACACATTTCTTTGACTTAGCTTCCAGCTTGGTTCTATTTTCTGAATCTATAAGTGCAAAAGCTTCACAACCAAAGGTTTTGAGAAAAGAATAACTCACCTTCTTACCACTCCATGCTTCCTCTGGAATACCACAGTCCAAAGGAGTAGAGGGGCCTCTATTGATTAAATAAACAGTAGTGTTCACTGCCTCTGCCCACATATTTTTGGGCAACCTAGCATGCAACCTCATACTCCTTGCACGCTCCATTATTGTCCTGTTCATGCGTTCAGCCACTCCATTTTCTTGTGGAGTCCTTGGTACAGTTTTCTACCTACGAATACCATTAGAGGAATAATATTCTTCAAATTCTATGCTGCAATACTCACCACCATTATCAGATCTGAGACATTTTAACTTTTTACCAGTCTCATTCTCAACCAAGCATTTCCATTTCTTAAAAGTTTGAAATACATCAGATTTCTGTCTAAGGAAATAAATCCATACTTTTCTTGTTGCATCATCTATAAATATAACATAATACAGAGAGCCACCAAGGGAAGATACCTGAGCTAGTCCCCATACATCTGTATGCACAAGCTCTAATCTCTCATTTTTCTTTTCCTTCCCACTCTTCACAAAACTAACTCTCTTTTGTTTTCCATAAACACAACTTTCACAGAAATCCATATTGACACATTTCAGACCAGGTAAAACTTTCTTTGAATGAAGTAATTTCATACCTTTTTCACTCATGTGCCCGAGTCTGTTGTGCCACAGTGCTGTGTCAGAATCTACAGCAACAGTTTGATGTTCTTCCTGCTCAACTACAGCCACTATTCCTGAACATTCATTATCTTCTGAAACAATTAAAGTAGAAGGAACAGTATGACCTGTACAAAGATATAAGGTGCCTACTTTCACACCTTTTGCTACTACTAAGGAACCTTTTGAAACCTTCCAATTTTTATCATTAAAAGTAACTGTGCAACCTTCATCACCCAGTTGCCCTGCTGAAATTAAATTCCTACTCAGCCTTGGAACATGTCTTACCTCTTGTAGTAGCCAATGATTCCCATTCTGCAACTTAATCTTAATTTTTCCCTTTCCAACAATCTGACAGGGTTCATTATCTCCCAAATAAACTAGCCCAAAATCCCCTTGGACATAATCAACAAAATAACTTCTATGGGGTGTAGCATGAAATGAAGCCCCAGAATCTAAAACCCATGAATCATCAATACTTTCTAAGGACAAGAGCAAGGCATCCTCCTCGGATTTGTTACTTACCACATTTGCCTCCTTGTTTCCATCATTTTTGTCTCCTTGATCTTTCTTCTGAGACCAACAATCTTTCTTCTTATGACCTGGTTTTCCACAGTACCAGCAATCATTTGGCCCTTTAGATTCAGACCTCTTTCCCTTTGATTTTCCTCTTGATTTCCCATGATTTCCAGAGTTGTTTCCTCTATCTCTTGTTCTGCCTCTGCTTTCTATGTTCAATACACTACCCGATGTGGATGCCCCTGAGCTTTTCCTACGAATTTCTTCACTCAATATAACACCAATAACATCATCATACTTTAGGGTATTAGAACCAGAAATAGAATTACTAACAGCCATTACCAAGCCATTCCAGCTTTCTGGCAAAGAACACAAAATCAAGAGAGCCCTAACCTCTTCATCAAAAGTAATTTTAACTGAGGTTAATTGACTTGTAACTGTATTAAACTCATTCAAATGATCAGTAACTGATCCACCTTCTACCATTTTCATATTAAATAAACGCTTCATAAGAAATACCTTGTTTGAAGCTGAAGGCTTTTCATACAACTTCGCTAGGGTTTCCATCAGATCTTTAGCTGTCTTTGCTTCAGTAATATTGAATGCCACCGATTGTACCAGGCATAGACGAATACTCCCCAGTGCCTTCCTATCCAAAATATCCCAATCTTCCTGAGACATTGATTGCTCTTTCTTGGCTACTCCCTCTAATGGCCGCCATAGATCCTTCTGATAGAGATAATCCTCCATTTGCATCTTCCATAACTGGAAGTTCTGCCCATTAAACTTATCAACCTTCAGCCTACCCTCGTCTGCCATTTCTCCCACTTAACCGAGAGACTCTCCCACTAACTCATGAGACCTTCTTTAGAGAATAGATGAAAGAACAAACAAAATAACCTCGCTCTGATACCACTTGTTAGGATTAACAAGGCAGAAATAACAATTATGTGCAAATATAACTAATATCAGAAAATAATAAACCACACAGAATAGAACACAAGACACACAGATTTAACGTGGTTCACCCAATCCCTGGGCTACGTCCACCAACAGCAAGTCCAATATTATTATTATCCAGTGATTACAACCTGATTACAATCCGTAATCCCTTACAGCCCAATTCTGCCGCAAGTACTAAAATCATACATCATGAAAATCCCTAACCCTAAGCCATATTATACAATATTTTCCCGCTTTAGGGTTAGAATGAGTTATAAGTAGTCGGCCCAAATAATCAAAAAAGTAGTCGGCGAGGTCGGGAGGAAAAGTGTACAGTACTTTCTTGGATAGTACTTTCCTGATTAGTCACCACAAGCTAACACATACCAAACATGTATTCTAAAAATCTGTGAACAAATGTTGTACAAGCTCTCCCTAGCTTAATATGTTTAATCACTACATTACTCAACATCATTACCAATGCAGCTTTGACATTCTACAGATATGATCTTTTCAGCTCTCAGATTCCTTCTTCTGTTCTCAGTAACTGATCTTCAGTGCTCTCCCTTTCTTTCAATTTGTCTCTCCCTAAAATAGATATTTCAGTGTTCTCATCAGTGCATATTGTTTCATATTATTTATCTCTCCATTTGACAACAATTCTAAAGAAACAAATAAACATACAGCTCTGTAGTCGCCATGTAACTCTTTGTTGTTCAGTGCATTCTCTGTATCTCAAAATATTGATATGCCAATCTGTTCTAGTTCTTCAAACTTTTCACAACCTTAGACATGATCCAAAGTGTGAACTATGCTGCATCAACATGTATGATCTTCTAATAAGATTAGGCTGATGCAACATCTAGATCACATTAGTGACTGGTAGACAAGGGATGGACCCCAATTCTAGTCCTCAAGTATTCAAATGTATCCTTCGGTAGAGGCTTTGTAAATATGTCTGCAAGTTGTTCTTTGGATGTAACAAATTCTAGCTTAACTTGCTTCTCCTGTACTTGTTCTCTTAAGTAGTGATACTTAATAGATATATGCTTTGTTTTAGAGTGCATCACTAGATTCTTTGAAATATTTATGGCACTTGTATTGTCACAATATATAATCACTGACTCAGTGATTATCTCATTCATTCCTTCCAACACTTGCTTGATATATGCAATATTTGAATAGTTAGTAGCAATAGCAACATACTCTGCTTCAGTTGTAGACTGAGAAATGCAAGCCTGCTTCTTACTTGTCCATGTAACAAGTCTTTCACCAAAGAAAAATGCTCCTCTGGTGGTACTTTTTTTGTCATCCACATTTTCAGCCCAATCAGTGTCGGTATAGACTTTGAGTTCAAATTTGCCTTCCTTAGGATACCATAATCCATAATCTTCTATTTTCTTTAGGTATCTTAAGATTCTATTTATAGCAACCATGTGTGACTCTCTAGGATTTACAAAAAATCTTGCAACAATTCCCATAGCATGCGCTATGTCTGGTCTACTATGCACTACATACATTAATTTACCAATCATAGATCGGTACAGTGTCTAGTTCACCTCTGTAGTTTCATCTTCTTTAGTTAGTTTACATCTAGTATCCATCGATGTTCCCATAGGTTTAGCATCTTCCATGCCAAATGTCTTCAATACTTCCTTGATATATTTAGATTGTGTGATGAATATACCATCATTCTACTGAATCACTTGTAGTCCTAGAAAGAACTTAATCTCTCCAAACATAGACATTTAAAATTCACTTATCATTTCATTAGTAAATGACTTATAGATTTGATCTTTTCCTCCAAATATTATGTCATCCACAAATATTTCAGCAATAAGAATAGTATCATCAGTATCTCCTTTTATATACAAATTACTATTTTCACTTGTTCTAACAAATCCAATACTTAACAAATAAGTATGCAGCCTCTCATACCAGGCTCTAGGTTCTTGCTTCAAACCATATAAAGATTTATGTAATCTACATACCATATCTTTTTGTTCTGGATCAATGAACCCTTCAGGTTGTTCTATGTAGACTTCTTCTTCAAGTATTCCATTCAAAAATGCTGATTTGACATCCATTTGGTAAAATTTGAACTTTTTGTGAGCAACATATGCAAGTAACATTCTGACTCCTTCTAATCTAGCAATAGGTGCAAATGTCTCACCATAATCTATTCCTTCCTCCTGTGCATATCCCTTGCATACTAATCTAGCTTTGTTCCTTGTTACCTCTCTATTCTCATTTTTCTTGTTTCTGAATATCCACTTAGTACTAATAACATTCTTGTCCTTAGGTCTGGGTACTAAACTCTAGGTTTTGTTATTCTCTATTTTTTCTATTTCCTCTTTCATTTCATTAACCCATTCATCATTTTCTAATGAAACTTTTACATTCTTCGGTTCATATTCAAAAACTAGACATGTACCTTGTCTTGTTTTACTCCTTGTTTGCATGCCAACTTGTTTGTCTCTAATAATTTGTGTCTCAGGATGATGTCTTCTGAAAAATCTTTCTAGTATCTAATCTCTTCTTTCTTGTTCATCCTGTGCAGGTTCATTTTCTTGCTTAGTAGGTCCTTCCCACTCGTCGGTTTCTCTTTCTTGTTCCTCGGTATTATTTTCCTGTTGACTGGTTGTCATAGTTTGTGGCTTTAGTAGATACTTAGGTTGTTCAATGTAAGTGAATCTACCGTAGTCTTTCAGTTCCTTTCTTCTTTCCTCTGTATTCTTATCATCAAACTCATCAACTTGAACATTAGTACTTTCAATCATTTTATTAGTTACTTTGTTCAGACACTTGTATGCTTTACTTTTACTAGAATATCCTAGAAATATCCCTTCATCACCTTTTGAGTCAAACTTTCCATTTCTTTCATCTTTTAGAATAAAACATTTGCTTCCAAAAATTTTGAAATAACTTACAGTGGGTTTGTGACCAAACCATAACTCATAGGGTGTCTTGTTAGCATCCTTCTTCAGTTGTACTCGGTTTAGCACATAAACAGGTGTGCTGATAGCTTCTCTACAATATGTCTGAGCAACATTCTTTTCTATCATTAATGTCCTTGTGCAGTCAACAATTGACCTATTCCTCCTTTCAACAATGCCATTCTATTGTGGTGTCCTCAGTGTAGAGACTTGTCTCTTAATACCATGCTCATTACAAAAATTAGTAAATTCATCAGAGATAAATTCACCTCCTCAATTAGATCTTAAGCATTTCAATTCTTTACCAATCTCTTTTTCTACTTTTGCTTTATACCACTTGAACATCTTGAATGCCTCAAATTTTTCTTTCAAGAACATGACAGTCATCAACCTAGTATAATCATCAACAAAAAGATTAAAGTATCTGTCTCCATAATAACTTTGAGTTCTCATAGGACCACATAGGTCGGTATGCACTAACTCAAGTATTTTATTTGTTGAATAATCTTTGATTTTGAAACTAGATTTAGTCATTTTACCTTTCTGACATTCATGACACATAACATGATCAGGCTTAGATAAGTTAGGTAGACCTCTAACTTTTTCTTTTTACTGATCTTAATCATGTTATCAAAATTCACATGACATAACCTTTTATGCCACAACCATGCATCTTCATCTTTCATCATTAAACAAGAAGATTGGTCATTATCAAGATAGAATAGATTACCTCTGGATTGTGTACCAGTTCCAACAAGTCTTCCTCCATCATCAAATATCTTCACCCTTTTTCTCTCAAAAGCAACTCGGTGGCCTAAATTGTTCAGTTGTGCCACACTTAGAAAATTATAGTTTAATCTATCATTTATCATCATGGATCCTTTACCTCTTACCATACATGGTGCATCATTACCCATTCTTATAGATCTTCCATTGTATTCTTCAAGATAATCAAATATTTCTTCATCACCAATCATGTGATGTGTACAACCACTATCTATGATCCAAGTATCATTTTTATTAACCTTAGAGATAAGTGATGTCTCTACATACCTTTCATCTTCTTCCAAATCATCCTTCATTGCCACAAATACTACCTCCACATCATCATCAGTGTTGGTATTGGTGATATCTTCTTACTCAGCAATGTAGCATACCTTCTTGCCTTTATCATTATTGTCTCAGTTGTCTCTGGTGTAGTGTCGGTAGCCTCTGTTGTTTCTTCTCCCATAGCTTCCTTTAGATCGGTCTTTGGTTCTTTCATCATCTTTCTTGTGTGGACATCTAGAAAAAATATGACCAACCTCTTTACAATTAAAGCATGCTAAAGGTAATTTGCCTCTATATCTTCCTTTTCCTTTAGGCAACCTTCTGGCCATAAGAGCTTCAAGTTCATCAAGCTCATCATTAGTATTGCTATCACTATCATCATTTTTATTTCTTCTACTAGACTTACCAATCTTCAAAGAAGACATAAAAGAAGATTCAACATTCGGTACAACACTATTATCATAATTGTTAAGTTCAAATGTTGTAAGATTTCCAATTAGATTATCAAGAGTGAGTGTTCTATTAGGTGCTAACCTATTTTCATGAATTGCAGATATTCTGATGGCATAGATAGGCAATAAGGTCCTTAGAATTTTTCTTACCACAGTGTCTTCATCAATAACTCCATCCGATGCTCTAATAGCGTGAACTACCTCCTTTATTCTATTTGTGTACTCCACAATGTTTTCACCTTCTTTCATCTTCATGTCATCAAATATTCCTCTTAAGCTTTTGGCTCTTGCTCTCTTGACATTTGCATCACCACTATAAACTTGAGCAAGTTTATCCCACATCTTCTTAGCAGTAGTATAGTCCTTGATGTCTTCAAATTCAACATTTGAATAGGCAGCAACAATCTCCATCATAGTAACATTATGTTCATGCTTGTCTCTTAGTTGATCAAGGGTCAAGGGACCAGTGGGCGGTGCAAGGTATCCATTCTCCATCAGATCTAGGGCAGAATTCCCAATTCCAGATATATGTAGCTTCATTCAACTTTGCCATATTGTGAAGTTATCTTTGTTTAGCTTTGGTACTTCCCTCTTAAACATTTTGAGACCTTTGTGCTGAAGTCCTTAAAACTCTATTCCAAGAAACCAATGCTCTGAAACCAATTGTCAGAATAACTAAGAGGGGGGTGAATCAGTTATCCATAGTCCCAAATCTAAATGTATAATCCAAAAACAATTTACTCAAACTTCTGTAGCTCGATAACATAAAATACTATACTATCTGTGCTTTTACCGATTACCAATCAATAACATATAATGATTACTGATCAAATCCAACATGAAATATATAAAGTATGATAACAAATAATCACCACAATGAACACATAACAAAAAAGATTTAATGTGAAAACCCTGTGAAGGGAAAAACCACCTAGGACCGGCAACCCAAAAATTGTTCACTCTTCTAAAGTGAGGTCGGTGAAGACCCAACCCTATTAAAGGTTACAAACACACTATGAGGTGTGACCTTGTTAGAGTATTTTAGACCAACCGTTATCATCCAACTAGCATTCACTATGGGGTTGACAGGATAACAAATGTAGATTTTATGAATGACATTACAAGACTTTCAAGTCCACTTGGTTAAGAGATTTATCTGTTTACAATGGTTAAAATGTAACAGTAGGTGATCTGATTACAATACAACTTCAATTGCAGATTATCAGATCTATTTTAAGCTCATTCAAATCCTCTGATCAATATATCAATTCTGTATCAACAATAATCAATGACTTATTGTTGCTCGGTAATAGCTTTCTAACACTCGGTAAACTCTATAGTTTGGTTCTCTTTAACTAGTTTGATTAGGCATACATGAAGCTTGTTCATGAGATAATTCTACAGTCTCCTTCTTCTGGCATAAGTTTCATAAAGAAACCCTAGTCTCTTAAATAGACAAGTGAACCATTTTCTTCTCCTCCACAAGATTTTACCACTTATTCTCCTTCGTCCATTTTTTTGCTTAAACCTTTCTGGGCTGATGTGTTAGTAACATGTTTTGATTCCATCCTTTAGATCTTCCTTGAATTATGCTAGCCATTGATCTTCATAAAAAACATTATCTCCATCTTTGATTTCGAGATACTTTACAGCTCATCAATCCTTGTCAGCTAAAATAATCATTTAGTTCCTTTCTCCTGCTTGGTTAACAAAGAAATGTATCGCTAAACACAAGCTCAGTTTATACTGCGCTCAGTATACACTACACTACTCGGTGTATACTGTGATGCTTCATCAACCGACCACACTGCCTTGTGTCTTTCAGTTCTTTTCCTCATCATAGATGAATGAAACATAATCAAGTCAATAACATAGGGTCATCGACTCATCAACAAGTTACCCAATGTATTCCTTATCCTCGTCTGTCACATACATCTTCCTCATGTAGATATTTATGTTCTTCATCTCTCTTAATCCTTTTCTACAGATTTTTAGGTATTATAACTTACAAGATAAGTGCTATCAAACTAGTTGACATCAATGACAACATATTACTAATTTAATCATATTACATATCTAATCAGCAACTCGGTGATCTCTAATCACAGATCTTCAATTAGGTTCTAAATCAGTTGTAGTTCATCATCTAGGATGAGCAAACCAACTTTAATAGGTAAAGTTATGATTCCTAAAGTCTTCTTAGCAATGTTATCAAAGCCATGAATAGGAATGTTATCAGGTTTAACAATTAACATATCATCTTTAATAGATTTCAACATATCTAAACTACACAAATTCAAACCTGATCTATTATCAATCAAAGTTCTACGAATAAGATTCCCATTAATGAGAATAACATCCATAAGAGCATCATATTGGTTTTGCACTTCCTTAGGAGGAAAATATTCTTTAGTGAAAATAATTTGAGGAGGAGTGGATATAAGATGCATACACTCCATAAAGGAATTGATGTTGTCTTTATTAGGAGGTTGGACAAGGGTAGAAAAATCCTTTTGCAAAGTCTTGTGATAAGTGGGAGAAGTTTGAAGAAGTTCCCACAAGGAGATCTAAGAAGGAGTAACATGTAACTGCTCAACAAGATCATACTCTTTTCCTAAAGGACTAGGAAAACAAGGTGCTTGGGGAAGCATCGGTTGAGAAGGAGGAAGAGAAGTAGAAATAACTAGAATAGTGGGTTGAGGATTATTATGTGCCTGATAGGTATGTGCAACCAAAGTATAATTGGTTTCTCCTTTAAGAACTATAAGAGGATCATTTTTTTGAGGACAACACTTAAGAGTAACGAGTGATTGTTGAGGAGGACATCCCTTGAGAGTTATAAGTGGATTAGAAAATAGAACCAGTTTAATAGGCTCAACATTATAAATAGTCTCAAACAAAGGAAACCATGATAAAAACCTATCATAGAGGTTATGTTGGAGATATGCAGAGGAAGATGATGGTGGGATGGATTAAATTAAGATCTCATTCATTACATCCAACACTAGTTCACTACTAGACACCTCATGAGGTTCACTAACAAATGCATCATCAAAATACTCATAAAAGAAATCATACATCTTGAAAGTAAAACAAGCTATTTATAATGAAATGAAATGCAATCAAAGAAAGATTTTTTAATTTGTATTTTTATGTTTATAAATGTAATACATGTAAAAGAAATATCTAACTACCAAGATCAAACAAGTAGGGTTCACATCGGGCTCACCAAAATATTTAGGGGGAAATAAAATCAATGAGTCTAATAGTGTAAACTAGGTATATCAAGTTTAACAATTTCTCCCTAAGCCATTCAATACAAGAGAAAGAGGGGCTTCTGAGCATAACTCTCAATATGACCTAGGTTAGATTAGAAAAACCTAAAGGTGATAAGGGATGAAAATCTTAAAACCAAGTTATATTAAGGAATTATACTAGTAAGGCCTTTTTCATGCAATGTAATTCGATTATAGATATGCAATGAAGATGACAAAAATTGAAACAATTGATTAAGAAATAAGTGTAAGATGAGTCTAGGAACCAAGTAAATGTAATCAACCCAATTAAGATATAAAAACATATCTATCTTAATAGATAAAACAAATGATAGGGTACTTACCTTGAAATAAGAAATGGAATATGAATTTTTTTCTCTAAAAATCATGGATCTGAGACTATGATAGAATTTCCAACTATGGATCCACGGGCACAACAGAAAACTTAGAAAATGTTATTTTTCTGACCTCTAGGAATAGGTCAACCAGGTCACCGTCTTCTAGGGATATCATAGCCAAGTTGACCCAACTTCTTTGGAAATGTCGTGAAGAGTGGATTCTAGATCTATGATTGCTAAATTGATAACCTGCAAGTCTATTAAAAAATTGGTGTGTGTGTGTGTGTGTGATGCAGGAGCATCCTAGGTGTAAGGGAAATCTTGCATCACCCAAAAATATTTCTGGTTTGTTTTCAATAAGGGCTATCTCTTGTGCAGAATTGCTATTTTCAGAAATTAACTATTTTTAGTAATTTTTTTGTTTGAGCTCAGAATCCTCTATTTTATTCCCTAGAGGTTCACTTTGGTTATACCAGCTTGCTAGTAAAGTTTCATTGCAAGATCAAGTCTAGTTTTGAAGATATTGAAATTTTTTGGTATTAGCAGCAGGGTACAGAAACTTTGAACTTAGTTTTGAGGGCTTTAGAGGCTCCAAATGGGGTTGAAACTTTGGCTGACAAGAACTTGCATAATATAATTGTTGTAGAGGTCTTTGTGTCATTTCTAAAATGGGGTTATAATAGTCGATTGGATTAATGAGTGATGACTTATGGTCTTCGGATGTTGCGCTCTCTAAAATTGAAGAAAATGAATTTCCTTCAAAATTTATTTTTTAGTTCCAAAAGTTGTTTCGGCCTATTCTAATGTAATAAAAATTAATAATAATACCTTAGGGATGGTCGGCCTCAAACTTAGGGTTAAAATTTCTAGAAGCTTTATTGGTGGTGGAAAATTGCCTATATAAGGAAGCCCATAGTGTTTTCTAGGGTAGTTCTGGGTGTTTATTCGAGGCTTTGTCTTACATAATATTGTAAGGAAAATGCCCATGTGAATTTGCATATTGTATTTTTGAAATTTTTAATTCCATACTTTTGGAGATAATAAGAAGCCCATTTCCTATTCTTGCAAATTATTGTTGTGTCTTGTGTGTGAGTGATTTACACCTTCATGAAATAACAAGATTTAAAGAGAATTTACACTATTCAAAGCAAACTAATCTAAATAATGCACGATTAATCTAAATATCTCATGGTTCTCTAAATTGAAGTGGTAAATGAGGCTCTCAGCTGCAAATCCTCACTAGTGACACTCTAATTATGAGAATTGAACTAAGAATGATATGCAAACTAGATCTAATTATCAAATTCTAGCTCTATTTGATAAGAAATCTACAAAGTGATCAACAATTGAAGCTAATTATCAATGAAAATTGCTAAGTGAGTGGTGTGGATGCAAATTGCAAGAGTTTTGCTGCAATTCAAAGATATGGAGTGGATGATTAATGCCTCAAAATGCCTTCTATTTATAAGATTTTCCCAAGGGTAGGGGGTAGAGTGAGATAACCATGGTTATGCTTGGGTAAGGTCAATTGGCTTTGCTTTGTCCCTAAATGGGGGGACAAACATTTAAATGGTTTCAAAAGGCTGGACCATTTCAACAAAAGTGAGTGATTTGTGTCCATTTTGTCTCCTTTTTCCTTTGTTGAGAGAATTTATGATTTATTAATTAATTAAAGTAATTAAATTTAGCCATGAAGGGTAAGAGGTTCATTTTGATTTTTGCTTTCAACAACTATGTCATTAATTGAATTTAATCAATTTCTTAGTGTTTTTCCCCTTTTCAAGCTTTATTTAATCATTTAATCAGTTAATTGAATTTTCCTTTGATTTGAATTGCCTTTGTTCCATTTATTGATTTTTCATGCTATTTTGATGATTTGTTGCACCTTTTTATTGATTTAATCCTTTTGCCAATTTTTCGTGTCTACAAATGCCCCTCTTTGAGTCGATGTGCGAAGAACACTGATTCAAAGATTCCCTTAGTCTGATGATCTGATTCAAGTCCTGGTTCTGATATGCCTCTGATAGTTCTAATTGATGTACTTCCTGATGATGATGATGTGCCTCTGATGATGGTGCTGATATGATTCTGATGCCTCTTATATGATATAGGTCCTGGTTTGATGATAAGTCCTGGGTTCACTGATAAAGGTCCTGGGTTCACTGATTTCTGATATGTTGATAGGTTTGATATGATATGGTAAACTGATCTGATACTGATTTGCCTCCTGATATGAAATTGATATGATATGATACTGATATGATAACCTGATATGATATGCCCCACTGATAAATGTTTTTGATGCGATGCCAATTTGATACTCTGATGCCCCTTCAGAAATAAAACATATTAATTCCTTGATTTGAAAGATTTTGATTAATTGGTCCAATATGTTTTCATTTCTGAAAAATATTGATGATATGCCATGACTCACAATTTGCATATCCAAGATAGATAGGTCTATTGTAGTTAAGCGAAACAAGTGATTATAATAACAGGATAATGGTACCAATGAATGTGGTTTGTCAATCTCATAGGATAGTTCTGATAGGATAAATCAATCAGTGTGAAAACCAATATGATTTGATACTGCTTGCTTCGTTCTTAGGACACAGAGACATGAACAAATGGTACAGGGTGTGATTGCTTGATACTTTGATTGATTGATTGACGTAAAATGACTCATTGATATAGAATACTGATATGATTCCCTTGATTTGTGAAATAGGTACATTTCCATAAATGATATATATATATACGGACCTTAGCTTCTTGGATATTTGGATTTAAGTCATGGGTTTGACCCAGCTAGAGTATAGGTTATTGAGATGATTTATTATGGAGCTCCTTCAGTTTGTTGATATTGTATCATGATATTTCAGTTATTGATCAGGACTTTGATGTATCACTTTGATGACATTGTATCTTTGATTAGAAAAAGTTCATGGATCTTTGCTATTATGGACACTTATGATTTATGGACTTTCCTTGATTCTTGATTGAATGACCCATTTTATGATTGATCAAGATTTCAATTGAATGACCCCCCTTTTCCCTTGGAAAAATACTACAAACAAAAAGGCACATGCAATTAATCTAGCATGATAATGCAATTAACCTTCCATGATAATGCATTGCAATGCAGCTAAGTGTCACTAGCTTTTAGCAAATAAATGCCTTGAGGATAAATTTTCATCATTGAGCACTTCAGGACTAGGAAGCAAGTACAATCACCACTGCCCACTGACATGATGATATGAATACCACTTTTTATCACATTCGGTAACCTCCTTTTTGAACTAGTACAATCCACACTAGTCGAATAAACCAACTATGAGAGTATAAATACCAGTTTCAATGAATTCAATGTTGCATAAACAAGCCAAGGTCAACCTTCCACCCTATATGAAAGTCCTCGATGGTTCTTTGATGACCATGTCGTTAGATGAATTCACATAAGTTGTTAGATATCCCTCAAGACAGTCACTCAAAGACAAGAAAAATATCATGTCTCCATCATTGCCAATCTAGTCGAAACATCATCGATTAGCTAAAAAGATGTGATAAAAATCAATGTAAGTAAAGATCATCAAAAGAAAGCTTCAAGTGTTTTGCATTGTTTCATGATTTTCAAAAAGTATTTCCAAGCATTCTGATCTTTTTAGTGTTGTCAATTTTTAATTCTGAATAATAAAGTCAATGAAGGCTCATGGATCAAGTTGTGGTAATTGAATTCTTGGTTAGTGAACAATGATATCCATCAAAGGTTCATGAAAATATTCTTCTCGCTTCTAAAACTCTGATAATTCCCTCTCTGATGTGACTGAAAATTGTACTATTGAATCCTTTTGAAGTTAATGCCTTGCTTCATGTGAATTCATGCATGTTTGTTGAAATCCACTGATTAAGATCAAATGCCCCTGATTGGATAGGAAAAATGTTGGACTTGAGAAAACTTCCAAGATTTTACAAAAACTCGGTTCATGCCAGATGCATCTAGAAGCACTTTATGCTTTCCTTTTTACCAGCTCTCAAACAAGATCACATTGGTTTGCCCCCAATGTCTAGCAAGATACAGGACATGAAAGATGGATTTGCAAGCTGATGGATTAGAGATGGAAAGGCTATAATGGAAGAAGTATGTGAATGTGACCCATAGGACTATCTCCTCAAGAGTACCCAAGCTAAGGAAAAAATGATATAGCAATGTGAAGCATGTTTTTGGATAAGCCATGAAAGCCAATGGTGCAAGGCTAGATAGTGTATAGGATAACAATCTGCTGCCATGAAAAGGAGTGATCCAAAAGAGTGGACATGTCAAGAAGTTTTTGATAACAATTTTTTTTTTAAAGTTCTTCATCTTGATCAAGACCAAGGGTTGATTTGGGTAAGATGTGGATAAGATAACGCAATCAAGATAAAGGAGTGATGGAGGCTATGAAGGGATGTTTTGGGATTATGAAAAGATTGTCAAGGAATAATGAAGGTGAATTTGGGATAAGCAAGATCATGATAGGGTAACATGGATGCAACAAGTACATAAGTTGATGGCAAGGATAATGAATGTCAAGATACTTGATGCTCATGGATGTGTTCAACCTTGTCAAGACGAAAGGTGAAAGATGAAATATGGATGAAAGTGAGGTAAATGATAGGAAGATGGAAGATGGCATGGATGAAACTTACCCCCAAGTGTAGAGTGCAAGAAGGAAGAATTACACATGACGCTTGTTTGCCAGGTTTTCATCATGGTACTTGTCTAAGGCGCCACAAGAAGTGGTTTTCACCCTAGATTTATTTCTTTTTATTTTTGCTACCAAGGTGCCTAGTGCTAGGTTTTCACCAAGGCACTTTTTCTCTTTTTTCATTTTTTTCATTTTTTCTTTGTTTTTTTCTTTTTTTGTATTTTTGAATATTTTCCCAACATTGGAATCTTTGGACAATGCTCCTCTGAAAGATATGTTGTAATAAACCATGGGTATGACTAGGATGCTCAAAGGTATTGATAAGAGGGATGGAAGTATGGAAAGTATGCATTGGAAAATGAATATGAGGATAAGAAGAAGGTATGTTGTGGATGGGAATGTTGGCAAGATCAACTTTGACACACACTTTGAAGAGTGGTGGAATGATGGAGGAACAATAGATGACGGAGGTAAGGATCTTTTTGAGGTAGTGGATTTTAAGATGTAAAAAGATCAAGGATGTTTGGAAGGAGATGGAATGGAAGCCTTTGGAAGCTTGAATGTCAATTTTGATTCTTCTTTTGTGTGCAAGTATTTCAACAATGACTTGGGAATCCACATATTCTTTGATTTTTCTTCCTTTTGGAATGCTTTTGAATGCATTTCTTCAATGAGGGATTTAGGAACCCACATTTTATTTTTTTCTTTTTGCTTGATGGACCTTTGCGGTCTTTTGGATATTTCATTTTTCTTTTCATTCACATGTCGATTAGATGGGACATTGTGATTTTTATGCACATATGGATTCTTGGATTTATGATTTTTATGTTGCACATCAACATTGCTTCCAAAAGACTTAGGAATTGTGGATGAATAGGAATAATATGGATGGTTCATGTGGATTGGTGTTTGGACATTCTTCAAGTATGTGTGTCTTTGTTGATCTTGATACATGGTAGGGTAAGTGAATGGATAACTAGGGATGATAGGAATAGTTGATGGGGGAATATATGGACCTAGTATGGATGGAAGGGATGAAGACTTTTGTTTTGGGACATAGGCACCCAAAATGGATTTGGAGGATAGTGGAAGTATGTGGTTGTATTTGAATGGAGGGATATAAGGTGTGAAAGGGATATCAATATCTTTGGAAGGAGTTGCATCGTCAACATTCTCATCTTTAAGATTTATCTTTATACCAATAGGCTCATGAGTAGCTTTGATAGGAACACATTTGATAGGATCAACTGAATCTTGAAGGGATTTATTATCTTGCAAGGGATTTGGAAGAATGATGTTTTCTTGAGGTGAACATGGAGGAATATGACAAGGAAATGATGGGATACTTTGATCTTGACAAGGATCTTTGAATTGTGTAGTGAAGGTATTTTGCTCTTGATTTTCAATATGCTCATTGGAAGTTATGGAAGGGATATCTTGATCTTGCTTGGGAAGTGGAGAAAATATGGAACTTGGAAGGGCACTTTGTTCTTGGAATGGAAGGATATCATCTTGAAAGACATGAAAGGATGCAAGGGGATCATCACAAGGTTCAAGGGATATGGGACCTTCATCAAATATGGGAGGGGTTTGTATATAATCTTGATCTTGATCTTTATCACTATTTATCTCTTTTCTCTTTGGATTATCTTCTTGACATGGAGCCACTTCTAAGGATAAGGTAGATGTTTGGATATGTGTGGGGAATGTTTGGAAGAATGGTGTAGGATCCTCTTGAATAGGTATAATAGGCATTGAGGCACATGAAGCTTTGGGTTCTAAGATCTTTGAAGCATGGAAAAGGTCTGCAACAAGATGTAAGTTAGCTTGGGTTTCTTTTAGACGTAGCCCTTGAGGGTAGACATAGTTAATGGGAAAAGTGTCATCATTAGGCTCATTCTTTGATGGAGGAATTTTGGATAATTGTGGAGCTTTGGGAGATGAAGAAAAGATGAAAGGAATGCTAGCTACGGGAGGGTCTTTGCTAGATAGAGGTTCAAGAGATGGATGAAGGATGAAAGGTGTACAAGTCATCCAGGGAGAAACCTTGTTAGGAGATGGACAAAGGATGAATGGATTACTCTTGCTATATGGAGGTTTTTGAATTAGATCTTGCTTGAGAGTGGTATTTTTCACTCCATATTCTTTATTATCTTGATCACACATAGGTTGATTATGCAATTTCCTTTGATCTGAGATAACTTTGTTTCTCTGAAATGCTTCTTTTTGTGAGGAGGATGAAGATACAGATGGCCCATCATCATAAAGGAATGGCCAAATTGATCTTAATGATGGCTCTTTAGATAAAGTATCTTTTTGTTTTTCCTCATCCTTTCTCAAGGTTGATATGTCAAAATTATGAGGAAGCTTAGCTCCTGCTTGAACTAACTCCATGAAATATGCTTCTTTATCCTTCTCTAAGACTAATTTCATTATTTCCATAAACTTGGGATCTTGAATTGCTTCTAAAACTTCTTCTTCAGACACCTCATCATTTTGATTCCAATGGACATTCTGATATGAGGACAATGAAGATATGGATGGCCTATCATTATAAAGAAAAGGACACATTGATCTTAATGATCGCCTTTTAGATAAAGTATCTTTTTGTTTTTCCTCATCCTTTCTTAAAGTTGACATGTCATAATTGTGTGGAAGCTTAGCTCCTGATTGAGCTAAAGTTAGGAAATATGCTTCTTTATCCCAGTTCAAAATTCATTCCATTATTTCTATAAACATGGGATTTTGGGATGCTCTCACAACATCATCTTTAGACACCTCATCACTTTGAAAAGAATAGCTTGATATTAATAATGGCCTTCTTTATGATGTATCTCTTTGTTTTTCCTCATTCTTTCTCAAGTTTGATGTGTCATAATTATAAGGAAGTTTAGCTCCTGCTTGAGCTAAAGTTAGAAAGTATGCTTCTTTATCCCACTTCAAAAGTAATTCCATTATTTCCAGAAACTTGGGACTTTGGGATGCTTCAACAACGTCATCTTCAGAAACCTCATCACTTTGATTCCTATGGAGATCTTGATCTTGACTTTGATCATTATGCTCCATAATAGGATTGATTTGTTTCTCAAATAGGCTCATCATTATGGATCAATCCTTCCTTCTTTAATTTCAATCTGGTTGGGTTGGTTTGGAATGGGTAAATGGTATTGATCAGTTTATAAGATTTAAAAATTTAATTGTAGTTTGATCAAGTACTTTAGAACTTCTTGTTTGAAAAGTTGAAGACAATCTCAACACACACATCAATAATTCACCATATCCCTAGAATGCTCTAATGTGTATATTCTTGAATGTTTCCATGGGTTTGATCACAAGAAAGACTTCCAAGCAAGCTACCTAGCACAAATTTGGCTTTTAAATGGCTCTATTAGGTAGTTTTTGCTATTTTTACTGTTATGTAGTGTGGATTCCGTTCAAAATAGATCTTAGCTTTTCATCCCCCAAGTATGTTAAGGGGCTTCCCACACGCACTGAAGCACGATTTTGCGCAATCTATTAAGACTACTAGAGGAAGTTCGAAAGAGCTAAAATCCTTTTTGTCGTGCACCCCATTAAGGATACATGCATTTCTTTTTATAGTGGGTCAGATTCTCATGGCAAAAGCAAGTGTATCCCACTTTGGGCTGTCCCTCTCACCGGCCCTTTTAAGGTAATCTCGGGAGGTGAGCCCACTAAGTTTTAAACATGTTCATTTGAAAGCATGAAAAGTGGATTTGGTAGAGCAAGTTTGAGAATTTGATTCACTCAAAGAGTGAAGAGCATATCCCTATTGCTTTTTCCTTATCCCAAACACTCACAATCAATTTGGTTCTTTTTCAACCCCATGACAAAGGGGTTCTTATAATTGAAATGTTTGTTCTTTCCTCTTAATGATTAAACTATGTTTTGAACTTTGAAATGCCACAAGCTAAGGGAATGTGCAAGCTTGATGAGAAAAATACCTCAAACGATGCTAGCAAAGGCTAGGCGCATTTTTAAGTAGTAGATTTTCTCATTTTCTCTCCAAATCCTTCCCTTACCTTAGCAAAATGTTCCCTCCACCAACAAGTTAGTCAACAAAAATTCATACAAAGTAAGGGGAAACCAAAATCAAAAAGCTTAAAATGATCAAATTGATTATGCTCTTGATTTATTTTGAACTCAAATATTTGCAAATTAAATCCAAAAGGTTCAAGGTATACTCTAATAGGACGTCCTTTTTTGTTTCTTTTTTGCATGCAAAAAAGATTTTTTTTTTTTTGAGCACTTTTCTGTGACAGAGCATGTACCTGAGACAAAAAAATGACCGTGAAGTTAGAATACAGTCATCATTTTAACATTTTTGATAAAATAGAGAATATACAGCCACGCGACATTATCCAGACTATAGGCGAGATAAAATTTAATAAAGACGTGACTACTTTAACTGTGAGCGTCACCAAAAGGGGCTCAAGCAAGATTAAAATAGGCAAGTGTGATATCAAATTTTAGCTACGCGTGAAATCTTTACTAGATGCGACAACAGTAATTACTCTGATACAATATAAATTCTCAATCAGGCGACATTGTCTATGCTGAACGTGAGATCTAATTTAATAAAGACGTAATTACTTTAACCGCGAGCATCACCATAAGGGGCTCAAGCGAGATTAAAATAATCAAGTGCGATATCAAATTATAAAAATGCGTGAACTATTTATTACAAGCGACAAATTAATACTAGAAAAGTGACATCTTATTAATCAAAGGCGACATTTAAAATCAACAAAGCGAGAAATTAAATGAATAAGGCAAGAAACTCCCTTTACACCAGGTGTAAAATGATTCCTCGGCCACGGCTTTTAATTCTGTTCACGCGACATTTAAATGACCAAAGGCATCAACTGCTTGTCCATGACGTGAGAGTTTGATTTCTATAGGCGTAATTTCTTTTTCTAGAAGCGTGATTGTGCAGGCTGAAAAGCGTAATCATTCAGACTCTAGGCAATATTTTAATTTCTGTGTACGACATCTCTTTGCTTTAGGCGTGACTTCTTTACCGACAGGTGTGATTTTTTTTCTATAACCTGCAAACAGTGAGCAAATTCATGCAATTCTAGCCTAAATTTTGCAAATAACGTGGAAATTATGATAAATTTGAGGCCTAGGGCCCCACGGTGGGCGCCATTTGTGTGTGAGTGATTTACACCTTCATGAAATAACAAGATTTAAAGAGAATTTACACTATTCAAAGAAAACTAATCTAAATAATGCACAATTAATCTAAATATCTCATGGTTCTCTAAATTGAAGTGGTAAATGAGGCTCTCAGCTGCAAATCCTCACTAGTGACACTCTAATTATGAGAATTGAACTAAGAATGATATGCAAACTAGATCTAATTATCAAATTCTAGCTCTATTTGATAAGAAATCTACAAAATGATCAACAATTGAAGCTAATTATCAATGAAAATTGCTAAGTGAGTGGTGTGGATGCAAATTGCAAGAGTTTTGCTGCAATTCAAAGATATGGAGTGGATGATTAATGCCTCAAAATGCCTTCTATTTATAAGATTTTCCCAAGGGTAGGGGGTAGAGTGAGATAACCATGGTTATGCTTGGGTAAGGTCAATTGGCTTTGCTTTGTCCCTAAATGGGGGGACAAACATTTAAATGGTTTCAAAAGGCTGGACCATTTCAACAAAAGTGAGTGATTTGTGTCCATTTTGTCTCCTTTTTCTTTTGTTGAGAGAATTTATGATTTATTAATTAATTAAAGTAATTAAATTTAGCCATGAAGGGTAAGAGGTTCATTTTGATTTTTGCTTTCAACAACTATGTCATTAATTGAATTTAATCAATTTCTTAGTGTTTTTCCCCTTTTCAAGCTTTATTTAATCATTTAATTGAATTTTCCTTTGATTTGAATTGCCTTTGTTCCATTTATTGATTTTTCGTGCTATTTTGATGATTTGTTGCACCTTTTTATTGATTTAATCCTTTTGCCAATTTTTCTTGTTATGTGTTTGTGGTATTAAGGGGAGCACCCTTCATCAATGTCGGTGGCTATGAAGGGGTTTTCCTTAGTCAACCCCCCTTTTTGGTGATTTCTATGTCCACAAATAGTAGTTAGGAAAGATGTGTGTATGTAGTGCTCGTGAACCCTAGATTGTAGATCTAGAATGTAAAAGAGCTAGTAAATGCTAAGAATCTACTCTATGAGTGAAACCTTAACATGTAAGTGTGCTTGTAAATGTAAATGTGTGCAAAAATATGAAGAGACAAATATTAGATCTGAACATAGCATAGAAAGCATACCAATCCCCTAAGCTAAAGTACCCTAACCATCTTCATGATCCCCTTACATCTCCATGATGGCATGAAATGCTTTAATTCTTGAATTGAATATATGTAGATGAAGACCTCACTTTGCAATGAAAGAACTAGATCTATCCCTTAGCTTCCACCTTGCAATTACTCTATGTCAGATTGGGGTGTCCATCCGTGCTTGCACCTTGCTTCCATCATCATCCATCATGAGGAAAATGAGGCATTGGATGCCTTTTTATAATGAATTTCTAAAATCACGCCCGTGAGAGCTAACTGTAGTGAGCGGGAAATAATGAAACTTTGAAATGGGACCAGGCCCAACACTTTCCAACCACTAGGGAATAGATCAACTTGGTAGACCTATTCTGGAATAAGTCAACTTGGTTGACCTATTCTAGAACAAGTCGACTTGGTCAACCTATTCCCCAAGAGGCCAGAGTCTTGGGTTTGTAACCCAGGCTTCTAGAACTATAGAGGATCAGGATGTAATGTGTATCAGGGATTGACAAATCGAGGCTAGATTTTGGAAAATGGGGCATAAAAAGAGGAGGATGCATATAAATTATATCCTACCTATGCCTATGAGTGAGAGAAAGGGAAATCAAGGAGGAAGTTCTAGGTCCAACCTCAATTTCATCTAGAAGAGAGAGAAAGAAAAAGGAAAGTATGTGCTCCAAGTGCAAATGTGCAATGCGAACACACTAAAGAAGAGATAAAAGGTCATAAATTGAAGTGCTTCCAATTTAAGATGGTACAATAGATATCAAACTCAAGATTAAAATCATAAAGCCCAACAACAAGGCATTTATTTTTAGGGTTTTGAGACCCTTCTCATCAGTGTGACTAATTATTTAGTGCCAAAATAATGTCTTCTCTACTTGGAGTATCATCTCTAAAGAATTGGCACCTTTAGGTACCCAAAATGAATGATGATTAGATATAGAAGCAACAATCATCTTCATAGCTCCATCTAATTGTGAGGATACATAATCTAGAGCCTTCTTGTTGGGCTCCACAAAAGCACTATTGCATTAAATTATGTATGTATCCAACTTGTACTAGGTTCCAATCTAAATACCCTTAGCAAGAAGCATTGAAACCCTAGGCATCTTATGTCCATGTGAGAAAACAACCTGAACACCCACATCACTTACAAAGATTAAATTTTGTGTCAAATATGTAATGTGAATAACACCACTAATCCCATTCACTATTCCATCATACAATCTAGTCTTGAATCTTTTATGGCCAATAACCTTCAGATGAGAGTCATCATTGGGATACACCTTCCCACCATCATATTCTTTATACTTTGAAAACCAACCTCAATGTGAAGTCATGTAAAAATATGTATACAAATATATCAACCATACATCTTTTGATGCATGTGTTTCCAAGGTTGTGATAGATTTATTTTCCCTCATCATGAAAGGATTTGTTTAAATTTGAATTAAATTTGATCCATATCTTGTTGTCTAATCAAGAGAGAGGGGATATGAATTAGGAGGTTTAGGAAGCTGAGGCTAGGGAGAATATGGCTAAGGAGAGAGTACAAAATTTTATTGCCAGTGTTTAGGATATAGGGATTTGTCATAACATTGATAGGATTTATGAACCAGTTAGGGAGATGCAATACTAGAGGGGACACTATGAGAGTGTTTTCTCTCTTGATCAGAGGGTTCCAAGATATACTACTTTCCATAGATCATAGATGACACATAGATTATAGGGATCATAGGGTAGTTGAGTATTCATGGGGCTACTAGCTAGGAAACCTCAGATAGGAACAAGAATATCCTATAGTTAGTCATATGAAAGACCTTTAGGACTTTTAGGACCATTGGCAGATCCATGTCCTAGACCCACCAGTTCAAAGGGTGATCAGAAATGGTAGCACTAGTTGAATGATTTTATATGTAGACACATATTTTGCATATATTTTTCAAGCTCTCCTTTAAAAATTGTATCCTGACACTTTTTGAGCTATATATATGATGCATTTTTGGTAGCCCTACATGTTTATGCATATTATTACTATATAATTATGTCTATGATTCTTACTTTCATGATGATTATGATGCATATGTTATATTTAGTTTCTATGATGATGCCTATAATATCTATGAGATGCAAAATGATATGATTTACTATGTGCTTCTACTTTATGTATATGTGTTTTTGTGATGGGTGTATTCACTTTATATATGATGTGATGTTATGATGATGTACTATGAACTTATGTTTTTTATTTTCCTATGCACTTATGTATGATGTGACTTATGGGACTATGACTTAGATGTGATGGAGATATTATATTACTCTTGCATGCTTTATGAGATGGATGTTTTATATGATGGATGTCTGCACTTTGTCACATATACTATGATGTATGATGTATGATTCATGATATGTGTGTACTAACATAATATGGATGCAGTCCATGTAGCATTTTTTATGTGCCATGATACTCTATCATAAGGAATTTTTAGGAATGACTCAGAGAATTGTTAGTACTGAAAAAATAATTAGGAGATGAAAGGATGAGGATGAATCCTGATTTAAATCTTAAATTATTTTAACCACCTTTGTATTCCAAATTATTTAAGAGATTTATCTCATATTGAGCCACTTTATTATAGAGAATCAGATACTATCCTACCAAAACATGACTGATCTAGGTACGATTATCCCCTTGCATTTAAGAGGCACTTTGAATAGAAAAGGAATGTGGGCTAATCGATCTAGGTTGGGAATTAAGAGTCGAGGCATGTGAAACATCCATGACCATTTATGTCTCTAGAATTTATTTATGTTGGAGATGCTTTCCCAATATGTTAATGTACTTCTCACAGACACCCAAAATGCTCTTTTAAGACTTCAAGAAAAATATCCCACAAACAATAGACAAAGAAAAATAAGTCATGAGCCATCTCAACATCTCTTATCACTTGTGGATATACTGGAGATGTATAGGAACATGACTTGTGAAAATCAAGTCATAATAAGACCAACTTGACTGAACAAGTTAACAACCATACTTATTATGTGTTTGTGGTTTTTAGTAATTTTGACAATGACATTGACGATTGATGGTGATGTCTGGTTTCAAGAATGAGGTTCCCTTCTTTAGACTGGCCTATCTAGTTTTGAGTTTTTTCATCCTTTGTATAAGAAAATATGATCTTTTGACAAAAAATATTGATGTTGACTTGATCAATAGATAAGATAGTTTGATCCATCCATTTGATTGAGGAGCTATTAATAAGTTGACAATTTTGACTTGGTTTCTTTGAGCTTAGACTTTGAGTGTGACATCGTTCAATGCTTGTTGAAATGTGAAAGAAATGGTTTATGTACAATGGACTTAATTGTAGGATTTTTGAGGGTTTTCAATTTTTTTTGGTTATTTTCACTTTTTTTTGTATTATTTTGATGTTTAGGTTTTTATTCAAGACTTTTGTTATGATGTTTTTAGGACCTTTTTCAGTGATTTTATATTTTTTCAAGATATTTTTTGATGTTTATGGATTTTTTAAGGACATTAATGGATTATGACATTGTGTTGTCCTTAGTTAAGATAGACTAGGAAATTTTATTGTCGAATGGACATGATGGATAGACTTAGTGTAGGATATGATAAGGACAAATGATGAATCTCAAGCCACAAAATAGATGACCAATGCTTTTTATTATAGAACATGAAGTGAAATGACAAGTGATATTATGTTGAATTGATTATATATAATAGATAAATGATCCTTACACATGGCACCAGATTACCCAATTTTCACCATGGTAGTTTCCCAAGGCGCCACTTGTTGGAACCTTAAATATTTGCAAATTTAGAGTTCCAAATTCCATACCGAGGAGTAAGTTTCTTCATACAATTAGGTGAAACACTTATGGTTGAGTATATTATTTCATTTTCAACTCTCGGGAACATGTTCTAATGCATATATCAAGTGGTCTATTTCTAGGTATGTATGTGTGTTACATTTTGTAGATGTAGAATTATTCCAGGTAAGTATTTTTGAACCATAATTATTTCATATTTAACAACTCTCATGTCAATTCAACTACTCCTATGCATTTTGTATATCATAAAGTTGTCCTATTCCAATTTTCAAATTCTTGTGATATCATTTGCTATTTTTTGTTGGCTAAAACTAAATGGATTTTTTGCAGAATTGTTGTTTGCAAGGTTACAACATTAGCCAGGAGCTCTCTTTGGAATTTATTATATGTTGACCGCATAGATATCTTATCGGATAAAGTGATCTTCATGATTCCCTATATAGAAATGAAATTATGTTCTAGGTTTCAGATCTCCATCAGCTCATTTCACATATTTTTGAAGGCAAAAGTAGAGATAATTTTAAACATGTTTATCAGTGAGATGTTTAGAAATAAAATGTTACCAAATTTGGTGATTAAAATATTTACACTTAGAAAGGATCTTAGAAAACTGTTTGGTGGAAGTTTTCTTGATATATGAGACTATGTTCCTACGCGATTTTATTAAAACGGAGAAGTTCTGGCATGCTTTTTAATTGTTTTCTAACTGATCCCAGGGCTAAAAATACGTCAAAAAAAAGTTTCAAATTTGGGAAATCAAAGAACAACCCACCTAATAATTTGATGTCAAATATTTCCAATTTAATTTTCACAGAGATTAGAGCTTGTTTGATGTGTTATTTTAAAATTTATATTAGTTGCAACTAGCTCTGACATGCCAGTTTACAAGGCAAGTACCATAATTTGGCAAGCTGCTTGAAATCTAAAATAAAACCCACATTTTATTTAAATTATCCTAAACATTTACAAATTTTCATGGCTCTAGGAGGCATGGTTAGCCGTAAATGAAATTACTCCAAAATGGCGAGAAAGGGAAATTAAATTTTCTTTCATTTCTCTATAATTTTTCGAGGCAATTTTAGTAATGGAAAAGGAGGAGATGATATTTTATAATTGAAAATTCAAATATGGTGGGCCCATCAAATATATTTGAAAACTTTATAATAATTGTCACAAAAAGGAAAAGAAGGTTATCCCTATTACACAAAGGAAAATAATACTAGTTGCAATATTGCAAAAATAACATAAGGAACCTAATTTATAAAAATGTAGATTCAAAATATGGAGCACAAGGAACAATTTCTATAAATGCTGAAGAAGCGAAAGATGACAGATCTGGAAGATAACTTTCAAAATTTTGATTAAGGAAGCATTGAAAATAACAGTAGGTATTGTGCTCATGTTTTTACAGTTTGGGCCATCTTTTGGGAGCTATATGTGAGTGAAAATGATGTTTTTGTCTCTAAATAGTGGCCCAAACCATTTAGCAGGTCTTGGAGGCCATTTTAATAACATTCTCATTATTTTTGTGATATCCGTAAGCTAAAAAATGCCCATACATTTCTGATTGAAAAATGCTTAAAATAAATGTAATCACAAAAAAATTCCATATATGTGAACAATGGATGACAATAAACTATTCCATTGGATTGGGATTTCAAAGTTCATAACTATAATTGGAGAGAAAATGTGATTAGTTGAGAAGAATGTGGTGTGCAAAAGATAGATCAAACAAACAATTATTTAAAGCAAATACAAACAATCTTTACCAAAACTTTAATTCGCTATTTCGCAAAACAAAATTTAGAGGCTAGCAAAATTGTCATTACGCAAGGTGGATATTTAATGGTCTCCGAAATGGTGAAGGAATCATTTATTTTACCTAACTTGGAGAGGGAAGCTGAGCTGGATATTATGAATAAAAATATTATACAGGAAGGAAAAATAAAAATATTTACATGTTAAAGTTTTTAGGATCATTGCAAATGTAATAGCACTATCTGATTGTATGTGTTTTCCAAATGCATCGATCTCTTGTATTTATACAAGGCAAAGACAAGAAGGGACATGCCCCTTCATGAGACATGTCTATTCATTAATCTTATTTATTAATTAACTATATACTTATTATAAGAATAAATATATATTAACTATATATATATATACATATTAATATATAAAATAATATCAATTATTATATATATTAATATATATGTATATGTAATTAATCATTTCTCATAATAATCATATAGTTAGTTTTATTTATCTGATCGATGCTACAAACATCAACACTCCCTCTTAGCTAGGGAGGATAAATCAATCCAATGTCAACACTTATGACACCTGATAGCATCAAACCTAAGATGTAAGCAATAGAAGCATCATCATCATCATGATGTAATCAATAAAAACATAGTCTCAAGATGTGGATTTCCTTCATTAGCGATTCTATCCACAAGCTCTCATGTGGATTGCATCCATCAACGATTCTATCCACAAGCTCTCATGTGGATTGCATCCATCGATGATTCTATCCACAAGCTCTCAAGTGGATTACCTTCATCAACGATTCTATCCACAAGCTCTCATGTGGATTGCCTCCAATAGTGATTCTATCCACAAGCTCTCAGGTGGATTGCCTCCATCAGCGATTCTATCCAAAGCTCTTGGGTGGATTACCTCCATCAGCAATTCTATCCACAAGCTCTCAGGTGGATTACCTCCATCAATGATTCTATCCACAAGCTCTTAGGTGGATTTCCTCCATCGATGATTCTATCCACAAACTCTCATGTGGATTGCCTTAATCAACGATTCTATCCATAAGCTCTCATGTGGATTGACTCCATCAATGATTCTATCCACAAGCTCTCAGGTGGATTGCCTCCATCAATGATTCTATCCACAAGCTCTCAAGTGGATTTTCTCTATCGGTGATTCTATCCACAAACTCATGAGCTTTAGTGTGGATTGTCTCTATCGGCGATTCTATCCACAAGTTCCCAGGTGGATTGCCTCAATCGACAATTCTATCCACAAGCTTCTCAAGCTTTAATGTGGATTTCCTCAATTGGCAATTCTATCCACAAGTTATATCTATTATGATCTATTTCAGCCATCACAAGATGTCTATCATAATAGAAGGTCAAGTTATTTTAAGATTGTCACCTTCCAATAACTTTTACAAATACACGTGATAATCATTTGGAATTTGTCACTTCCTCATGATTTAAACAAGGCCCAAAAAACATTCATGAATCATTAGTATAATAATCAATTATACCAAGTTTACCTCAAAAGTTTTCACCTTCAATAGTGAACTCCCTCTCAATCAATATGATCAAGATTGTCACACGTTGACTAAACCATCTACTCCCTTTGAAGCTAAAGTTTATAAACTTATTGACCTCTTTTGAAATATCAGACTCCCTTTGCATCTAGTCTCAATCATCAATTTGTTTACAAGCTCATCAAGTTCTTTCTCCCTTGAATGCAATTATCTTGTGCTTCTATCCTGAAGGTATGTTAGAGAGAGATTACAAATAGCTCACTAAACTATCTCGATCGTAAATACCAATGATAGAAGCATACAATATTTTACTAACCAATAGTATAGCATGAATTACAAACTCAAAAATTATGTGCATTAATAAAACATAAAATACTTATCTTTTATAAATTTTAAGTATTTCATTTTGTAAGGTTATCCCATATAGAAAATATCATGCAAATTCACAAAATGATGTCGTCATTCTCAAACATGACTAGAATTATTCACATGACTTGTCTTGAATATCCAAAGGTTCTATACACTATGAAAACCTTCAATTTGACCAGATCTCCCTTCAAGTGGTTAGGCTTTTAAAGAAGGAACCTCACTCTTTTACATATTTATTTTGCATAGACCTGTACACTGTCGGTCATAACTTTTGAAGGTGATATTTTCTCTCCAATCTCTCCAATGAGATTATTCTAAATTTGTTTATCACCAACATATCCAAAATTTAGAAAAATCCAACAGTGCATTTGTGAGATATGGTCCTCGTACTGAGACTATATTTTCTATGATAGTCACACATTCACCATCAACAAACTACTCTCTTACATTTGCAACTTGGCTCTGATACCATGTTAAAGTTTTTAGGATCATTGCAAATGTAATAGGGCTATCTGATTGTATGTGTTTTCCAAATTCATCGATCTCTTGTATATATACAAGGCAAAGACAATAAGATACATGTCCCTTCATGAGACATGTATATTAATTAATCTAATTTATTAATTAACTATATAGTTATTATAAGAATAAATATAGATTAACTATATATATACATATTAATATATAAAATAATATCAATTATTATATATTAATATATATATGTATATGTAATAAATCATTTCTCATAATAATCATATAGTCAGTTTTATTTATCTGACCGATGCTACATACATCAACATTACAAATTGGGTATTGAAATGTACGAAGGATAAAGAGTTGAAATTTTTATTCTATTTTTTTATCCACAGTGTGAAACTATTTCAGTGGTAGGGTCAAAGGATATTTCAAGTGCCATGGACATGATTTTTTAAAGGGGACATGGCAAAATACTTTTACATAAAGTAAAATATGGAGAGAAGGATAATTTTCCACAATGAACTCTATTTACGAAAAATGAGAAATTATTTGCATAAAGGGTGAAAATATTATTATTGAGGGCATTGCTTTGGTGACAAAGTTCAAAATAGTATGCGGATGCTCCTCAAGGAAATATCTAAAATCTGAAGACTATAGTTTGTTATAAAGGCTTTTTAGTTTTAAATATTTTTGTTGTAATTAAAGTTTTCAGTTATAGTTAGTTAGCTTTAGGAATATACGTGTCAGTTGGAAGCTTGTTTTCATCCCACCAATTTTGTATAAAATGGGATACCACAACCGATACAAAGGGAATAGGAGGGAGAAAAACTAATTTTTTGGGTAATATATTGTAATGGAGAATACTCTTGGATAGATGACTGCAACTGACATGCAAATCAATTGTATTCAATTTTTTGATTAATACAAAGAAAACCTGTTTCCTGTCCAAGGTTGAGGAAGTAAGTTCGTTGTTTTTTATTGGATTGGTCCTTTGCATTTTTTAGTTTCAAGAATTTCCTCTTATCTATTAGATGTCAAAAAATTGAAGTTAATATTAATTTTTGAATATCAAGGGTTGTATATGTATAGCTCATCTATAGCATCTGTTGTCTAATCAGTTTCCTACCAAGGAATTAAATTCATTAGACTAAGATAAATATTGTAATTGATTTATCCTTGATGTCATAGAGGAAATAATCTAAAATTGAATTGCAGAGTGTACATGAGGGTTCAAACAAAACTTGACTACATTCCGCCCAATTAGTTGGATAAGGGACTGATCTGTGTATTTTCCCAAAGAAGGTTTTTTTACAATTGTGTGAGCATTGAAGTTCTTTCGTTTCATCCTTGTATATTTGAAATTACCAGTATATTATCCCATACAACATTTTCTCATACATCATTTAATTTCAATTATTCATAAGTAACTAGAGCAATCAAACACAAGTAAGAATTAAACATTCTTATTCTGATTAATCTCAAGGAACATTTGTCATCTTGAGAAATCAAGGAAGTTTAAATTCACTATAGAAGAAGACCTTTGTGTTTGGGGTGAGGGTTTACCCACCTAGGTTTAGTGAAGCCTAAAGTTCAGGGGAACTAGATTATTCTTGTTCGTTGGCCAAGGTTGATTGAAGAAATCCAATAGGAGAATTGGCAAAGCTCTTGGATTTCCAATTTGTGGTTTTGGGAACCAACACCACTCAAGTGATTTTTACCATAGGAAGGATTGATTTATCTTGAATCTCTATTTTTGTGTCACAAAAGATGCCTGTTTGCCATTTTTTTGTCAAGGTAATATTTTTTTTTTTATAATGTTTTTGATGTTTTTGAAATAGGCCTACTCTAAGAGTCATGTATAATACTTGCACAGATGCAAGCCGTTGATGGGGTCTAATAGAGGATGGCCCTTTGATGTGGTTATTTGATATCTCTAGACCCATAGACTATTGTGATAATGTAGGGACCTAACTGGTTAGGTTCAAACTTACCTAGTTTCTCTCTTTCCATTTGATTCTCCATGAGTACCAAGTCTCTAACTTCAAAGGATCAGACCTTGACCTTTTTTTGTAGCTCCTATGGAGACATTACTGATATGCCTATAAATGTGTCAATGGATTTAGTCTTTTCTCATCTATAAATTTAAGCTCCTAAAGTGAAGATACATGATATCCATCATCTAAAATGATGTTCTAAAGGGATATTCACAGTGATGGAAGCTCAACCTCAATTGTCAAGATGGCTTCATTACCATATACAAGTGAATATAGAGTGGCTCATGTGGGTGTACAAAAATTGGTATGATATACCCATAGGGTGGGATTCAATTGGAGGTGTTAGTCTTGCCTAGCATCATTTTCTATCTTTTTTTTTTGGATTTTCATAATGTTTTTATTAGACCCCTCTGCTTGGTCATTAATATATGGGTAGTAGCATGAGGAATAATAGTGTCTAATGTGGAACTTATCAAAAAATTTATTAACATTTTTATTTTTAATGGACTACTATTATCTATGATAATAACTTGAGGCACTCCATACATGCTTATGATATAGTTTAAGATACAATTTGAAATCTATTTGTTAGTTGTATAGGTCATAGGGATAGATTCAATCCACTTCACAGAGTACTTAGTGGCTATAATGATGTATTTATGACCATCAAAGGATAATGGGCAAATCTTTCCAATGAGATCGAGCCCCTATTGCAAGAAAGGCCATGGTGAAGTGAGTGGTTGCAACTCCTAAGTTTGTGCATGGTTGAGGTTACCTTGAATCTAAAATTTTCAACACTTCTATACAAATGTGCAAGCATCTATCTCCATAGTGGTCCAATAGTACCTAATTCTCAAAATATTTTTAGCTAAGGTCAAGCCACTATAATGGGCACTGAAAATACCCTTGTGTACATATAGAAACATTGTTTTTGCTTCTTTTGAGTTGAGACATCATAGGATCATTATATCTAGACTTTGTCTATAGAGTGTATTGGCTATGATTACATAACAAGAGGCTTGCCCTTATAAGGAATTATTTTGGTTACAAGAAAGGCCAAGGGGAATGGTTTGGTTTTTAGATAAGCATAGATTTCCCAGTACAATGGGGAATTAGGACCAAAAATGTCACACACAACCTTAGATGTGGGGAATTAGAAGGAAGGGACCATGAGTTATTTGACCAAGAACTCACAATGTGTCACTTCAAGAGGCATGTCCAAAAAAGATCCCATAGTGGCCATGGAATCAACAACCTTATTCTCAATTCTAGAAATTTTGTCAAAAGATATATGATCAAAGTTTTTCTTAACATATTCTTACATGACCTTGTATGGAATCAAGTTTTTGTCCTTGGTATCATAACTTCCATTGACTTGATTGATTATCAAATGAAAATTACCATATTCCTATATATGTTGGATATTCCATTAGATTGAGGTCCTCAAACCTATGATGAGTGCCTCATACTTGACTATGTTGTTTGTGTAGTCAAAATTTAGCTTATAGGAGCTAGGGATAGAGTCTCCTTGAGGCATGATGAAGAAAATGCCAAAACATGAACCATTTTATGTGTGAGATCCATCAAAGTATAACTTCCACTACTTTTGTTCTTATAAGGAGAGTACGACTTCATCTAGGAACTCTATCAACATTGGATGATTTGAAGGTAAAGGTGCATCTACTAGCTAATTAGCAATATCTTGACCCTTAATGGCTTTTCCATCTACATAATCAATGTCAAACTCATTGAGGGTCATGACCCATTTGGATAACTACCATGTTAATGTTTCTTGACTCATCAAATGTTTTAATGGGTCAATATTGGTGATTAGGAGCATCTTGTGACTCAACATGTAATGCCTGAGTTTTTGTGAAGAAAAAACTACAACCAAGCATGCCCTCTCAATACCAATATAGTTGAGTTCATAAGTCACAAGTTGTTGATCGATGTAATAGATGGCTCGTTCCTTTCCCTCTAAATCATTTTTTCCCAATAGCACCCCTAGCGAGTGCTCTATAGCTGAAATGTATAATAATAGAGGTTGACATAGAATAAGAGACATCAAGGATGGTTTCAAAAGAAGATAGTCTTTTAATATTTTAAATGCATTCTGACACTCTTCTATCTATTCAAACTTGATGCCTTAGTGAAGAAAATACTAGAATGGATGGTGTATACACCTAAAAATGGTCAAGCTAAATCAACGTGGGAAATTAAGGTTAAATCAATGATTAATTCAAAATCAAAGCCATAAAGGATTAATTAAATAAAAAGGGTCAATTAATTGTGCAATTGATTTAAATCAAATTAATTGTATAGTTAAAATCAAATAAAATTCAACCTATTCAAGGTGTACACATGGCTAAAGAAAATCAATTTAATTAATTTATTAATTCCTATTTTCCTCGCCAACCACATGAGTACAAGATTGAATCAACCAATGGGAATTAAGGATTGAACTCACATGGATCAAATAAAAATTGATTCTCTACCACACATATTGAGAATGAATCTTTCCATTCATTTTTTCTCTTTGTCCCAACCTTTGAGAACAAAATATTTAAATTGTCTCATCATTTGAAACCATCAACTTAACTAAAATCTAACCATAGTTAATCTTACTCTACCCCCAAGCCTTGGAAAAATCTATAAAAAGAGACCAAAAATTAGGAGAAAGGATCCATTCATCCATTCACTTTCATGTATCCAAATTATATGCATTTTTCATAGTGATTCGTAGCATAATTTTAGCATGTTATCATAATTAAGCTAAGATAGGCATAATTTCATCATAATAGCTTCAAATTCTAATTTTAGATCTATCTCTAATGATGTCAATCGGAGAGCATTGCATTAGCTTCTTTAAATAGAGAACCATGAGATGTTTATTGCTTAGGATTTCAATTCATAGGATTAAATGTTAAATTATCATAATTTGAGTTGATTTCTTAGAAAACTAATTTCATGAAGATATTACTTATCCGTGACCACCATATTTCATGATATGATACACAAATTCATAGAAAACTATGTGGATGAAATATTAGCCAAATCTCACTCAAGAGAAGAACACTTGTCAATTCTAGAAAGGATTTTTACAAGGCTTTAATAATTTAAAGTAAGATTGAATCCAAAAAAGTGTGCATTTGGGGTACAATCTGACAAGTTACATGGATACATAGTGTCAACCAAGGTATTGAGGTAGACCCTAAAAAAGTTAAAGCAATAATGGAAATGGAGGCACCAAGAAACATAAGACAAATGAGATCCCTTCAAGGATGGATACAATCCATAAGAGGATTAATTTCCCAATTAGGAAAGAAATATCATTCATTTACTCAACTCCTTCATAAGGATATAGTATTCAAATGGGATGAGCAATGTGAAGAATCCTTTATACTCCTCAAGAAATATCTTATGAATCCACCTATATTGATGCCACCAATAAGAGTGATAGGGAGACTCCTAAATTCACCTTGAGTTGTCTTGAACTCAAATTAGGTCACTCTTAGGACCTCTTAGGGTTTCCTCAATACACCCTCTCTTCCTTGGAAAGAGCCAATTCTTTCCCTCTACCAAGAATCTTCCTATCTTCTCAAGTTCCTATTCTTTATCTTCCACAAGAACACTTCTAATCCATGCTTCCTAAGCCCTAACCATTTTTTTTGTCTTGTAGTATGTCAAGGGCTTCATTCAAATCCATTCTTGTCTCCAAACTTGAGTTTCTACTTGCCAAGTTCATTTCTCCATCGCTCTCTAGAATCCTATGTTTTAGGCCTTGTAGCCTTGTAGCCCAATTAGGCCTCCTAAAACTTAGGAAACTCCATTTCTGACCAATCTTCCCAAAAGGACCCCCAAATATATTTTGGTAGTTCAAACATATGCCACTTCACCTCCAAGATTTTCTTGGTTTCAGATCCCACCTCTGTCCATACACCGTGTTTCAGATTTAGGGCCTTCTCCTAAGTTTTAGACCAGTCTTTGGTCTTTGGCTTCAAAACTTGGCAAGATGCTTTCTTGGGAACTCCTCACGGTTCTTGAGTACCTAAAGATCACTAAAATACACATTCATGGCCTTCTTGGCTCATGAATCTATCCCTCCTACAATATCTCTAATCAAACTCTAGGTCTTCTTAGCCTGGCTTCACACACAACTCGCCTAGGGAAAGACCTTAAAAATCCATGCATGCATTTTCAGAGCCCCATCCTATGGCATCTTCAAGCATACTGACCCTAGTCTCCATCCCCAATTAGCTATATAGGAACTACGGTGGGAAATGGAGCTAGGTCCCCATCTATGCAACACTGTCAAAACTAGACAGTAAATTGTACAAACAAAAGTAATTTACAAAATGCAGTAAAACCTAAACTAATAAGAAAAATAATAGATGAAAACACTCTAATACATGCTAAGAAGTGAACTCCAATAGTTACAGTCCTCAATTTAATCCATTCAAGACTTAGGTTATCATTGTTAAACAAATCTTCACTTCATACACAGTAAGAACTTCATGTTACAGTATATCAGGCCGTACACAAATGACCACCAACCCTCATATTAGGGTTTTCAATGCATATATAGTCTCACTTCATGAGTTTAGGTTATTTAGATAACCCTAAACTTTCCTAAGGCCGAAACCCTTAAGGTTAGCTTTTTTTGTTAGCAACTTTTGAAAGTTGTAAATGTTGCTCAATAACATTTTTACATCTTTTACATCTTTTCACTTTTTAAGTGATTTAACTCCAACCAAGCCTATCTAACCTCAGTTAGACCTCCTAGGGCATCATAGGACCCTAAAAATACTAATAACATCATTTTACTACTTGATGACTGATGGAATATGGATGAAGTGACTGAGAGGGGGGGGGGGTGAATCAGTCAACCATAAAACACTTCACAATTATTTCTTTCCAGATCCCTTAGGATATCTTAAAGAATGTTATCTGTTTTAGCACTCGGTAAATAGATTGCAGTAACTTTGAAGATGCAGAAAGTATTAGCAAAATTATCTTTAGATATTCATCAGCACTTGTATATGATTAAGATAGCAATTAAGAACACGAGACACAAGATTTAACATGGAAACCCAATATGGGAAAAACCACTAATGTATCTAGATACTGATTTTCACTTTTCTGAAGTGATGCCCGGTTAGAAGCCAACCCGGTAAAAGGTTACAAAACACATTGTTAGGTGTGACCTTGTTAGAGGATTTAATCACCCTGCTAGGAGTGGCCTAGTAAGAGGTCTTGAAAACAATTCAATGGAATTGTCACCTTGTTAGAGGATTTACAATATGGTTGTTAAACCAACTCGGTTAAGAGATTTAGAATTCATTGTTACAATGATAAGAAGGTAACAATGAAAATGACCTGTATAATAATGCAACTGCCTTGCTGATTACAGATCTCTATTCTACATAAGTGTGATCCTTCCTGATCGAATAAATCTCTGTTGCACCTTAAGAATATCTGAACATCCTTCACAAATTCGCACACACCTTTCCTATCTTTTTCCTGTAAATCTTCTGCTGTATTTCTTTTTTTTTATTTTTCACATTTGACCTTTTATTTATATGATTTTAGATTTGTCAAATTGACATTATTTAGTATAACAGTCGACTGAATTAAGGAAACTTTATTTGCAAAAATCCTTCAAGGGCCGACAGTGCTCAGTGACCATAACTTTCTACAATCTTTCGGAGACCGAGGGAACTCGGTAAACACCAACAATCCTTTACCTTCGATAACCGACTGAACTCAGTAAATGCTGATTTTTCTTTGATAACCGACTGAACTCGGTAAACACTAAATTTCTTTTGACGACCGACTGAACTTGGTAAATGCTAATTTTTCTTTGATAACTGAGTGGACTCGGTAGACACTGATTTTCTTTGATAACCGAGTGGACTTGGTAAGCACTAATCTTCTTGTCTGGCAGACCGATTGAGCTCGATAGGAACTGATTGTTGTGAACTATGACATTGTGTGACATCAAAGACAATACATAATTTGAGTAGCAATTTCCTTCAGACAATTGTTTCCAACAATCTCCCTCTTTGGCATTGATGGCAACACAATATGTCATAGCATAAGAAATTTGAAAGAATTAGCTCAGTTTAGATTCAAATCTCCCTCTGTCAGCAAACTTCCTTTTTCCTGAAAATTCTTCCTTCTGACTATTGAAAATTTCTTGAAGTAATAGCAAAGACATAGCAAACACTCCCTCTTTGACAACACATGCCAAAGACAATTCACATAATACTGGTGTAAATTAATGTACCTCAAGTACTGATTCATATGCAATGATTCCTTGAATATGCTGCATCAACTGGTTGATTTTCAATCATGTTCTGGTTGATGCATCACTAAAACTGTATTTAGTGAGCCTCGGATAGGGGAATGACCCCTAACTTACCTCTTAGATACACAAATGCATCCTTAGGTAATGGTTTGGTGAAAATGTCTGCAATCTGCTCTTTTGTATGAATATATTCTAATCTGATTTCCTTGTCCTGCACCAATTCTCTGACAAGATGATATTTAATAGCAATATGCTTGGTTTTGGAATGCATCACTGGATTCTTTGAAATGTTTATTGCACTGGTATTGTCACAAAATATAACAATTGGTTCTTTGATTTCAACCTTCATAGCTTCTAATAACTGTTTAAACCAAACAATATTTGAACAGTTTACTGCAGCAGCAACATATTCTGCTTCAGCTGTGGATTGAGATGTGCAATTTTGCTTTTTACTAGTCTAGGATACCAGTCTTTTTCCAAGAAAAAATGCTCCACCACTTGTACTTTTTCTGTCATCAATGTTCCCTACCCAATCAGCATCAGTAAACACTTTTAAGTCTAGATTGCCTCCAAATTTATACCACAAACCATATTCTTCAGTTCCTCTTAAGTATCTTAAGATTCTTTTGATTGCCATCATATGATTTTCCTTAGGTTTTGCTGAGAATCTAGCTACTATACCGACTGCTAAGGCAATATCAGGTCTTGTATGTACTACATACTGCAATTTTCCAATCATAGATCGGTATAGGGTCTGATCAACTTCTTTTGAATCATCATTTTTGGTAAGTTTTAGTCCAGTACACATGGGTGTACCAACTGGTTTTGAATCTTCCATACCAAACTTCTTAAGTATTTCCTTAATGTATTTAGATTGAGTAATGTATATACCATTCTTGCTTTGCTGAATTTGAAGACCAACAAAGAATTTTATTAAACCAAACATAGACATTTCAAATTCTTTGTTCATTTTCTCTAAAAATTCTTTGCACTGATCCTCATTCCCTGTAAATATAGTATCATCTACAAATATTTCTGCCAATACAATTTTGTCATCTAGTCCTTCTTTAATATACAGATTGCTGTTATCATTGGCTCTTTTGAAATTAATCTGAATCAAATAGTTATGGAGTCTTTCATACCATGCTCTAGGAGCTTGTTTCAAACCATACAATGCTTTGTGTAACCTGCAGACCATGTCCTTTTTATCTAGATCAAGAAAACCTTCAGGTTGTTCAATGTAGACTTCTTCATCAAGAATTCCATTGAGAAATGCAGATTTTATATCTATCTGATATACCTTAAATCCTTTGTGTGCTGCATAAGCAAGTAGAGTTCTTACACCTTCTAATATTGCAACAGGAGCAAAATTTTCTCCATAATCTATACCTTCTTCTTGAGAATAACCTTTACATACCAATCTAGCTTTGTTTCTAGATACTTGACCATCTTCATTCAGCTTATTCCTGAATACCCATTTTGTTCCAATTACATTCTTATCTTTAGGTCTAGGTACAAGAGTCCATGTTTTATTGTTTTGTATTTGTTCTAATTCTTCATTCATTGCTTCAATCCAACTTTCATTTTCCAATGCATCTTTGATATTTCTAGGTTCAAAATCAGTAAGCAGACATGTACCTTTTAGCTTGCTTCTTGTCATAGTACCATCTGATTTGTTTCCAATAATTTGATCTGGTGTATGATGTCTTCTGACATATTTGGATAGTATAGGTTCCTTTCTTTTTGAATGAGTCATGCTGTTGTCTTCTAGGATCTCTTCTTTAGGTTGCTCGGGCTCGGTAGATATTTGCTCAGTAACTTCAGGCTAAGACTTGGTCTGAATTTCTTCCTGTGACTCGGTTTGAACTTCTTCCTGTGACTCGGTTTGTGACTCGGTAACTGTGCTCGGCTCGGTAGATATAGTTTCCTCATTGATAGTTGTGTTTGCCAATGTTTCAGGTTCAATGTAAACGAATCTTCTGTAGTTCTCAGGTTCCCTTTTGCTTTCTTCCTCAGTCTTTTCTGCAAACTCATCAAATTTTACATGTATACTTTCTATGACTTTGTGAGTAGATAAGTTCAGACATTTGTATGCCTTGCTTTTGCTAGAATATCCTAGGAATATTCCTTCATCACTTTTCAAATCAAATTTATTTCTTATGGATTCTTTTAAGATATAACACTTGCTACCAAATATTTTCATGTAACTTACATTGGGTTTATAGCCATACCATAATTCATAAGGAGTTTTGAATGTGTCTTTCTTCAATTGTACTCGGTTCAAGGTATGAACTGCAGTGCTGATAGCTTCCTTCCAGTACTTTATAGCAATGTTCTTTTCTATCATTAGAGTCCTTGCACAATCCATAATAGATCTGTTTCTTCTTTCTGCTATTCCATTTTACTCAGGAGTTCTAGGAGCTGATACCTGTCTTTTGATTCCTCTTTCAATGCAAAAGTTGTTAAAATCATGGGAGATGAATTCACCACCTCTGTCTGATCTTAAGCATTTCAATCTTTTCCCTGTTTCCTTTTCCACTCTTGCTAAGTACCATTTGAACTTTTCAAATGCTTCTGATTTTTCTCTTAAATACATAACAGTCATCATTCTAGAATAATCATCAATGAAAAGAATAAAGAATTTATCTCCAGTATAGCTTTGTATTCCAATAGGTCCACATAAATCAGTATGCACAATTTCCAAAATTTCTTTAGACTGATAGTTCTTACTCTTGAAACTAGTTTTACTCATTTTGCCAATCTGACAATTCTTACATAGACCAGTATCAGGTTCTTCAAAGTAGGAATGCCTCTAACCTTCTTGAATTTGCTTATTTTTATCATGTTATCAAAATTCACATGACATAACCTTTTGTGCCATAGCCAACTTTCTTCAATTTGAGCAATAAAGCATGAATATTCACTCAGATCAAGATAAAATAAGTTACCTTTTGTTTGTTTGCCTGATCCAATGAGTTTTCCTTTTTCATCCAGCAGTCTTGCTTGACCATTCATGAATTCAACCTTGAAACCAGTGTTGATTAGTTGTGCTACACTCAAAAGATTATGTTTTAGTCCTTCAACCCAATAAGCATTATCACATATGAGTTCTTTGGTTAATGAGATTCTTCCTTTTCCTTTTATACAACAAGGTTCATTGTTTCCAAATCTTACATTGCCACTATCACAGTCTTCTAGATATTCAAATTTTGTCTTGTCACCAGTCATGTGGTGTGAACATCCACTGTCTATTATCCATTTATCATCTTTTTTTATATGAGAAATAAGTGCCATCTTATCTTCATCATCATCAGATTCATCTTTTATAGCAATAAAGACAATTTCTTCTTCACTATCATTAGAATCTTTAGCCATAAAACATGTTTTCTTACCTTTATCCTTGAATGATTTGAAATTCTTTTTGCCATAGTACTTGTGACTTCTCTTCTCTTCCTTGACTTGCTTGTTTGGGCACCTAGCTGCAATATGTCCAATTTCTTCATATGAAAAATAGATTAAAGGAGTTTTACCTTTATATTTACCTTTCCCTTTAGAGTACTTCTTTGCAAGTAATGCTTCTACAATTTCAAGATCACTATCAGAACTTTCTTCTGATACTTCTTCACTTTTTGACTGAACTTCTTTAATTTTCTTGTTCTTCTTTAGTGAAACCTTGGCCTCAAATGCTGATTCAATATTTTTGGAATTTGGAACATAGTTGTCATAGTTGTCTAATTCAAAGGCTGTCAATCTTCCAACTAAAGCATCCAAAGTTATATTGTGGTTTGTTTCACATCTTCTTTCTTGAATAGCTGATACTCTTATTGCATAGATAGGGAGTAATGTTCTGAGTACCTTACTTATAACAGTTTCATCTGAGATTGTTCCTCTAGAAGCTCTAATTGCACTTACACTTGCTTTGATTCTTTCAACATATTTTGCAATGTTTTCATCTTCCTTCATATTCATCTTGTCAAACTGTCCTCTTAGGCTTTCTGCTTTGGCTCTTTTCACATTTGCATCACCACCATATATTTTCTTCAGTGTCATCCACATTTCATATGTAGTAGTGCATTCTTTAATATCATCAAATTCTTCATAGCTGAGAGCAGATGCAATGTCTATCATCATGGTGTTATGAGTCTTTTTCTCTGCAATGTCTTCAACAGTTAATGCGCCAGTAGGAACTGTGTATTCTTCATCAATGTATTTGCATCCTGAATCACCAATGGAAGCCAGATGAAGTAGCATGAGACCTTGCCATGCTGAAAAGTTATCTCTGTTGAGCTTTGGAATTTCCCTCTTGTAAGACATCCTGATCTTTAGCTTAGGTCCTTGAAACCCTTCCTGCAAGCACCAAATGCTCTGATACCAATTGATGGAATATGGATGAAGTGACTGAGAGGGGGGGGGGTGAATCAGTCAACCATAAAACACTTCACAATTATTTCTTTCCAGATCCCTTAGGATATCTTAAAGAATGTTATCTGTTTTAGCACTCAGTAAATAGATTGCAGTAACTTTGAAGATGTAGAAAGTATTAGCAAAATTATCTTTAGATATTCATCAGCACTTGTATATGATTAAGATAGCAATTAAGAACACATGAGACACAAGATTTAACGTGGAAACCCAATATGGGAAAAACCACTAATGTATCTAGATACTAATTTTCACTTTTCTGAAGTGATGCCCGGTTAGAAGCCAACCCGGTAAAAGGTTGCAAAACACACTATTAGGTGTGACCTTGTTAGAGGATTTAATCACCCTGATAGGAGTGGCCTGGTAAGAGGTCTTGAAAACAATTCAATGGAATTGTCACCTTGTTAGAGGATTTACAATATGGTTGTTAAACCAACTCGGTTAAGAGATTTAGAATTCACTGTTACAATGATAAGAAGGTAACAATGAAAATGACCTGTATAATAATGCAACTGCCTTGCTGATTACAGATCTTTGTTCTGCATAAGTGTGATCCTTCCTGATTGAATAAATCTCTGCTGCACCTTAAGGATATCTGAACATCCTTCACAAATTTGCACACACCTTTCCTATCTTTTTCCTGTAAATCTTCTGCTTTATTTTTTATTTTTTTATTTTTCACATTTGACCTTTTATTTATATGATTTTAGATTTGTCAAATTGACATTATTTAGTATAACAGTCAGCTGAATTAAGCAAACTTTATTTGCAAAAATCCTTCAAGGGCTGACAGTGCTCGGTGACCATAATTTTCTACAATCTTTTGGAGACCGAGGGAACTCGGTAAACACCGACAATCCTTTACCTTCGATAACCGACTGAACTCGGTAAATGCTAAATTTTCTTTGATAACCGACTGAACTCGGTAAACACTAAATTTCCTTTGATGAACGACTGAACTCGGTAAATGCTGATTTTTCTTTGATAACCGAGTGGACTCGGTAGACACTGATTTTCTTTGATAACCGAGTGGACTCGGTAAGCACTAATCTTCCTGTCTGGCAGACCGACTGAGCTCGGTAGGAATTGATTGTTGCGGACTATGATATTGTGTGACATCAAAGACAATACATAATTTGAGTATTTATTTCCTTCAGACAATTGTTTCCAACAGATGACATCATCAAGTATAGTGCATTAATGAAGACAATTTGAGCCTTTAGCCTAGAAAGAAACACTAATCTAGACTCACACCACACCACTCTTGGTCCACATGACCTTATCTAATTACAATGCCCTTCTAGAGGGTCTTCTCATACCAAAATAGGACAACCAACTAGTCTCCTAAGGGTGCTCCTACACCAAAGAGGTAAGCCTTTACTATTGTACATTTCAGCAATGAATCATTCCTTAGGTGCATTACTAGCTCAAGAAGATGAAAATGGAAAGGAAAAAGAAATCTATTACATTATCAGGACTTTGGTCAAACATGAGTTGAACTATAGCTTTATTGAAAGAGAATGCTTGGTGGTGGTTTTTTCTTCACAAAAACAATGACATTATATGTTGGCACACAAAATCTGACAAATAGCTAAAATTGATCCTTTAAAGTACCTACTGAGAAGAACAACCCTATCAGGAAGATTGGCAAAGTGGGTCATAGTATTGAGTGAATTCAACATTGAATATGTGGATAGGAAAGAAACAAAAGGCCAAATTATAGCAGATCAATTGGCAGAAGCACCTTTGATAGAAGAATATCCTATTCAAGTAGAACTACCAGATGTAGAAATTATAAATATTGAAGCCAAGACATGGAAACTCTATTTTGATGGTTCCTATACACAACATGGTTCATGAGTATGTATCTTTTTTATCACACCACAAGGCTCTACTATTCCAAAATCTTACAAACTTTTCTTTCCATGTACCAATAGTATTGCCAAGTATGAAGCACTTGTTATAGGCATGAAAATGGCTCTAGAATGGAAAGTAACAGAGTTATAGGTATATGGAGATTCAAAACTTGTCATTAATCAAATCAATGATAAATATCAAACAAGAGATGATAAGTTAATTCCTTACAAAGATGATAGATGATTTGAAGAAATACTTTGTTTTGATAACATTTGAGAAAATACCAAGAGAAAAGAACAAAGTAGCAGATGCCATGGAAATATTATCTTCTCTCCTACAAATGCTAGATCAAAGTGTACGATATGAGTTCTTGGTAGAAGAGTTGGAACAACCCACATTTGACCTTCCTAATTACCAAACTATTTTCCTATTAATTAGACATGATTCTCCTTGTTATGGACCTATTTACACATACTTAAAAGACCAAACCTTATCCTTGGATCAAACCTGAAATCAAAGAAGAAATTTTATAAGACAAACCTCTTGCTATACCCTTGTGTCAGATACATTGCATCACAAAAGTCTTGATCGAATTCTTCTTAGGTTTCTAGAGAATGAGGAATTGAAAATAGCCTTACGAGACATTCATGAGGGAATCTGTGGATCACATTCAAGTGGTTTAACCTTGGGTGGCTGCAAGAAGTTGAGTCCCACTTTTGGGCAAAAAGTGGAAGTGTTTTCTTTGTTTTTCAAAATGTCTGTCAATTGATGTCAAAATTTGAGGCACTTAAAGATTGAATCTTGAAAAACTTTAGTAATATAAAATTTAGTACTCGGAGTCTACTTTTCAAATATGTAATTTATTTCAATACCCACATGGTATAAATTGAATTTTGGTAGGCATGTTTAAAAACCACTTTTTCAAAATGCATGTTTTAGGACCACACCTCACACGTGTATGACCATCTTTTTTTGAAGTAAATAAATATATTTTTGTGAATCCTTTTGGGAAAAGGTACCTAAAACATTGAAGATTGATGAGAATATTTTATCTTTTTTTAATTAATTTTTAATTGACTGTAAAGTACATTTTCAAAACCTCTGGTGTACAACCACCATAATTTGATGATAACTTCACTTTTTTCAAAAAAAATAAAATTTGAAGGAAATTCTATGTAGATTGATGTCATATAAGTCATTTTTCAATAAACATAAAATTAAAAAAGTTAATAAAATTTAGTTAACCTTAGTATTTCAAGTTTAGGTATTGTGTGTGTGAATTTTGTACCTAGCTGTAGACACAACACTTCAGTAAAACATTAGAGGTTAGCAAAAATTAAAATATGCAAATAAGAACAATATAGCTAACCAGGCGATTTACTGCCTTCTAATAGGTGTGAGTATGGTATTCTCAGATTAGACCGAGATCAGTGACAATACAACACCTAAACGAAGGATTTAAATGATGAAAGCAATAAAATATGAATGCAAATTAATCTATTTTTATTTTTATTTTTGATGCAATAAGATGAGAAAAAATGATAATAAATTAATCTAAATGGATTGAAATGATATGCAAATTAAGCTAACAATGATATGAAATATGAAACTAGAATGAATTGAAAACAAGATTGATCTCACAAAATGCTGATTCGCAAGAAGCTTGATGATTCCTCTGATGTCAATTCTCTAGAGTAAGTATGTAAATTCTGTGGATGATTTGTAAAGAGTTGAGCCTTGATTTTATAGAAATCCAAGGCTTGAGGGTGCATGGAAAAAGTCATAAATCACTCTTGATGAACTTAAGTTGATTTTTGAGTTAACAAGAAATTAGAAATAGATAACTCATAAAATCATGCAAAATCATGCAAGAACAACTTTTTAACTCAAATCAGAAGTTTAGATCAACTTTGAACTCAAAATAGATGTTGAGTTTCGAAAATATGACAACTTGAATTGATTTTCTGATTTAAAGTTTAACTGCTCTTTGAATGTGCACAAATAATCATGAATTAATTAAATAAATAAAGTGATTTATCTTCAACTTAACTGATTTTAAATTTAAAAATAACTAATTTATGGGTTAATCAATTATTTTAATCAAACTTTTATTCAAAACTATATTATTAAATATTGACAACTTAGATTTAATCAATTAAATAAATATTTAATCAATTATTCGTAGGAGATTTGATTTATTGTCAAAATTAAATAATATAATTAGGAATAAATAGAATTAAATCTAATTAAATAATTAAGAGGTAGAATTAAATTAATTAATTAAATATTCATCATATTCAATTAATCAACTTTAGGATAAATATGATTTATCACCAAATAATATTAAATTAAAGATAATTAGAATAAAATAGGAATATTGCTAGGAATATTCCCCGATGCAGAATTAGGATAATATCAATTAAATTCGATAATGTGCAGATGTGCCTTAGGTTAGGACTTTGATGTCGATTTCATTCGATTTGAAGATGTAGGAGGTTAATGAACCTATAGCCCATTTTTGGAGTATTACATTTTGCCCCTCTTTGAATTACTGTGCGAAGCGCAGTGGTTCAAAGAATAGTTTGTGTATGATGTATGAAACTAATTCAAAAGATTTGAAAGAGAGATTTAGAGATATCGACCCAGGCTCAGAATGACCAAGAATCGAGATGATGCTAGCTATATCAACAATGAACCGATGATTACGAAAAAGTATCAAAATGCCTGATTCTGAACCTTATGATTGTGAAGAAGTGAGTGACCGATTCTAGACCCCAATGTCATTGTATGAATCATATTGGTATCACATCCTGAACCCATCAGTTATGAAGAACCAAAGAAATAACACTAATGAACTGATAGTTACAAAAAGCTGATACAGTTTACAAGATAGATTAAAGATACCAAATTGATATGGATCTCAATGAATCTGATATGCCCCAAGAAATGAAAGATTTTCCCCAAGCGACGAGGACTTTTGATGAATCAGTAACTAGACGTGGTTGTTGTCTTGATTACGGTGGGCGCTAAAAATGTGTGTGTGAATTTTGTACCTAGCTGTGGACACAACACTTCAGTAAAACATTAGAGGTTAGCAAAAATCAAAATATGCAAATAAGAACAATATAGCTAACCAGAGAATTTACTGCCTTTTAGTAGGTGCGAGTATGGTATTCTCAGATTAGACTGAGATTAGTGACAATGCAACACCTAAACGAAGGATTTAAATGATGAAAGCAATAAAATATGAATGCAAATTAATCTATTTTTTTTAAATTTTTGATGCAATAAGATGAGAAAAACTGATAATAAATTAATCTAAATGGATTGAAATGAGATGCAAATTAAGCTAACAATGATATGAAATATGAAACTAGAATGAATTGAAAACAAGATTGATCTCACAAAACGCTGATTCACAAGAAGCTTGATGATTCCTTTGATGTCAATTCGCCAGAGTAAGTATGTAAATTCTGTGGATGATTTGTAAAGAGCTGAGCCTTGATTTTATAGAAATCCAAGGCTTGAGGGTGCCTGGAAAAAGTCATAAATAACTCTTGATGAACTCAGTTTGATTTTTGAGTTAACAAGAAATTAGAAATAGATAACTCATAAAATCATGCAAAATCATGCAAGAACAACTTTTTAACTCAAATCAGAAGTTTAGATCAACTTTGAACTCAAAATAGATGTTGAGTTTTGAAAAGATAACAACTTGAATTGATTTTCTGATTTAAAGTTTAACTGCTCTTTGAATGTGCACAAATAATCATGAATTAATTAAATAAATAAAGTGATTTATCTTCAACTTAACTGATTTTAAATTTAAAAATAACTGATTTGTGGGTTAATCAATTATTTTAATCAAAATTTTATTCAAAACTATATTATTAAATATTGACAACTTAGATTTAATCAATTAAATAAATATTTAATCAATTATTCGTAGGAGATTTGATTTATTGTCAAAATTAAATAATATAATTAGGAATAAATAGAATTAAATCTAATTAAATAATTAAGTGGTAGTATTAATCTAATTAATTAAATATTCAGAATATTCAATTAATCAAACTTTAGGATAACTAAGATTTATCACCAAATAATAATTAAATTAAAGATAATTAGAATAAACTAGGAATATTACTAAGAATATTCCCCGATGTAGAATTTAAGAATAAAATCAATTAAATTCGATGATGTGCAGATGTGCCTTAGGTTAGGACTTTGATGTCAATTTCATTCGAATTTGAAGATGTAGGAGGTTAATGAACCTATAGCCCATTTTTGAGGTATTACAGGTACCACGTTGGCTTAATAAATATTATAAAAATATTAAAATTTATCATATCACTATAAAATTTATATTTTTATAGTCTTCACAATAAGAACTAAAATGGGTTTTCATTTTATCAAAAAATTCATTCAGGAAGGTGTCCAAAATATTATGGCAAGGCAGGAATTTTATATTGTAATGCCTTTACCATATTTTTGCAGGGCCAAGCATAGGCTTGGTCCCACCAAGCCTGTTACGAACCAAAAACCAAGCCAGTGGGTACGGTTCCTACTCAGTTAATTTACAAAATGGGCACCTATTTTGTGAAATTAAAAAATGGGTGCCCGTTTCATTTAAATAATGGGTGCTCATTTTATAAAGAGTCGTTGCAGCAAAAAACTAGGACTGTGGGCCTGATCTCAATGATTGATGAGTTTTCAATCATTTTTTTAATGATCTGTACTAGGCAAACATAATATTTTAATCAACATTCTCTTTTTTTGTCTTGTTTTGGATCTAACATGAAAATAATCATTTGAACTTGAATATTGGTGCAAAAATGGGATCAAACAAACGTAGAAAGAGGCTAAGGAAGGTTCTGACAACTAAGGAGGTTGCAACAAATAGAGAGAAGGAGACAAAATGACAATGGGAAATAAGAGAAAGACTTAAAAAATTGAATAATGTTGGAGCATCGAGTTCAACAATTGTTTCAAAATAGAATAATGAAGACACCATAATGGATGCAGAGGTTGAAGAAGAAAATTCAGGTGCATCTTCTAATCTAGTATTGGATACAGGTATGTCTTCATAGCCAAATGTAACTTATTCTGATAAAGAAGTTCATCAATTTCTAGAACTAGGTTACAATATAAATGATTTAAATTTTATTCCTGAAAATAGAGTAACAAATTTAATTGCACATCAAATTCCACAAATTAGTAATGTTAATCATAATGATAAAGGAACTGAAATTCAAATCCCGATTGAAACTGAAAATCAAACACCAATTGAAATTGAAATCAACAATGTGGATGTAGACATGGAAAAATTGATTGAGAAAGAAACTCCTTTGAATGATAATGAAATGAATGAACAATTTCAAATAAAAAATGATGTGCTAGACAATCTACGTGGTTTGGTTTCATGGAGACAGATTAGGACACATGCGACTAGATTGTTTAGATAATTTTTTTATAATAATAAATTTGGGTTTCAATGTCAATTAATGTTACAATTAATTAAAATGTCTAAAATGTGAAAAGTGATGAAGAGGTTAGGCATTTATGTGAAATCCAAGAGGAAGGATGAGTCTCTAAAACAAGTTATATCAATTGTTGCTAGTGCCTTTGACAGAATTGGAAAGAAAAGTAATTATAAAGATAGTAATGTGGCACGATGAGCAATAACAACAACTTTAGTAAACAAAACTACTACTGATAAAAGAATGATTTCAAACATAAGTGGATATCTTAATATTCATCGTAAAACTTTAACAAGAGTTGTAAAGAGAAGAGTTAACTTTGAAAGTGACCTGACAAACCATTTATGGACCTTCAGTGGCAGACTCCCAAGGTCTGACATGAAACTTATTGGTGAAGTCAAAACTTTGATTGAAAAATTTTGGCATGATAATACAAGAGTATCCCCTAATGCTAGAGATGTTCTTAAATTAAGAGTTAGTTCAAAAGTTCGTGATCCACATCCAAAACACCTTTTGGACATGACTCAAATTGAATTGTATAAATTTTTTTTGGATGATAAGGTGTTAACTATTAGTATTAGTTAAAAAACCCTATATTTTGAACAATGGAGCGGGAGCAAGCGGGAGGAGGAGGAGCGGGAGGAAAAAATTTGAATCTACGATAAGAGGGGAAGCTGGATGCTCCTAGTTGGGCTGTAGGTTCTGAACCTATACCAGGAAATGTGGAGGTCACGAAGAATGCAGCAGAAGAAAAGACTAAAAACCCTATGTCAGACAATGGGGAAAGAGCTGGTGGGTCTAGCATGGCCCATCCCAGAAAGGACAATGGTCCTGTCTTGGGACCAGAGGAGGAAAAAGGGGATAAATCTAGTCCTTCTGAGAAAAGAAAAGGGTCAATGAAACAAAAATAAGATCTCTCACATGGTGGGAACTCGTTACGAGGTAAGGGGAAATGGAGTGGTCTTTTTGGGATAAAACCTACTGGAAAATCTTCTTTCCCAAAGATTGATATAGCCTCAGAACTAAAGAAAGGGGTAATAGGTTTAAATATTCCTGATCAAATAATAGACCATACTATTTCTAGAATGGCCTCAACTCTGATAGGCAATTTTATGGGTCCTAGGCTGAATATTGATCTGGTGAGGGCTTTTACCCTCCAGAAGTGGAAGCTCAAAGGTCAGGTGGATGTAGCGGCAATGCCGAAAGGTTTTTTCTCCTTTTATTCTCTAATGGAGAAGATCTTTCAAAAGTTCTATGTGAAGGCCCATGGATGTGGGGTAAATCCTTGTTGTCTTTGCAGAAATGGACAATGAATATGGACTATAATGATAATTTCTTTGTATCAGCCCCTATCTGGGTTAGATTTTCGGGTCTCCCTCTAGAGTACTGGCATGAGGATATCTTGGTGACTATACCAGGGTCTTTTGGTGCATGATATTGACCTTCCACAAGTCATAAATCTTAACTTGAAAGTGGGTAAATGGGCTCAAGAAATAGAATATGAATCTACCCCTTTTGTTTTCTTAACCTGTAGAAAGGCTGGTCATTGGGAAAAAGCATTGTCCCTTGAAGATAGCTATAGAAAAGAAAGACCAAGAGTAAAAAATGTCAAAGAAGTGGGAATGGAGAAAAAAAAAGGGGAGATACAAAATCCCCCTATTAATAAGATCCCAAACTCAAACATGGGGGAGAAGCAGTCTCACCCACAAAGGGAATTAGAAGAAATAGAAGTTCCTAAGGAAGCTGCTCTTCCTATTGAGGAAAACAAAATACAGGATCATTCTAGCTTGCTAACCTCTTCAGAGGAAACCCGTGATCTCTCATTAGAGTCAGATCCTCTACTGGCTTCAAGGGTCAAAGATAGCCTGAACTCATCAAAGGGGAGGGAGGTCTACCCAAGCCTGCAGAAGATAAATGAAACCTAGAAAACTCTAGATCAACTCAGTAGTGAAGCTTCAAATGCTAATATGTTAGAGTCTGAAACAAAGAATGATAGATCAAAAGAACAATATGATGACTCAAAAATAGTGGAAGAAGAGAATAAAAGTCCATGGATCAGTGTTAAAAATAATAATAATAGATCTCCTGTAGGTAAAGGCTTTGGCTCCTAGCCAAGAAGAGAAAGCATAAAGGATCAGACCCCTGCAAGAGGGAAAAATATCTCTAAGGTGACACAAGGAGGCTCGACATCTAAATCAAACAAAAAGGGGGCCAAATAAAAATTGGAGGAGTTCAGACAAGAGGACAACAACAAAAGGTAGATACTGGAACACTTAAAAGAGAAAGGGGAAGAGTATTTGACAAAGAACAAAGAGAGATGGAAGCAAAACAAAACATTGCAGATGGAAGACAACTCACCATCGATTAGGTCTGCCCTCCAAATTTTTATTGAAGATTTTATCTTGAAATATTAGAGGTCTCAATAGTCCTCATAAACAAGATGTAGTTAGGAACTTAGTTAGAGATTCTAATCCTAATATTTTTCTTATTCAAGAAACTAAAATGGTTAGAGATAAGATAGTTAAAATCAATTTGCTAAAGAATGGGGATAATTTTAGTAGTGACTCTGATGGGGCTTTTGGAGGATTGGCTATCTATTGGAATACTAAAAGTTTTACTTGCAACCTATTGAAAGAGGACAAGAATTTCCTGGCAGTTAAAGTCAGCAGTATTAAGGATAATTTCTCCTAGACTCTGATTAACGTGTATGCCCCTAATATTAAAATTGGTAGACTCAATCTTTGGAAAAGGATTCATGAAATTAGAAAGGATCACCTAGATGATAACTTGATGATGATGGGAGACTTCAACATGCCCCTGAAAGAAGTTGAAAAAAAAGAAGGGAACAATACCCAAGTGGAAAGCAGGGTTGATCTTATGGATTTCATAAGTAATGAAGTCCTGTTGGATGTTGACCTCAAAGGAATTGATTATACTTGGAAAAATGGAAGAGTGGGAGCCGATCTCATACAGGTTAAGCTTGACAGGGTCCTCATCTCTCATGGATGGATTGCTAACTTTTCTTGCTCCCTCTCATCTCGTAACCGCATTGGTTTGGATCACTATCGTATCTCCTTTATTGCTAACTCCTTCAGAGGGAAAGGTAACACTCCTTTCAGACTAGAAAAAATGTGGACGGCTCACCCAGATTTCAAAAATAAAATAAAGGAATGGTGGAATATCAAAGTGGAAGGAAAAGCTATGTACCAAGTGGCTAAAAAAATGGCAAATATCAAATCTAAAGTTAGACACTAGAACAAGGAGGTCTTTGGTGATATTTTCCAAACTAAAAGCAAAATTCAAATGGATCTAAAAGAAATTCAAGACAAGATTCAGAGTATAGGGTTGATAGAAGATATGAGAAAAGAAGAAAGTATTATTCTTGCTGATTACCATAATATCATATCTAAAGAGGAGACCTACTAGAGACAGAGATCTAGATCCCTTTGGTTGAAAGTGGGAGACAGAAATACTAGATTCTTCCACTTAACAGTGATGAAACATAAAGCTATGAACATAATCAACTCACTGGTTACCTCTAGGGGCACTCTCAATAAAGAGGAAGAGATTAGGAAAGATATGATGGGTCACTTTGCCTTGATTCTTTCTAGAGAACAAGATCTCAATCAAGATGATTAGAACTCTTTGCTGAGCTCCATTCCCACGTTATTGGAGGCTGAGGACAATCTCTTTCTTAAATCTATTCTGATGGAGGATGAAATTAAAAAGGCTATCCAGTCTTTTGAAGATGAAAAATCCCCTGGGCCGGATGGCTTCCAAATTTTTTTCTTTCAAAATTATTGGGAAGTTATTGGAAAAGATATCTATGGTGCTGTGAAAGAATTCTATAGTTCTAAAGCTATTCTTAAAGAGCTCAATTCCACCTTCATAGCTTTGATACCCAAAAGACCGGGAGCTAACTTTGCTGATAGCTTTAGGCCTATAAGTCTTTGTAATTCCTTGTATAAGATCATATCTAAGGTTCTCACTACAAGGATTCTCAAGATTCTCCCTCACCTTATTTCTCCTCAACAGAATGGGTTTGTTCCATGGAGACAAATCCTGGACTCGATTATGGTTGTTCATGAGAATATTCACTCGCTGGAAAAATCAAGGAAATAGGGTTTCCTCATGAAACTTGATCTATCAAAAGCTTACGATAGAGTTGATTGGGAGCTTCTTTCTAAAATTCTTTAGGCTTTTGGTTTTGATGTTGGAGTGATCAAACTTATTATGCAACTTGTTACTACGGTTTCCTCTTTGGTGATTGTGAACGGGGGATCCTCTCCTTTCTTCAGACCTTCCAGAGGGTTACGTCAAGGTGATCCTATCTCTCCTATCCTTTTTTCTATCATGGCTGAAATTCTAGGGAGATTCATTACCCTTCAGGTTTCTCAAGGTTTGATTTTGAGTTTACAACCTTCTTCAGCAGGTATTGTCTGTTCTCACAAATAAGTTATTGATGATACAATCCTTATGGGAGAATCTAATGTTAAAGAGGCTAGGAATATGAAAAAGGTGTTAAATGTATATTCAAGTGCCTCGGGTCAACTCATAAATTGGGAGAAGAGTGCCCTATTTTTATTCAATACTCCTGAAGCTAGAATGAATAAAATCTCTGCTATTCTTGGTTGCAAAATGGGAAGAATCCTGACCTCTTATCTCGGGCTGCCGCTATGCTTGAAATTGAAGGCTAATTTATGGAATGAAATCCTTGATAGATTTCATACGAAGTTGGCGGGATGGAAAGGGGTGATCCTCAGTCAAGTTGGAAAAGTCCAATTGTTGAAGGCCACTCTTCAAAACCTTCCTGTCTATGCCCTTAGTTTGTTCAAAATACCTGAAAAGTTTTTTGATTTAATTGAAAAAATCCAAAAAAGGTTCCTTTGGACAGGAGTGGAAGAGAAAAAGAGACTCAGCTTGGTGGCTTGGGAGAATATTTATAAACCGAAAAAGATGGGGGGTCTGGGAATTAGGAGCATAATTAATACTAATAAAGCTCTCTTAGCTAAGAAATGCTGGAGAATCTTTGAAGATGAGAAAGAATGGAATATGATAATGAAAAGGAAATATCATCTCAATAATCTTGAAGGAATGCTCCAATCTCAAAATGATATGCAGGGATCTTTTGTCTGGAATAGTATAAGTAAAGGCAAGAATCTGATAAGAAAAGGCACTATTTGGAAGCTGGGAAATGGTAGAAAAATTCAATTCTAGAATGATAAATGGATGTCAGATAAGCCTCTTATAGAGAATGAAGAATGGGGGAATTCTATCTAGGACTGTAAAGATTCTATTGGTGAATTTGTGAGTGACTATTGGAAAAATGAAGAGTGGATAGACCTGGGGCTGAAGGATATTAGATTTAAAGAAGTGAACAAACAATTAAACAACTGGTTTATCAGAGAAAATGAGTTTGATAAACTTATCTGGGGTTCGGCTACCTCTAGAAAGTTCTCGGTTGCTTCTGCTTCGATTCTTCTTCTCCCTAATGAGGCTCAATCTTTGAGGGCACAGGTATGGAATAAAGACCTTACCCTTAAAATTAACCTATTTTTCTGGCTGCTTGTCTAGAACAAAATCCTCATGCAGGACAACCTCATGAGAAGAGGGTTTCAATTGCCTAATAGATGTGCCATGTGCTATTAAGAAGCTGAGAATTATAATCATCTAATGATACACTGCTCTTTCATTAGAGAGGTTTGGGACACTATAATATCTTCGCTCGAGCTCAATTGGGTGAAACCTAACTCTCTCCAAGAGTTTTTCCAGCAGTGGCAGAGTCCTTTCCATGAAAAAAATGCTAGGGATAGTTGGAAAATTGTCTTTACCCACTTCTCTTGGAAAATCTAGGAGAGGAATAACATAATCTTTAGAGAGAAAAATGCCCCTCCTTCTATGGTTGCTAATTCTATAACTAGAAGTATAATGGAGAGCTATAGAAGCATGGTAATAAAAGATAGTAACCATTGGGATCCTCAACCTAAGAAGGATAATATTATTTCATGGGAGAGACTAAAAAGTAGTCAGATCCAGAATCCTAGAGATAATGTTATGTGGACTGCTCCTCCTTTTGGATGGCTTAAAGGGAACTTTGATGGTTCGGCTAGGGGAAATCCTAGAAGGGCTGGAGGTGGTGGTCTTTTAAGAGATGTTACTGGAAACTATTTAGGAGCAATCACTATCCCACTGGGTATCCAAATGAACCATGTGGCGGAGGTTGAAGCTGCGCTTTACCTGGTTATGATGGAAAAAAATATGGGTTGCACGAAATTATGGCTGGAAGGGGATTCCCTAAATATAATTAATTGTATTAAAGGGAAGTCTGTGAGCTCATGGACTATAGAACACATCATAAAAAAAATTTAAAAAATTATGAATTCTTTTGAAGAATGCCACATCACTCATGTCTATTGTGAAGGCAACAAACCAGTGGACAGGCTAGCAAATGAAGGTACTTTGAGTGACATCACCCAAAAGTGGAGAGGGGAAGTGAATCTTAAGGCTAAGATTATGAGTCTTATCAGCTATGACAAGATTAAGCACTATGAAGGAAAAATCACCTAATATGATGATGACAAGGACAAATCATTTACCGAGGAGGTCTGTATGTAAGGCAAAGTGTGGGATCATTATTCTGTAGTTAATGAAGCACATACATTGGGTTAATATCTATAACCATAAAAGAAAAGATAATAAGAGAAGAAAGGTGAAAATCAATGGTAAGGAGCTGAACCAATATATCATAAATAAGCATAAAATGGGAGGTGGCTTGAAGAGGGAGGAACTATCCGACTGTGACAAATGGAGATAGGACAAAAAAGTCTGAAAGAAGTTGAAGAAAGGGGGGGTTATGTAGTTCATGAAGAAGCTTCACGGACACGACAAAAATATCACTTCTTTTTTTGTGGATGGTTGGGCTAATGGTAAAGTTCACCTATGGGGCAAGTCCTTCACTCTTACTATTTCTATTTTAGCTGAAATTACTAGTTTACCTTTGGAAGAAACCCAATTCCACAGAGGAAATCATAGGCTTGGAACTGAAGCTTTCACTATTTCCCCTAAAATTAACGATGAGAAAGCCCTCGTGACCAAGGGTAATGATGACTATGTGAACATAATCAATATTAATGAATTCTAGGCCAAAATTTTGAAGGTTATGATTGAATATTTTATGCTTGATGGATGTTATTCCAAAATTTACAACTTCCATTTTGTTTTTGCAAACCATTTTAGGCATAATAGGAGGATTTCTTTCCCTTATTATCTTTTGAGTTCCCTGAATAGTAGCATTACAGGGCATAGGAAGAAGGCTAGTAACCCCATGCTGCATGAGGGCTTGATCCTTCTTATATCTGACTACACCAGGGACAATATTCCAGACCCTATCTCTAAAAGGATCACTGGTAAAAGAAAGGAGAAGAATGAGGGGGAAAAAAAGGCTGAGACTAGTAAGAAGAGAAAGAAAAATAAGAAAAAGGCCTCTGACAATACTGGTGGCAAAGACATGGCCAACATTGAGGAAATTGTGAAAAGGCCTCACTCCAAGGGGAAGGGTAACATTGAGGAAGGTAATGAGGAGGATTCTGGTGAAGAAGAGAAAAAAAATAAGAAAGAGGAAGGGAGCAGTCAAGGAAAAGAATAGGAAGAGGAAATGAATGAATGGCTGGCAGAGGAGAATGAAGAAAAGGAGGTAAGCAATCAAGAAGAAGAAGATGAAGAGGAGGAAGTGAATGAGGAAGAGGAAGAGGCGCAGGAAAATTCTACTAAAGATGACATGGAAGAAGCCCTTGATCATAATGGTGGTGCCGATAAAGAGGAAGAAGACACTCAAGTGTTAACTATGGATGCTATGATCACTTTCCAGGATGCCCCCGTGGAAGAAGATCTAATCGATGTTAACCCAGAAACTGGGGATGGTAAGAACATAGATGAGGATGGTAATGATGATGAGGGGCTTACAGTGGGAATCACAGCTGGCCAAGAGAATAAAGGTAAGGAGATTGGTAAGACCCCCTCTACAAATGGAAAAGATGAAGACGACTGGAAAGTGAATAAGGAAGCTATGGACATGACGACCATGGTGGAGAACAAAAACAACAAAGAGGAAACTTTAGCCCTCTTGAGGGAAGTTACTATGCAGGAGGAGGAGAATAATGCTGAGAGTTAGGATAATAAAATGGAACGAAAAAAGGAAATGTAGGAAATGAAACTCCAGATCCAGGAAATGGAAAAAACCATGAAAAATATGACTACTAAGCTGGGAAAGATGGAAAATAAGGTTTTTGATAAGGTGAAAAAATAAAATAAAAATGAGGATTGTATAGCCGAGATGAGAAAGATAGTTAATGACAAGGTGAAAGACTTAGAAGCCAAAATTAGCAACTACGAAAACATGATAAAAGGTGTTCTGAGCCACAACAAGGAGGGTCTGAAGGCAAAAATTATGAACCTGAATATGTTTCATAACTATTTGGAAAGGAACATGCTGGAAAGAACAACAATCACCATTGATGAGGATGCTGGCAATGCTGGTCTAGGGATGAGAACTAGAGGGCACATCCAGAGGAAGGTCCTTGAAAAACTAAAAGAACTGAAGGAGCTACAAGAGACTATCCAGAAGATGGAAGACCTCTAGAAGAAGGCTGAAGAAATGATAACAAATAAATAATTTGGTCTTGTTGGTAGTTGTTTTGTCGCTAGTTTTTCTCTTAGTTATTATGTTTGAATTGTGCCGCTGTTTGTTCCTGCTTTTGTTTTCCAGCAGGTGTTTCATTTCGAAACTTTAATGCTCTATCATTTTGCTTTTCTGTAATTGGTTTCAGGTCCATGTAAAACGTGCTTTTACCTTAATCAAAAACTATTAGTATTAGTTAAAGATCTTTTGAAAAATGTAAACCATGATATGTAAGGATTAACAAAGAAATAATCACATGTTGTTGCTAAACTCATGTTCAATTTCATTATCATTATGATATTTTTTTATCTATATGTTCTACTATGCATACTAATGAAATGTTCCAGGAATGTGGTATAAATATACCACCTGAAACTGTAAAGGAGTTTATATCAAGTTTGTTTTGTAACCCATCTAATGAAAAATTTTATCTTTTGAATGCATGTGTTTCTGGTGTATGTGATGTATGTGGAAATCTTACATTATTAGATGAATGTTTGAATGAAAATATTTCAATTGATTTTGGACAACAATTAGTTGATGTACAAAGATTTAAAACTGTCGAGTATCCATTGAAGGATAGAAAAGTTGGAAAATGATGCGATCTAATAACAAAAAAACTTAGTATTCATGCTTTTATGAATGAATTCAAGAGTAAGGTCGTACCTAAATATGTGAAACACTCTCAAAATTCTAGATGGCTTGATGGACAATTTCACATATGCAAGAATACATTTCCAATTGATAGTATACTTTTAGTCGTTGACTTTGCAGAGAACTGCATGCTTGCACCACAAGATGAGATCCAAGAACAATATTATAATTCAATGCAAGTAACAATTTGTGTTTATATTGTCTATAGGCATGCACCTGATAGTACAGAAGAGGATCAAAAATATTGAGAGAGTACCATTTCTATATGAGTGATAATAAGTTACACTCATCAAATTTTGTCCAATATTGCTTTAAGATCTTTTATGAAAATTTAAGGGAGAGAGAAATTCATATAACACAATATCTAATATGGTCAAATAATTGCACAGGGAAATTCAATAATGCTAGAATGTTTTATTGGTTGAGTAAGACACATAAGAAAATAAATATCAAACATATCTAGAGTTTTTTTGAGGCTGGACACGGGAAGGGAGAACATGATGGTGTCGGTGCATGTGTTAAGAGAGCCCTTTGTAGAGAGAAACTCAAATTTGAGGAAAAATCAAAATTTAAAGATCCATGTGCAATTGTTGAATGGTGTAAAACAAGTTTGTCTATGGGATCAAGTCAGAACTCTACAATCAGACATTTTTTCTAGCTATTTGAAGAGAAGAATATCCTTTCAAGATATGATTGTAATACAATCAATAGATCGGCTAAATGACATTTATTTAGGAGTTCTAATTCTAACACTTGGACTATATGGACTAGGGAGCTTGCATGTTTTTGTCAATTTTGTGTTGTTGGTGAATGGGAAGAATGTGAGAATACATAATAGGTTGAAGAATGACAACAAAACTCCTTAACACCTAGTGAGACACAAGATGAAGATGATATAATAAATGAAGACCTCGATCATGCCTTTTCATCAGAAGATTATGATCGTGTTTCAGACCTTATACAACCTAGTAATTTAATTCAATTTATTGTAAAACTTTAAATTATATTAGTTACATGTGTATGTCATATTTAATTTATGATTATATTTGAATTATAAACCTTTAAACAAGTTTTATTTGTGCATGTACTTAATTTTGATTTGCAGGACATGTGTATGTTGTTGTTGCACTTGAGGATAATGAAGAGGAGACAATGTATTGGTTAGCTTGATGTGTAGAACCTAAGAAAAAGTTGATATGTCATCAAGTAGATGATGATGATTTTCAGTATCCAATTGGGTTTGTTGTGGTAGTTGGTACATGGCTATGCAAATACTTAACAAGAAGGAACAGTTTACCAACTTTTGAAGACTACCAATCAAGAAAAATGATTATGCACTATTCCCATTTGGTAGTGGCAACAAATATCAAATTGGAAAGATACAAAGGGAGACCTACTAATAAAATATTATGGACACTTTCAATGGAAGAGCATGAGGCAATCATAGACGCATTGCAGAAAAAAGAGGATGCTAATGGTACATTAGGTTGAATCAAATTTATACATGTAATTTTTTGTTCAATTTGTCTTATTTTTATATGTTTTTCTATATATAAATATCTATATCTTCTTTCAAGTGTCCTATAATTTATAATTTAGAGATATAGATTTGAAATAAATTAAAATTAACTTTAAATGAACTTTACATTTAAATACATGTATAAATTCTAACATTCTAACATTTATTTTTATGATGCAGGATGTTTGGAAGAACATAGACATGAACTATTTATGAAGTACAATGCACTCTTGTATTCGTCCAATTTTGGTTTTGTAAAAATTTCATGAACTCACTTTTATTCATCCAATTTTGTTTTAAGTATTTAAGTTAAATTCATAGTTGTAATCACATAATTTTGTTCTAAATATTAAACTATGCACATTGGTCAGATTATGTTCACTTAATAGATTATGATAGATTTATTTGTGCATCCATATTCATTGTTCAAATTAATAGATCTCATTGTTAGATATATAGTTTTTAATAGTTAATCAAAGTCAATAAATTACTTGTAACATCGATATTGTTCTTGTCAATTACATGAATTAATAGATCTCATTGAACTATCTATAGATGGTTTTTAATAGTTAATTATCAAAGTCAATATTACTTGTAACATCGATATTGTTCTTGTCAATTACATGTATTAATAGATCTCATTGTTAGATAGATGGTTTTTTATAGTTAATCAAAGTGTTCATATTACTTGTAATGTATCTATATTGTTCTTCTCAATTACACATGAATTAATAGATCTCATTGTTAGATAGATGGTTTTTTAAGGATATTGATATTTAATTACAATCGATATTAAAAATGATCATATTACATAAGCTCATATATCTACATTCAAACCACTATTTAAAAAAGTTATGAAAAATGATTAAAAGTCCATGAATAAGATAAAAAAACATAACAAGTCCTGGAATAATATGTATCATAATGTCCATCATATCAACTCATGATATATAAAATCACACAACAAAGTCCTACTCTAAAAACAAATCCAAGTAATATATGAGAACAAGTAGATCGATAACACACACACACACACACACACACACACACAGATATATATATATATATATATATATATATATATATATATATATATATATATATATATATATATATATAGATATATATATAACACGTGCCATCATAAAATGTCCATCATATAAAAAGTGAAAATAATGTATGTGAATAGTATAATCTAACTCTAGTCATCTAGCTGATCTGCAGTCCTCTTCACTCCACGTGAAGAGGACTGCGATGCACCAACATGCCGTGTCTGGTCCTAAGTGCTCTTATCCTCCTGTAAATTTTTAAAAAATCTCATCAAAAGACCATTAAAAAATTAACTTAAAAAATAATTAATATAAATTTGAACATTTAATATTTTACCATGCGTCCATGCTCGGTAATGCCCTCAGTGGGACATGAACCCTCCGCTACATCAAAAGTGGATGCACTCAAGTCCTGTAAAAAAAAACATTACAAAATTTTAATAATTTAGGTATAAAAGATTTAGATACACAATGTTAATATTAATTTGAACATTTAAAAATTTACCACGTGTCTATGCTTAGTAATGCCCTTAGTGGGACATGGAGGTCCTCTCAACTACATCAAAAGTGGATGCAGCCAAGTCCTGTAAAAACAAAAAGTACAAATTTTTAATAATTAGGTGTAAAAGATCTAGATACACAATAGACATTGAAAAATTACTTTTAATCATGACCTCAAAGGATACTGTCGATGGCTGCATTTGGCTTAATCCTATAGCCATGCCAAGACTCACGGTGGTGTCGACCTAAATAACATATATAAAGCATGAATCAAACTTATATTACATATACATAAATTATAAAGTATATATAACTTGACTGTAAATTTATGGAATAAAAGCATGTACATTACCTGTGTGTGACACGTAGCTAATGTCACCGATGAGTTAGGATGTAAATGTGATTGTGCAACATTAGACAATCCAAAAGCCTACAATTGCAAAAAAATAAGTGCGAATCAAAGTTGTACATAAATTAGTAAGATATAAACACTTAAAATTAATCAATGAAAAACATACTATAGGTATATGCAACTGACTCTCAGTGACTGGTGGGGCAGAGAATGAAGGACTACCAATATTAGTGTTACATGAGAGACCCTACAAAATCACAAAAATATGTCAAACACATTATCAATTAAAGTATATTTTCTATAAAGTTTAAATGTATCAAGATCAAAGTGCATACTGTGAATGGGGCACCGAGATGTTGAGGTGTGGATGTCATATGATGATGGCTAATGAATGATGGAGGGTCAACCCTCCTCTGTTCACCAAAAAATCCACATGTTATGGTTCATAATTGTATAAATATGAAATTTAATATTGCACTATATAAATTATAATTAAATTTACCTCTGCGGGATGATCATCGTTCGCATTGAGAAAATCAACATCTGATGTGATATCATCTCCAACATCACCATGTGTGCCACCATCATCATCAACATATCCACCATGTGCGCCACCATCATCATCAACATATCCACCATGGGTAGCATGGGCAGCATCAGGATCAGTCTGGGGACCCCTACATATATCCCCACAACTCATGCAAACATGTTCTATGCTGGGGGCAGCCCTCACCTGGGTCAAGTGCTGTAAAAAATGACCCATAAGGGAACTCAATGAATTGAGAGATAACTGCACTGCTCTATGATGGATAACTGCACTGCCATATCACTTTTTATAATTTTTAAATTATTAACCTCTTTATAAGAGAGGTTGTTAGCATAATATCCACACATATACTCTCCCTCCACAACTGGAAACTATCAAGCTTAGAGTCTAATGTATGTAATGAATCTACTATGCCTTGTATGCTATCTACAAGGCGTAGTAGCTGGGTTGATGGATGGGGATCATTCCTAATAATATTTACATCTCTTATTATTGCCTCTACATTTCTCCTAATACTGTCTCTCAACTCTATCAGTGGAGGTGGGAGTGGAGGTGGAGGTGGAGGTGGAGGTGGAGGTGCATAATGACCTATAAGCTCATCAATGTTAAAATCATCCATATTTTTAATCCGTATACATATATAACATGAAAATTTACAATTAACATACTGTAAATTACATTTTACTTAACAAACAATGACTTGAAATTAAAATTAGCAAATAATTTAAAAATTTTACCTTACAAAGAGAGAGAGATTCCAAGGTTTTGATGTTTTTAAATCTCTATGTTTCGAAAGGTTTTGATTTGGAACATGTTTTAACATTTTTTAGAGAGAGAGAGAGAGGAGAGAGAGAAAAGATCGAAAGAGAGAGGAGAGAGAGAGGAGAGAGAAATAGGAGAGAGAGGGGGAGAGAGAGAAAGAGAAGAGAGAGAAAAGAGAGAGAGAGAGAGAGATTCCAAGGTTTTGGATGTTTTTATATCTCTATGTTTTGAAAGGTTTTAATTTGGAACATATTTTAACATTTTTTAGAGAGAGAGAAGAGAGAGAAAAGAGAGAAAGAGGAGAGAGAGAGAGGAGAGAGAAAAGAGAGAAAGAGGAGAGATAGATAGAGAGAAGAGAGAAAGAGAGAGGAGAGAGAAAGAGGAGAGAGAAAAGAGAGAGAGAGAGAAAAAGAGAGAGAGAGAGAGTTTCTTGTTTTAGAACTGTGTAGGTTTACATTTTCTACAAGTACAATTTTTTTTATTTTAGTTTTGTTTAGGTAAATATTTTTTTTTCTACCTATGGTTTGTTATTTTATTTACATGTCTAAATTTATGTTTTGGTTTTCTACTTAGGGTTTCATAATTCAATTGTGTCTAGGTTTAAATTTTTGTTTTACTACCTAGGGTTAAATTAAAAGTTTTAACACTTTTCTACTTTGGCACGATAATTTACAAAGTAAATTAAAACTAAAAAGAACTAATTGAAACATAAAATATAATTAAATTTATACGATAATTTAGAAAACAACATTAAACTACATTTTTTAATTAAAAATAACTTGAAACTACATTTTTTATGAAAAAATAATAAAAAACAATAGTACGTACCTAAAACAGGAGAAAAATGACTGAGGGGGTTGGCAGGAGAAGTTGAAATGGGCATTCGAGCTCTGCAAAACATGTTCCCGTTCTCGAAATAGTAAAAATGACAAAGAAAATGGTTAAAAAAATAAATAAATAGATTTGTGAATCGGGTGCCTTTTTCTCTTTGGGTGCCCAATCCGAAATGGGTGCCCAATTTTTAAATATGGATCGGGCTCCTGAACCTAAACGAACACTCGATTTGTAAAACATAGTTGCCCGTTTCTTATTGCAAAATTTTTTGGAAGCGGACTTTTGTGGAATTGGTACCCAACTTTGTGCATTGACCCCCTTAGCTAAGAAACTTCTTAGAATGGGGTACTATTGGCCAACCATGGAAAAATATGTGTGTCATTTTGCTAGAATTTACCAAAAATGTCAAATACCATGGTAATTTGATTCATGAGCCGACACAAGAATTACACCCAATGACCACACCTTGGCCCTTTTATCAATGGGGGTTAGATTTAATTGGGATGATTTATCCACCATCATCCAATGGTAAAAAATTCATAATCACAATGACATAAAATTTCACTAAATGGGTGGAAGTCGTACCTTTGTCTATTGCAACGGGCAAACAAATTGCAATGTTCATTTTGAATCACATAATTTGTAGATATGGTATTCCTCATGTCATAATAATAGAAAATGAAAAACACTTCAAGAACAAGAATACAAATGAATTGTGTTAGAAATTCCATTTGATTCATCATTCATCCTCCATTTACTATCCTTAAGGAAATGGCTAGGTAGAAGCAACAAACAAAAATATCCTTAAGATCTTGAAAAGAACAGTAGATAACTCAAGAAGAGATTGGAACATACAATTGAATCCAACATTATGGGCATACCACACAAGTATAAGAACACCAACTAGAGCCACACCTTTCTCACTAGTCTATGGAGCAGAAGCAGTATTACCTTTAGAAGTGGAGATTATATCTTTGTGGATTTCATTGCATGGATTGTTAACAGAAGAAGATTACTGAGTGGCAAGACTCCAAGAACTAGAATTACTTGATGAACATAAAAAAAAAGCATATGATCATCTCAAGGTGTATTAAAATAGGATATCAAAGAACCATAAAAAACTTATCAAGCCAAGGGAATTTCAAGTGGGTGATCTAGTATTAAGAGAGAATCCAAAGAACCAAGAAGAGAGAGAAAAGAAGGTAAAATGGGAAGCAAATTGGCCAGGACAATTCATTATCACATCTTCCTTCGGAATAGGAACATATAGATTATCTAATTATGAAGGGGAAGAGTTGCAAGATCCTATCAATAGCATACATCTAAAGAGATTTTATACCTGAGTCAGTTGAAAGAGTATCATTCGAAATAGTATCAGATGAGACAACATAAATCTTGTATAGTGAAAAGAGTTCTTGAAAAAATCCAAAAATAGTGAAAAGAGTTCATGAAAAATCCAAAAATAGTGAAAAGAGTTCCTAAAAAAATTCTAAAAATAGTGAAAAGATTTCCTGAAAAAATCCAAAAATAGTGAAAAGAGTTCATGAAGAAAGTAAAAAATAGTGAAAAATTGATCTTGAAGAAAGTAAAAAACATTCAAATGTAGATCCTGAAAAAATGTTTATCTTGGTGAAAACCTAACAAATAGGCGCCTTGGTAGCAAAAATAAAAAAATAAAAAAATTACAAAATAAAAGAGAAAATGTATCTTGGTGAAAACCTAGCAATGGGCACCTTGGTAGAAAAAATAACAAATAAAAGAGAAAAAAAATCAATAAATTCAAGTGGTGAAAACCTAGAAAACAAACACCATTTGACCCTTAAGTCAAGTCTAGTCTCATCTTCCATCTAAATTTCATCAGCATCCTTGTATATATTGCATTAGTCATCATTTGTACATATTGCATAATAAATTCCCAGATTTGCATTTGTAAATACCCAAAGTTTTCATCATGATTTGGAAAATTGCCCAAGTCCAACATTGCTATGGAATCAAACTGGGGGCATCTTATCCTAAATCAAATTGGTTCATCAAACAGACACCAATTGACACAAATCAATGCATCAAACCACAATTGACACTTGAACTTTTCATTCATATCAAATCCTAATCCAAATAAATTTTGATCTAAAAAGCAATTGACAGTTTGATCCTCGATTTACCCATGATCTTATCTTTATCAGGATTAAAAAAATTTGAAATGGATGGAGTTCTACTTGAAATACGTATTTGAAAATAATTGCTAAATTTTTCAAAAGTGTTACTTGATTTGTGAAGTCATGTATTTTTAGCAAATCGATGAGGTCTTTTGACTAGAAGAGTGATGATAAAAGCATGATATTTTTCTTGATTTCTACGTGACTTTCTTAAGGTTGAGACTTTAAAGTATGTAATATTTATCTAAGGACATGATCATCAAATAATCATCGAGGACACGTACATATGGAGAGAATCATATATTTGTCTGTTTATGCAACATGATACCTTGGACATTTTGATCTTTCATATCTTAATGCCAAAATCTACTTGCAACATTGAATCTAATGAAAGTGGTATTCATACTATCATGGTTGAAAATCAAACCAGTGAGGGTTGTACCAATTTCATGCATGCATCCGAAAGGAAAATAGTATTCAGATCATCATGGTTGAACCAATGACGATTGTACCAATTTCATATTCCAAAAAAATCTCAATGATGAAAAGAAATATTTTTTGGAGTGAAAGAGACAACTAGTTGTATTCATATAGATTAATTTTGCATGTTGTTTGCATCTAGATCATTTTCTAAAACAACAATAAAAAGGGGTAGATTCAAGTACAATCAAAAGAATATTCATTACTTATTTATTTGATCGAATATGGTGGACTAAATAAAAAACATAGGTGTGCATAATTAAGTATCATGTTAAGTTGCATTTCATTAATCATTAGTTTGCATTCATTTAGTTCATTTATTAAGTGCATAATTAGTCATTGCATTACTGTTGCATTGCATATCCTTTAGGTTCGTTAAGTTGCATCACATCATAAATCCAATGGTTAAACACATATAGAATCATATTAGAACCATGTACATATCATAAATGCATCATTTATCATTAAACATTAAATCATTCAATTATTAGTAATCATTAGTCATTAAAGCATAACTAGAATCATTAAAGGCATTTCATTAACATTTTGCATCCATCTAAGCTATGTCATATACAAGACATCCATCCAAAGCATATAAGGTAAATTCATTCATAACATCTTGCATCATAAAAAAACAAAAACAAGCATATAGATAAGACATGTAGAGTTGCATATATCAAAAATCAAAAGTCCAACATATAATGACATCATAAATGAGAAGAGTCTATCAAAAGGATAATCAAAGTAATGCCCATCAAGTGAAATCAAATGTCCAAATGTACATCAACAAGAGTCCTAATCAAAATGATACATATGATACATAAGGGTGAGACAACCAATGCTCTATGTTAGGGATTGATAGATCCAGAACAATATAAAATTAATAGTTATATGCAGAAACAGAAGAAGAAAACAATCACAAAATAGATAACACACATATTTAACATGGTTCACCCAAAACCTGGGCTACGTCCACCTACACAGCCATCCAACTTTCTTATTATCCAACAAAAACATACACCAACATTACCATGTGTTATGCATCTCAACTGCTTATAACAACATTTTAGGGCAACCTCTAAAATTGACCATTTTAGGGTTTTACAATGTCGGTATTCCTTCTTCCCGAAAAAAGAAAAATATCAACACCCACTACATGATCAGTCACCACAATATCAATACTCTAAAATAGTACCACCTGTACCTATGTCATTCGACCCACCTATACCTAGACCCCTGCTAGGACTAGGTTGTGAACTCTTCTAAGCCATAGTAGCCATAAAGGTCTTCGTCATAGAACTGAACTATGATATCTGACCTCTAATCTCTACCATACCATCATGTGATGATCTCACATCTTGTAAAAGTGTATCTAGTGCCTTTGATGTTGGCACTGCATGTGCTAGTGGAACTGGAGCAACAAGGGCAACTTGTGGAAATGGACCCTATGGAATAGGTACCTATCTAAAAGCTTGAGGTCTTTGTCGACCCCAACCTAAAATAACCATTTGATGAAGATCCACTTGTCCACCACCCCTCATCCTCACTCCACCTCTCATCCTCACTCAACCAATGCCACAACCCCTCATCCTCACACCACCACCTCTGATAGGTATACGACCTACAACATGTCTGTCAACCCGACCACCTCTGACTGGTTCTCTCCCAACTTTCCTACCTCTCCCACCTCTCCCATCATCATCACCATCACCATCAAATCTGTCATCAATATTAGGAATAGACTCAACCAGATCTATAAAATGGGGGAAGGGATGCTGAGTGAACCATTGTGCATAATCACCTGTCATGCCCGTATCAACAATATGAGATCATATCTCCCAAGCCAAGTGAGGAAGACCAAGAATATCATCATGAGAAAGACCATAGTCTATCCGTGGACCCCACATGGATCTCTACCTATACCCCTACATACAAGGCCAAACCTTGAGGCATACCCTATACTTGACCAAACTGATGGAGAACCTTGTTTAAGAAAAATCTCTCAATAACCAATCATGTCCGTCCAATCATCTATTGAGGCATGAACATGAAAGGAAGCTCTACATCATCCCCTCACCATGGATCTCATCCAAGATATGGTTTCCATCAGACCTGATCAATTTAATCTAACATGTGATTCTAATAATCTAGTTTTCCTAGATGAGGCTGGACAACTACTCCCTCATATATATATATATATGCACAAGGCCATACAAGATCTCTATCTTGAGCTATAATCAGCCTAGTAATATGAATATTCTCTCAAGTCTAGAGCTGTAATAAAATTGCACTTGCAGGTAATATCACACCATGGCGATAAAATACATGATGTAACTCATGATACAATAGTCCCAAGACATAGGAGCCCCAATCGAATATGCGTAGCTGAGTGATCATATCCTCAAGGATCCTGCCCTAACCAACAACAAATCTGTGACCTCTTTGATATGGTAATAAGAACCCACCGATCAATACACCTAGAATAGAAGGAAGAATAGGAAAAGAAATGAACTGAGTCCAAGGAATGCTCTCGTCACTGATGGTAGCATCTCTGAAAATCCGTCAACAAGGTGATCCATCATACACAATCATATTAAACCAACTCACACCGAGTAGGAATCCTCAACAATGTGCACACATCCTTGGGGGTGATTATCATCTCACCCATCAGAAAATAGAAAGTATTATGGTTAGAGTGCCAAGGCTCTGCTATAGTTGTGAGAAGACCCTAATTCACATGGAATTGAGGCATGTCTAAAAGAAAAAATAAACCACAATGACCTGGACTTACAACTTTCGAAGGTGAACCTATTGAATCAAATGAAATCATATTAGCAATAGATAATCTAAATGAATCATCACAGGTCAATCATAGAAACCTATCATCATATTGCTCACCTAAAGAACAACATCTTTTTTTTCCTAATTCTAATCAGATAAAAGAAAAACATCAAATTAATCATATCAATCAATCAAGATTGATAGTCAACATTCATTAAACATTATCAAACTGACATAAAAAACATTTGTTTTCATCATAGGGATAACATTTTTGACTAATCGATCAATCACGAAAATCAGTCAAATCAAACAAGCCAATCAATCAGGTAAAAGTCCATAAAAACTCAGCTACGCATCCTTTTACCACATCATACATGCCAAAATGCATAAGCATTGTTTTTTTTTTTTTATGCACTAAACAAATCATCATACACATGAAACTAACTTACATATGCTTTATTTCACATTATAAGTACTACTCTAAACTAGCCTATGCATTACAAAATGAATGGTTTATGTTATCCTAATCATACACACTATTCTATCTATCAGACACGCTAAAACACAACTAGGGCACAATATTGTATGTTTTGTTTTATCATTTGTACGTGCTATTCTAGTATTTGGATGCACTAAAATACTATGCTACATGTTATTAAATTGTTTCATATGTGGTATTTCATAAAATTTGCTAAAACCAAACAGAGCAATGCCTAAAAATCTATTTTTTTTTGTAATAAATCGACAAAATTGGAAATTAAGATTGATCGGGGTACTCATCGGAGGTCGATAGTCACATGGATGTTGAAATCTATGACCTATGTCAAACTGATGCTCTTGAAAATGGACCACCATTGTTGATATCACTACAAGGATTAGAGAGAAAAATTCAATAGGAGTTGTGAAAATGAATAGTAAAAATGACATTTTTACTTCTATATATAGCATTTTGACCTAATAAGGAGGCTTTTTATCAAATGTTTTAACTCAAGGTAAAAAATGCTCACCATATTTTTCTATAATCGGAGCATTATCATTAGTGTATCATCACATTATTATCAGAAATGAAATTGAATTTGCACAAATATTCATATTTTCATAAAATCAAAAAAATCACAACGAGATCATACTTCATACAATCAATTTCAATTTCATTTTTGAGGGGGCAACATATCATAATAACTTGCAAGAATTGAAATCATGGAAATTTTTCAAATCAGGTATCATATCAGGAGTTGAATATCGTAACAAGAACCTACATCATTAGTGAATTAGGGTTTTATCATCCAAATCAATCATCAGTCATCAAGATCAGGCATCAGTGGATCAAACATCAGACATTCTTTGAACCATTGTGCTTTGCACATTGATTCAAAGAGGGACATTTGTATACATGCTAAAATGGTCAAGCTAAATCAAAGTGAGGAATTAAGGTTAAATCAAGAATTAATTCAAAATCAAAGCTAGAAAGGGTTAATTAAATAAAAAAGGTCAATTAATTATGCAATTGATTTAAATCAAGCTAATTGTATATTTAAAATCAAATCAAATTCAAACCATTCAAGGGGTACACAAGGCTAAAGAAAATCAATTTAATCAATTTATTGATTCCTATTTTCCTCACCAACCACATGAGGACAAAATTGAATAAACCAATGGGAATTAAGGATTGAACTCACATGGATCAAAGAAAAATTGATTCTCTTCCACACATCTTGAGAATGAATCTTGACCATTCATTTTGTCTCTTTGTCCCAACCTTTGAGAACAAAATATTTAAATTGTCTCATAATTTGAAACCATCAACTTAACTCAAATCTAACTAGGGTTAATCTTACTCTACCCCTAAGCCTTGGGAAAATATATAATAGAAGACCAAAAATTAGGAGAAAGGATCCATTCATCCATTCACTTTCATGCATCCAAATTATAGGCATTTTTCATAGTGATTCATAGCATAATTTTAGCATGTTAGCATAATTGAGATAAGATATGCATAATTTCATCATAATAGCTTCACTTTCTCATTTTAGAGTTGTCTCTAATAGATGTCAAGCTGATAAAATTGCATTAGCTTCTTTAAATAGAGAACCATGAGATGTTTATTTATTTTGATTTTAATTCAATAGGATTAAATGTTAAACTAACATAATTTGAGTTTATTTCTTAGCAAACTAATTTCATGAAGGTATTCCTTATACATAGATAGCATTTATCTGCCAGCTATGAGATGAATCTTTTGATTGAATATAATCTAACTAGTAGACTCCTTAGGTTTCAGAGTTTCATTGGTGGAGGCATCTCTATAATTTCTTGTACCTTTTCCAGGTCTATCTTAATTCCTCTATGTGAGATAATGAGCCCTAGAAACTTTCTTGAAGTGACCCCAAAGACACACTTTTTGGGGCTTAATATGACCTTTTATTCTTGAAGTCTATAAAAAATGGGTTCCAATACAAATAGGTGTAGATTCCTTTCCATTGATTTTTCTAATATGCCATCAACATAGTCCTTCATTGTTATATGAAGCATATCATGGAAGATAGTCTTCATGACTCTTTGATATGTGGCACTAACATTTTTCAAACTGAAGGGCATGCCACAACAGTAGTAGGTGCCCCATGCACAAATAAAATTTTTCTTATGCTGATCTTATGGTGTAATTTTTATTTGATTATACCTCAAGAATCCATCCATGAGTGATAGAATTTTGTACCCAGAAGTCAGGTCAAAGACAAATATCTTGAGAGGTTAGGAACACACATATATACCCAAAGGAAAAAATATGAGGAAAGGTTTTTCCAAGCATGAATAATAGACCTCATAGCATCACTATGTCTATAGCATCTAAATATTTGAATGTGAAGAAATTACAATTGAGCTACCAAAATAGATGAAATACTTATCCATATGAAAACACTTATCATAACATCATAGTCACATATGCGAAGAAGGGAAACATAGAAAGATCTCACAACATCCATTATCCTCAACCCTTGAGGGCATCAAAATATCAACTTAAGATCGTGATACTTACTAGCTCATGATAGGGTTAAAGAGGTGTTATAGATGGGGTTGTACAAAACATTTGGCACTATTTTTTAGCCACATAAAAATATGCAAATAAAACATGTACATATCCAAATGACTCCCCATTCAAACCTCCTAAGTTTGGCACCCAAAATTTATTATTTTGAGGTATGATAGATGCTCTTACACCTCTTATAGCTCATGTCAAAATAATTTGTCATAAATATTTCCATAACTTATAGCACTTACAACTGCGCAAGAGAATCCATCATAACTAACTATTATTAGAAGATTCTCTTACAATATGTCATAACCCAACTTGGATACCTGCCTCCATGCAAAATGTATCTTCTACCACTTGTCCAATATGTCATAGAGTTTGTCATAAGTTGTCATAACATGACACTTGTCAAGATTCTCCAAGTGGGATGCCTACCTCCACATGTGTGACATGTGTTATATGATCATCATCAAGTAGAATGTCACGAAGCATGTGAGTTCCACTAGGTGACTAGACATTTATAGGAAATTAATTGATTAAAATGATAAATAAATAGATTAACCAATTTTAGGATTTTCAAAGGTTGAGCACTTTAATCACCAACAGTTTGTTAGAATTATATAAATAACTATATATAATTTTTACATCTTTATATATAGGATGAAAAATGTATAAATGAATATATAGTTGTAAATATACAAACTATAAATAGTAAAAGTGTAAATTAAATAAGTTATTTTTCATATTAGAAAATAAATAAATAAAGTTAAGAAACTGAGAAATTTTATAGTGTTATAAGAAAAGTTCTTATGTAGAATAGTATATAAATATGAATATTATGCATTTTATATCAAGGAAATATAAACTATGATTACATAATAAAAAGTTGAAGGAATTTGACAAGGGTTAGACCTTTTTCTAATATACTTGCCAAGTTTTGAAAGATCTTGAAATTGTAGTGGAAATACTGTAAAATACCTAAAGAAAAATGATAATAAACTTCTAGTAAAAGAGGCTTTGCAATAATTTCCCTCCTAAATATTAATTTTTGTTAAGTATATACATTGAATGAGAGTTGTTGAGTTTGAATTTTTACTTACAATTCAAATAGTGTTACTATCATTAGTCATATTTGAATTTAATAATAATAATGTATGAGAGTTGGATGATTTGTTTCAAGTTTGATTGTGGGGCTTTACAATAAATTAAATATTTTTCATCTTTAATAATTGGAAGATGTCAAGTGGATGTGAAAGTTGGATTTTTATAAATAGTTAGACTTATAATTAATTCATTAGTATTTATTTTACTTTAAGAGACTCTTCAATTGAACCAATTTATATTATAGTGAAAGCATGCTAACATTTATTCTTGGAAAATACAAGTACACAAATACAATTAATATGTATTGTTATACCTTTTTTTTAATCAAACTTTTAGTTTTTAAATAATAATTTGTTTATAGAGAGTTTTATACAAATCTAGATTTGGATATCTACTTGATAAGAGAGCATGTACCATTGGTTGAACCTCTTCACCCAAGAGCTAAGGACTAAGAACTATCTATCCCACTAAATTCATGCGAGACACAATCTTATGTCTGATCCCTTATCATATTAGACCCTTGCACTTAGCAAGACTTGATCTCTCATGGGTTCTTTTAGAACCATTCAACTTCACCATAACAATTATTTTAAAACTAATTAATTAATTATGATATTGCTATTAGGATTCAACTATGTAATTTTTGAGTCAAACTCGTTGAGCCATGTTTCATGAGTAGTGGTTCACAAGAACCAATCTCTCATGAGAATGAATGGAACACTTAGCACTCATTGCATCTAGTTGATGCTCATAGAGGTGAAGCATTGGTTCACCTCTATGAGTGTCACATAAATGCAATGAGTGCTAAGTGTTCTGTTCATTCTCATTAGAGATGGGTTCTTGAGAACCACTACTCATGAAACATGGTTCAATGAGTTTGACTTAAAAACTACACAGTTGAATCATGATAGCAATATCACAATTTGACTTGTTGTGAAAAATACCTCCTACTTATTAATTAATTTTATGTTTTGGTCTATAGAGGGTTCATAATATATGAGACTACCCCATAATCTGATATGTAGGAAGCTCCTAACTATGCTTCAAATACAAGATCTATATACCATATCCTCATAATAAGATACGAGGATAGGAATCTCACAATTTGAACCTACTCTGATATGTAGGAAGCTCCTAACTATGCTTCAAATACAAGATGTATATATCCTATCCTGATAGCAATATCACAATTTGACACTATTTTTTAGCCCCATAAACATATGGGGTCATACATAAAAATTTGGCACTATTTTTAAGCCCCATAAACATATGAAAATAACACATGTACATATCCAAATGAATCCCCATTCAAACCTCCTAAGTTTGGCACCCAAAATTCATTATTTTAAGGTATGATAGATTCTCGTACGCCTCTTATAGTTGTCAAAATAATTTATCATAAATGTTGCCATAACTTATAGCACTTACAACTGCAAGAGAATCCATCATAACTAACTATTATTAGATGATTCTCTTACAACATTTCATAAACCAACTTGGGTACCTACCTCCATGCAAAAGGTATCTCGTACCACTTGTTCAATATGTCATAGAGTTTATCATAAGTTGTCATAACATGACACTTGTCAAGATTCTCCAAAAGGGATGCGTACCTCTACATGTGTTATATAATCATGATCAAGTAGGATGCCACCAAGCATGTGGGCTCCACTAGATGATGAGATATTTGTAGGTAATTAATTGATTAAAATAATAAATAAATAGATTAATCAATTTTAGGATTTGTAAAGGTTGAGCACTTTAATCCCAATAGTTTATTAGAGTTGGATAAATAACTGTAAATAAATTTTACACCTCTATATATATGACGAAAAATGTGTAAATGAATATATAGTTGTAAATACACAAACTATAAATAGTAAAAGTGTAAATTAAAGAAGTTTTTTTTCATATTAGAAAATAAATAAATAAAGTTAAGAAATTGAGAAATTTTAGTCTTATAAGAAAAATTCTTATGTAGAATATTATATAAATATGAATATTATGCTTTTTATATCAAAGAAATATAAACTATGATTACATAAAACAAAGTTGAAGGAATTTGACAAGGGCTAAACCTTTTTGCTAATTTATACTTGTCAAGTTTTAGAAAGATCTTGAAATTGTAGGGGCAATATTATATAATACCTAAAGAAAAATGATAATAAACTTCTAGTAAAGGAGACTTGTCGATAACTTCCCTCCTAAATATTAATTTTTGTTAAGTATATACACTAAATGAGAGTTGTTGAGTTTGAATTTTTACTTATAGTTCAAATAGTCTTACTATCATTAGTTATATTTGAATTTAATAATAATAATGTATGAGAGTTGGATAATTTGTTTCAAGTTTTATTGTAGGGCCTTACAATATTAAATGTTTTTCATCTTTAATAATTGGAAGATGTCAAGTGGATGTGAAAGTAAGAACGTGAAAGTTGATTTTTTATAAATAATTAGACTTATAATTAATTCAATAGTATGTATTTTACTTTAAGGGACTCTTCAATTGAACCAATTTATCTTATATTGAAAGTATGCTAACATTTATTCTCGAAAAATACAAGTACACAAATACAATTAATATGTATTGTTATACTTTTTTACTAAACTTTTAATTTTTAAATAATAATTTATTTACAAAGAGTTTTATACAAATTTGGATTTGGATATCTACTCGATAAGAGAGTATGAGCCTTTGGTTGAACCTCTTCACCCAAGAGCTAAGGGATGAGAAGTATCTATCCCACTAAATTCATGCGAGACACAATCTCACGTCTGATCCCTTATCACGTTGAAGCCTTGCACTTAATAAGACTTGATCCCTCATGGGTTCTTTTTAAAGAACCATTTAACTTCACCATAACAACTATTTTAACTAATTAATTAATTGTGATATTGCTATTAGGATTCGACTATGTAATTTTTGAGTCAAACTCGTTGAGCCATGTTTCATGAGTAGTGGTTCACAAGAGCCAATCTCTCATGAGAATGAATGGAACACTTCGCACTCATTGCATATAGTTGATGCTCATAGAGGTGAAGCATTGGTTCACCTCTATGAGTGTCACATAAATGCAATGAGTGCTAAGTGTTTTGTTCATTCTCATGAGAGATGGGTTCTTGTGAACCACTACTGATGAAACATGGTTCAATGAGTTTGACTTGAAAACTACACAGTTGAATCCTAATAGCAATATCACAATTTGACTTGTGCAAAATACCTCCTACTTATTAATTAATTTTGGTTTTTGGCCTATAGATGGTTCATAATATATGAGACTACCCCATACTCTAATATGTAGGAAGCTCCTAACTATGCTTCAAATGCAAGGTGTATATACCATATCCTCATAGTAAGATATGAGGATATCAATTTCACAATTTGAACCTACTCTGATATGTAGGAAGCTCCTAATTATGCTTCAGATACAGGATGTATATATCCTATCCTGATAGCAATATCACAATTTGACTTGTTGTGGAAAATACCTCCTACTTATTAATTAATTTTATTTTTTGGTCTACAAATGTTCATAATATATGAGACTACCCCATACTCTGATATGTAGAAAGCTCCTAACTATGCTTCAAGTACAAGGTGTATATACCCTATGCTCATAATAAGATATGAGGATAACAATATCACAATTTGAACCTATTCTGATATGTAGGAAGCTCCTAACTATGCTTCAAATACACAAGGAAAATACCTCCTACTTATTAATTAATTTTATTTTTTGGCCTATAGATGGTTCATAATATATGAGACTACCCCATACTCTAATATGTAGGAAGCTCCAAACTATACTTCAAATACAAGGTGTATATACCCTGTCATCATAATAAGATATTAGGATAGCAATTTCACAATTTGAACCTACTCTGATATGTAGGAAGCTCCTAACTATGCTTCAAATACAAGGTGTATATATCCTATCCTAATAGCAATATCACAATTTGACTTGTTGTGGAAAATACCTCCTACTTATCACTTAATTTTATTTTTTTGTCTACATATGGTTCATAAATATATACTCTATCCTCATAATAAGATACTATCCCATAATCTGATATATAAAAGATTCATAACTATACTTCAAATACAAGATGTATATACCCTCATAATAATTAAACTTACAAGTCTCTTTCAAAAATTAAAATTCTATATCATTAAATTAATTTGAAACTGTCCATTATTAAAACCTTTATATCTTTTCGTGCTCTACCCCATTTAAATTCCTCCTAATCTTTTGGATCCTCAACCTTATTTACATTCCCCATTATTAATATCTATTCGGTCCTCAACCCTATTTACATTCCTCATTATTATCATCTAATCGGTCCTCAACCCTATTTACATTCCTCATTATTAGTATGTATTCGGTCCTCTACCCTCCTTACATTCCGCTTAAATTCGAATAATTCAATGGATAGAATAATAATTTAACGTGCCCACTCTTGTCCGTGCACAAAAAGTCCTGGGCAGCTGTGTGAACAAAAGTCCCAGGCAGAGTCAGGGTCTGCCCGTCAATTAAGGCGGGACTTCGATGGAATAGGCAGAGTCAGGGTCTGCCCGTCAATTAAGGCGGGACTTCGATGGAATAAACCAACAAATTATTTTGCCGCATTCACAGCTGGACAGCGAAGTGTTTGGAATCAGATTACCTCCAGACAACTCATGTACGAAAAAGTAAGGGCGAAACAGAAAGCAATGGCCTTTCAACTAGCTTTTCCCCACCACATGACACCCTTACCCCAGCTTCATTCTCCATAACGCTTCCCGTGACCACGCTTTCTAGTGCACGCCAGCCTGGCTCATCCCTAAAGAGTTCACACGCTCGAACCACAGGAAAACGTGAAACCTCACTCTCTGCCCCCCCTTATATATATATTGAGAATTTACATTTACAGGCAGAGGAGGCAGTCTCATTAATGGCTGTGTCTAGGATTAGGAGCACAATGGCTGCAGTGGACGCAGGGAGAGGATGTTGTACTGCCTTAACACTCTTCTTCTGCTTGTGTTTGTTGGCGTCGGGAGATCAAGGCCGTATCTACATTCTGCACGTCGCCAGCTTTGTCCGCAACTACCAACAGGAGCTCGCCACATGCTCTGCTTCGACTACAGGTTAGCTTCCTTGTTTGTCTGAAATCATTGCGAGAGCTTGATTTGCCGCAAATCTGCAAATTTGATTGTAATGTGTGTGCATTTGTGTTCAATTTTGAGTTTGAATTTGTGAGATGTGTTGAATCTTTGCTTGAGAAAGGCTTGGATGAATTTAGAAGTTCTTACTTAACCTTAAAGCTGTGCCTGAGGAAAGTTATAGGAAATCCTAGTTAAAAACTTTCTTAGCAGAAGCTGCGCTAGAAGCTTCAGGACATTGTAGGGTGTGTGCATTTGTGCTCAATTTTAAGCTTGAATTTTTGCTTGAGAAAGGCTTGGATGAATTTAGAAGTTCTTACTTAACCTTATACCCGTGCCTGAGGAAAGTTATAGGAAATCTTAATTAAAAACTTTCTTAGAAGAAGCTGCGCTAGAAGCTTCAGGACATTGTAGGGTTACACGGCTTCGTGGAAATATTTTTTCTTTCAGCTATTGTAGATTTGAACCGAAATAAAAAGCCGGAAGGTAAATTGTGACACAGTAATTTTTCCAAAAATAACTTGTGAATTTTGTAACTGTTAGAGAGTACAAAACCTTTCTATGATTCCTTGAAAACTTCTTATCGCTAGCTTCTCTCGGTACTTGAATGTCTCCACCTTATAACGTAATTGCTTCTAAATTTTGAGATCTAATTATTTGTAAAACTTGTACGTCCATTGATTTTGTTTGTACTGGTACAAGCTTCCTACACAGCTTCCTGGATTTTTTTTTCTTTCAGCTTTCTAGATTTTGAAAAAAATATATAAATCGGAAGCTAAATTGTGATAAAATACTTGATGAAATAATAATCAGTTATAGAGTGACTTTGAATTTTGTTACAGAGCAGAAAGCCTTTGTATGATTCCTCGTTTGCAAACTTCTTGTCGCTAGCTTCTCTTCTTACCTGAAATTCTCCACCTTATAACGTAACCGCTTCTAGATTTCAATGAGACTTAATTTGTAAACTTGTATGTTCCTATATTTTTTTGTACTGGTAGAAGCTACCTACAGCATAAGATTGGCTTCAGAGAGGGTGCAATAAAACAAGCTTTCTTAGCAGACGTTGCTTAAGAAGTTTCAGGACATTTTTCCCTTTCAGTGATTCTAGAATCTAGAATCTTTTTATAAAATCCTGGAAGCTAAATCGTGACAAAAAGCTTGCTGAAATAGTAATTAATTCAAAAAGAACTTGCGGGTTTTGTTACAGAGCAGAACTGAGAAAACCTTTTATGATTCCTTGTTTACGAAGTTCTTGTCTCTAGCTTCTCTCAGCACCTGAAGTTCGTGAACTTTAACGTAACTGCTTCTAAATTTTGAGACTTCAATTTGTAAGCTTGTATGTTTCTTGATTTTTTGTGCTGGTACAAGCTACCTGCAGCATTGGATTAGCTTGAGAAGGGCTGTAATGAAACAAACTTTTTTTAGCAGATGTTGCTCAAGAAGTTTCAGGACATTTTACGGTTACACAGCTTCGTCGAAATTTTTTCCTTTCGGCGAAATCCTGAAAGTTAAATTGTGACAAAATACTTGATGAAATAGTAATTAATTCAAAAGTAACTTGCGAATTTTATTACAGAGCAGAAAACCTTTCTATGATTCCTTATTTACAAGCTTCTCGTCTCTAGCTTCTCGTCTCTAGCTTCTCTTAGCACGTGAAATTCTTCACCTTATAACATAACTGCTGCTAAATCTTTAGACTTAAATTTGTATAACTTATATGTTTCTTTATTTTTTGTACCGGTAGAAGTTAGCTAAAGCATTGGATTAGCTTGAGAAATGCTGTAATAAAACAAACTTTCTTAGCAGACGTTGCTCAAGAAGTTTCAGGACATTTTACGGTTATACAGCTTCGCGGAAATTTTTTCCTTTCAGCGGATCTAGATTTTTTAATTATAAAATCCTGGAAGATGTGTCAAAATACTAGTTAATTCAAAAAGTAAATTGCGAATTTTGATACAGAGCAGAAAGTTTTTCTATGATTCCTCATTTGCAAACTTCTTGTCTCTAGCTTCTTTTAGCACTTGAAACGCTCCACCTTATAACGTAACTGCACCTAGTTTTTCAGATTTAATATCTGAAATTTGTAGATTTTTAATTCTTTGTACTGGTAGACGTGACCTATAGCATAATATTTTCTCGCAGTGTGGATTTTTGATTTGCAAGTAATATGAGTGTTTTTATATTTAGACTAAATTACACAGCTTCGTGGAATTATTTATTTAGTTTTATAAAATTCTGAATGTTAAATTGCGACAAAATATTTGATAAAATTGTAATTAATTCAAAAGTAACTTGCCAATTTTGATACAGAACATAAATTTTTTGTATGATTCTTTGTTTACAAACTTCTTGTCTCTTAACACCTGAAATTCTCCATCTTATAACGTAACTGCTTCTAAATTTTTAGATTTAATTTTTTATACTGACAGATTTTTTATATTTTTGTAATGGTAGAAGTTGTATAAGATTAGAGGCAGATGCACTTGTAGTACTTCTTTACCTTTTTCTATCCCGTGCATAATAGCATATTAATTTGACTTTCAGTTTCGATTCTGCCGCAGGTACGCAGCAGGTTGAAGGTTCGAGTCCGACGAAAATAAATTTAAACCATATTCATGGCGCCTGCTCGCCTCTGCGACCCGTGAACTTGACCTGGACGGACCATGTCTATCAGAGCCTGCAAAAAGACAACCTTCGCCTGAAAACCATACAATCCAGACGAAAAAATGCAAGCGCCCTGTCTGCTACCGCTGTCGAACTCCCGCTCTTATCCGGCAAGCAATTCGACACGGGAAACTACATCGTAAAGGCCGCATTGGGCGCGCCGGCGAAGAATTTCCTGCTAACAATCGACACCGGCAGCGACATCACATGGGTGCAGTGCAAACCATGCTCAGGAACGAACGCGTGCTATTCTCAAGTAGATCCTATCTTCGATCCAACACAGTCGACTTCTTACAAGCAACTCTCCTGCCTCTCCGCACAGTGCGCAGAACTGACGGCAGAAACTCTAAATCCGTGCCTTGTGGGCGGCTGCAAATACGAGGTACGCTACGGCGACGGCTCAAGAACAAGTGGAGATTTCAGCCAGGAAACGCTTCAAATCGGCCCGGATTCATTCCCAAATTTCGCATTTGGATGCGGGCATACAAACACTGGATTGTTTAAAGGCTCCGCAGGGCTACTTGGTCTCGGACGTGATAATTTAGCCTTTCCTCAACAAACGGCGTCGAAGTATAACGGGCAGTTCTCGTATTGTTTGCCTGACTTCGCATCTGCAAGCGCCACAGGGTCTCTGAGCTTTGGCCAGGGTTCGATTCCCAGTAAAGCCACGTTCACGCCGCTCTTGTCCAGCGTTTTGTACGGGTCATTCTACTTTCTGGGATTGGAGGGCATCAGTGTTGGAGGTGAAAGACTGCCAGTATCTTTCGGGCAGACATTCAGGGGCTCAGGAACAATCATAGATTCCGGAACTATCATTTCAAGGCTTGTACCAGAGGTTTACCAGGCTCTGAAGGCTTCTTTTCGCAAAAAGACTTCTCAGCTTCCCGCCGCCAAGGCTTTTTCAATCTTGGACACTTGCTATGATCTCTCCAAACTTAAGACTGTCAAGATTCCGACCATCACTTTCCATTATCAAAACAATGCGAATGTCGATGTAAGTGATGTCGGGATTTTGGTTGGCGTCAAGGATGATGCATCGCAGGTTTGCTTGGCCTTCGCTCCGACGTCTCAGTCTGATGATCTCAACATTATCGGCAACTTTCAGCAGCAGAGGATGAGGGTTTCTTATGATATCAATGGACGGCAAATGGGATTTCAGCCTCAATCTTGTAGTGCCTGATCGAAAGATATTTGTTGCAAGAAAGGTAAAAAATCTCGAATGTTTAACGCTTTTCTTTCGGCTGTCCGAGTAATTTTAAGAAAGAACAGCGTCTCAGGATTACCCCTTTTCTTCCACCTTTTACTCTTTATAATAGTTTCCACCAGCAGAATTTCCTCTTGTATTAATATATAACTATGTACAACCAATCTTGATGCTCAAGATCAATAATAAGAATCTAGGAGGCCAAAAAAAATCCCGAAGGCCTCAAATTTATAAGATAATGTTTCCATTCAAAATTTGTTGATATTCTTTGAATTCAGCAAAAACATGATAGCTACAGAAATAGTGTATTTTGGCAAGGCTGTTTGAGTAATTCATTCCTTGAAATTAATCTGATATTCAAGTTAACAAAAAACTTACTAAGCTCGTGATGATCTGTTTTTTCTTTAATTATCTGAAGTCCCAACAAAAGAATATTGTTCTTTTACATTTTATTTTTTATGCAGTTAATGTGGGATCTTAAATGGCAGACTAAAGAATGCAATCAGAACTGTTGAAAAACAAATTTCTATTAAAATATTATAATTGTAAAGGTATCATATCTCTAATAGATTTTAAATCGATTCTGCCGAACAAAATATTTTTTATACCATTTTTCATTCTTAGCAGATTAAATGTTTAAACCTCTAGTTTCTTTTCTGGTTTCGATTGTTATTCCATCAGAAAAGCTGAGATTTCTTTCATAAAAAAACGGTTTTTTCTGTTTCATTTTGTTGAGGTGGGAAGTTAAAATTGTCAAAGTCCAGACAAATGAAGCTCTGCAAAATCAAGTAACAAATAAATATTTTGATATTTAAATGAACTCCCAAACCCATTTGTCCCATGCGTTTTTCCATATGATTAATGTGGACAATAATCGTTGTGTTGAGCACCTATCATTGTCCAGATTACAATGCTGACAAAATTATCGTTGACGGCTATCCTCTCAACAGAATGTACCTTAAAATTAAAATATAATTTTTTTTTCAAATCTGTAAAAACAGTGATTTTTTTTTAGAACGGACTGCTGTATTTCTAACAGTGTAATGATTACAAAAGTTTGTGTTTTACTTTCTCCATCTTTTGTTGTTCCATTTGTCTGTTTGTAAATTTGACTCTCCTTTCAGATCATGGAGGCAGCCTATTATTAAGGACTCACAAGGTTTACACAAGTCAGTCATCTCTGCTGGAGTATGACGAAGTATGGTGAAGTCACTGTACGGTGAATCTATCGTACAGGGTTCCACCGTATGAGGTCTACCATAGGAATCAACTCATGATCGTACGATGGCTGAAATGTCTTTTTTCTGATTTTTATATCATATTTGCATCCTCTAATCAAATTATTAAATTAAACAAATAGCACTTGAAAAATTATACAATTTCTCAATAAAATTTAAATTGGGTATGTCCGAAATAGTGGCAAAAACTTCACAGTTTCACATATTATTGATAAATATGAAAGTAGACATTTTTACAGAAATTTTGCCAGCATAACAGTCTAAAAAATGACATTTTCAGATCTGCAAAGAATTTACACAACAACTTAAAAAATGAGGATAAAAATAATGCTCATCAGGCCCCTGAAAACAACACAAAATAGTCTGAAAACACTATAAAACACTAACAATCAATCACAGAAGTAGAATCATGACCCAAGACATATATTCAGCTCTATTTTAACAGCAAAATGGCTGTAATACAGCAGCATACCAAATTGATATGAAAAATTCAACCGGAAACACCAAACTCTTACAAGAAACACACCCGAAAACTCACAAATCTGCACTGTTCAGCACAAGGGCAAACTCTGCATGAGCTTGCACATGGAATGACCTCAAACTCCCGTCCTTAGCCTTCCTAGAAACCTACAAACTCTTGTCTTTGGATCTCCTTCTCCACATGTTTGGCAGCCTCTAAAGAACAACAAAGCAATGAGCAAAAATCAAGTTCAAGAATGAGCCTGAAATGCCTCCAAACCCCTTTAAAAGAGGGCATAACCCTAACTCACAACCAAGAGGAGTGAATAAGACATATTTTAATAATATTTAACATTTATTAATCTATTAATTTCCAAAGATTAGCCCCTTTTCCCGAAACTTTACTTTTTGAGCCTGGGCCAGCCTTAACAAAAGTTATTATTTTTAATTATTTGAAAAGGGGACATGACAAGTCCTCCCTCCCAAATATTGCTTGTCCTCAAGCAATGAAGGTTGGGATGCTCAATAATATGTGCTCCTTCCCAAGTTGCACCCTCCAATGTTAATTCTTTCCATTTGACCAAATGCTCCGTGATACTCTTATTTCTCAATCTTTTCTCTCTTGTATCCAAAACCTCTTCTAGTATTAAAACTAATTTTCCTTCATCATCAAGAGGTTGTAATTCTGTAGATACTATGGTTTTCTGGCCTAGAACCTTCTTCAGGCAAGAGACATGGAAAATATTATGTATTTTGTTGTTTGGTGGGAGCTCCAATTCATAAGCTACCTCTCCTACCTTCTTGATGATCTTATAAGGCCCATAGAACCTTGGCTTGAGCTTGTATGTCCCACTCGTCTTCAAGGTGCTTTTCTTATATGACTGCAACCTAACAAATATCAAATCTCCCACTTCAAAAGATCTTTCAGTCTTTTTCCTATTAGTGTACAACTTCTATTGGTTCTGCGTATGTTGTAGATTATCTTTGAAGGACCTTATTATGTCTTGGCTTTGCTTAATAAAATCACTTGCTACAGGTACTTTGCTATCTGAAAGTACTAGATCAACAAAAGAAAGGGCATCATAACCATAGAGAGCACGAAAAGGAGGCATGCCAATAGACATGTGATGAGATGTATTGTAACAATACTCTCCTAGATGCAACCATTTCACCCAAGCATGTTGTTGATTTGAAACATAGTTCCTCAAATACCACTCTATCCATTTATTAACTATCTCTATTTGTCTATCTATTTGAGGGTGATAGCTAGTACTAGGAGTGAGTTCAATTCCTGCCAAATGAAAGAGTTCCTTCCAAAAAGAGCTAAGGAATCTACTGTCCCGGTCACTGACAATGTTTCTAGGCAAGCCATGTAACCTGAGAATTTTCTTGAAGAATAATTCTGCCACTTGTGATGCCTTGAAATCAGATGCGATGAGAAAGAAATGTGCATACTTAGTTAGTCTATCTACCACCACATATATGCAATCATTACCTTGAACTTTGGGCAACCCAGTGATGAAGTCCATGAAAATATTTTCTCATTTTTGTTCAGGAATAGGAAGTAGCTACAACAACCTTGCAGGAAAAATTTGTTCACTTTTGTTTTGTTGGCATACCATGCATTCTTTAATGTGTTTAAGGACATCCTCCTTCATACTCTTCCATGCAAACCACTCTCGAAGTTGCCTGTATGCTTGAAGTATCCTTGATGACTAGCCAAAGGTGTGTCATGAAAGACCCTCAATATCCTTTCTTTAGTTTTTTATCCTGGCACTAAGAAGATCTTGTTCTTGTAATAAATCAATTCATCAACAACCTTGTACTTGTTATCATCCACTAACTTATCCAAAATCTTGGTGGCAAAAGAATCTTTAGCATACTCTAAAATTATGGAGACTTTCCAATCAGTAGAGATAGATGTTAAGGAACACAAGGTGGGATTTCTTGAGAGAGCATCAACGACCACATTATTCTTTCCTTTCATGTATTCAATATCAAAATCATAAGCTTGCAATTTACTTACCCATTTTTGTTGACGATCATTTAAATCCCTTTGGTTCAAGAAGAACTTGAGGCTATTCTGGTCTGTCTTTACAATGAATCTCCCACATACCAAATATTCTCTAAACTTATGAAGTGCATGCATGATTGCCAACATTTCCTTATCATAGATGGAGTAACCTTTCTCTGATTGATTTAATTTTCTTCTCTCAAATGCTATTGGATGTCCCCTTTGAGTTAGGACAGCCCTATACCTTCTCCAAAAGCATCACATTCAACAATAAAAGGTAAAGAGAAATCTAGAATTGCAAGCACAGGGAATGAACTCATTACCTCCTTAAGCTTATCAAATATTTTTTTGTGCCTCTTCTGTCCAAATAAAAGCTCCTTTCTTTGTCAAATCAGTCAAGGGGGCAGCAAGTTGAGAAAATTCCTTAACAAACCTCATATAGTAGCTACACAACCTAAAGAAACCTCTCAATTGTGTAAGATTAGTAGGTGGAGGCCAATCCAAAATTGCCTGAATTTTTTGATGATCAACCTGTACTCCCTTAGAACTTATAATATGTTCCAACTATAAGATCTCAGTCAAACCAAACTCACATTTAGATAACTTAGCATAGAAGGATTGCTGCTCCAATATTTCCAAAACAGTGTCTATGTGCTCTAGATGCTCTTTCCATGTTGTACTGTAAATCAAGATATCATCAAAGAACACCAAAATAAATTTTTGAAGATGCTTGTTGAATACCTTATTCATACAAGATTGGAATGTTGTTGGTGCATTGGTGAGGCCAAATGGCATAACAAGAAATTCAAAGTGCCCATAATGACATCTGAAAGCAGTCTTTTCCACATCTTCCCTCCTCATGCAGATTTGATGGTACCCTGATCTTAAGTCAATTTTTGAGAAGTATATAGCACCATGTAACTCATCAATGAATTCATCTATGTGTGGTATGGGATACCTATTTTTTATGGTCTTCTTGTTTAGAGCCTTGTAGTCTATACACATTCTCATTGTACCATCCTTTTTCTTGACAAGTACCACAGATGATGCAAATGGACTAGAGCTAGGCCTTATGAATCCCATGTCCAGGAGTTCCTTAATAGTTTTTTCTATTTCTTCCTTGTAACCTCTTGGATGGTGGTATGGAGTTGTTATAATTAGTTTGGCACCCTGTTCTAACTCTATAACATGCTCAAAACCTCTATTTGGTGGTAATCCCAAAGGCAAATCATTAAAAACTACACTATGCTTATCAAGAATATTTTGAATTTCAAAATAGAAATTACCTTGATTCTTTGGAGAGCTTGTTGGATGGATTACGACTTCTGCTACCCATGCTACTTGTCCTCTTTGAAAAGTCCTCTCCATCCTCTTTGCAGTGACCACCTTAGGTGCTCCATTCGATAAACCTCTCAATAAGACTTCTTTCCCATTGGAATGAAATTTAAACTCCATAGTTTGATGGTTCATGTAATAGCCTCCAATAGAGTGCAACCATTGCACACCCAATACAAGATTTGTCTCCCCAATGCCAACAACTTAGAAGTCATCACATAACTCATAATTTCCTAAGGTCATCCTGAGTTGTTTCACCACTCGTGTGCAAGGCATAGTGAATCCATCAGCTACAGTAACATTGAATCCCTCAAAATCTTCTACTTTAAGCCCTCTTTTCATGACAAATCCCTCATCAATAAAATTTTGAGTTTCCCCACTATCAAGAAGAACTATCAACCTTTGCCCTGCTAGTACCCCTCGAATTCGAAAGGGATGGTATCTTGGGACTCTTGATAAAGCTGCTAAAGTGCCACCCTTGCTGATTTCTTTTTCTTTCTATTCTTCTTCCTCCTCCCTAGTGTCATAAAATTCCTCATGCTCATATGAATCAGATTTTGAAGCAACCTCAATATAGTGCACTTGACCTTTCCCCAAACATCTGTGTCCTGGAATCCATGGCTCTCTACAAGTGAAACAAAGCTTTTTCTTTCGTAATTCACTCCTAGTCTCTTCATCTACCTTCTTTTATGCTACATTTGTCACATTCTTTGGTGGTGGTGTTGGAAAAGTCTTTTTCTAAAAATTCCCCTTATGTTGCCAAAGATTTGGGAGTTTTTGATTAGTGACTGGTTTCATAGGCACAAAAGTTTTAAGTTGCAAGCTTCTTTTGATAGCTTCCTGTAAGGTTGAGGGTGAGAAAGCCTTAACCAAACCCTTAACAGAATCTTCCAAACCATTAAGAAAAAGATAAACAATTCTCTTTTCACTCATATTAGGTACCATAATAGCCACTTTTTGAAACTCTTCTACATACTCATTAACTAATTTGATTTGCCTCAACTTTGACAATTCTTTAAAATACTCTTCATCATCCTTGAGATCAAATCTATCTATCACTCTTTGACTAAAATCATTAAATGTAGTTACCTGATCATGACCTTGAGTAGTCATTCCATGATACCACCAATCATAGGCTTCATCTTCCAAGTGTAGACTTGCGAATTGAACGACATCACTCTCCTTCACGGGGTTAAGTGTGAAGAAGGTCTGTAATTTTTGTAGCCATGCTCTAGCTGAAATTTTATTTGTTCCATCAAAAGTAGGTGTTGTAAACTTGCTTATTTTATTTTTGAGTTCTCTTCCACTTATGTCCTACTCCCTCTTATATTCTTTCTTGGGCATCATAGTGTTCATCATATCCACATATTCTCTGAAAGGCACCGAATTGCGAAAGTCATCATCTAAGCCATTATAAGTAGCCCTCAGTGCAATCAAGTTACCTATGACCTTTTCCATAAGATTAAGGGATGGATTTGGTGCCAATGGCTCATCTGTAGGTAAGAAAATAGTCTTTGTTGATTTAGAAGGTGTGGGTTTCAAATTTCTTGGCTCCTCTGAAGTGCTCCCTCTCTCATTAGTAGATACAACTCCTTGGAGTTTTTCTGTCAATAACTGCAAAGCCTCTCTAGTTTCTGCCAAACTATCCACTGTTTGCTTTTGAGTGTTCTGGATGTCTTGAAAAAATTTTTTTGCCATCTCATCTGGGTCAGCCATACTTGTTCCTTCCTTGGATTTTGTACTTTTATTTTCAACTGGAGGTTTGATCAAAATTTCTTTATTCTTTTCTCATTGCAAATATCTCTTTTCTCTTTCACTTAGTTGCATGCAAACTTCTACAAACCCTCAGGCTGGCAAGATCATAGCTCTGATACCATTGAAATGTCCCCTTTCTGATTTTTATATCATATTTTCATCTTCTAATCAGATTATTAAATTAAACAAATAGCACTTGAAAGATTATACAATTTTTCTATAAAACCCAAATCGGGTATGCCCGAAATAGTGCCAAAAACTTCACAACTTCACATATTATTGATAAATCTAAAAGTAGATATTTTTACAAAAAAATTTCTTGCATAACAGCCTAAAAAATGACATTTCCAAATCTGCAAAGAATTTACACAACAACTCCAAAAAGGAGGATAAAAACAATGCTCATTGGGCCCCCGAAAACAACACAAAATAACCCGAAAACATCATAAAACACTAACAATCTATCACATAATTAGAATTACAACCCAAGACATATATTCAGCTCTATTTTAATAGAAAAATGATTGCAATACAATAGCATACCCAACTGATATGAAAAACTCAACCGAAAACACCAAACTCTTACAAGAAACACACCCGAAAACTCACAAATCTGCATTGTTCAGCACAAGGAAAAATTTTGCATGAGCTTGCACATGGAATGACCTAAAAATATCATCCTTAGCCTTCCTGAAAACCTACAAACTCCCATCTTTGGGTCTCCTTCTCCACAGGTTTGGCAACCTCTGAAGAACAACAAAGCAATGAGCAAAAATCAAGTTCAAGAATGAGCCCGAAATGCCTCCAAACCCCTTTAAAAGAGGGCATAACCCTAACTCATGACCAAGAGGGGTGAATAAGACATATTTTAATAATATTTAACATTTATTAATCCATTAGTTTCCAAAGATTAGCCCCTTTTCTTGAAACTTTACTTTTTGAGCCTGCCAGCCTTAGCAAAAGTTATTATTTTTAATTATTTGAAAAGGCGACATGACAGTGGCTTCCATGACCCCACCGTAGGACTTAACTCTTGACCGTACGGTGTCTTCCATGACCCGTACGATGAGTGCCATGACCATATGGTGATTTCCCGATGGTGTCCATTATGTACATTGCCAATGGAGTGGCGAACAGAGTGATGAATGGTATGGTGTAGCCAGTATCCAACAGTGGAGTGGTATGCGAGGCCGATAGAGAAGCATACAAGGAAGTTAGTATGTTGAAGCCAGTGCCAGTATGGTGATGCATGCTAAAGCCGGTGCCAGTACAGTGATGCAAGTTGAAGCCGATGCCAGTACGATGGAGCTGGTATGCTTTAGTTGGTGCCAATACAGTGATGCCCGTCCAAAGTAGTATCTCATGGACTAGTATCTGACATGCGGTGATGCTCACACACACAAATCTATGGTGACCATCAGTTGGATTGGATGAATGGAAAGGTTGAGTTAGTTGACCGTTAGTGAAGTGACGGTTAATGTACCAGATTTCATAACGAATTGTGGTGTGTATAAATCACTGTAGGATTTGTTGGTATGGTGCAGTGAGAGGATCACAAGTAGGGGATGCACTAATGCTTTTGAGATACTCAATAAGTTGCAGAGGGTCAATCTTTGTGAAACTTGGTGATCAAGTATTCAACAATTGTAGAACTGAGGTTGAGAATGTATATCTGAAAGCAAACAATCCGTAACTTATATGTAACTAGATTTACGATAATATAAGTGACTGTTGCTTTGGGTGTGTGGGTTTTTTACTTGTAAGGGTTTTCCCACAGAAATAATGGTGTTCTATTTTATGCTTATTTATCCTTCTGTGCTTAGGGTATGTGCATGATCATGGTATGGCAAAAAGTGGCGATGTGAAAAAAACTTATTTTCACTCATCCAAAAGTGCACAAATGGATTTGTTGACCTTTTAGTAGGCTTGGGTGTCAGTACACCTGGCCAAAGCAAAAGCCAGAGCAAAGGCCTAATCAGATATCCGATATTTGCCAGTAGTTTTAATTTATAAGGCTCGAACGCGTTCAACAGTTTTCATTCTGAAAATGTTGAACATGGCTTGGGGCTTTTAGATATCCAATCAAATCCCATATTCGATTTGCTCAAGATTATAGGTAAGTTAAATTTTTATGTTTTTAGTGTTTTAATATAAATTTGTAATTTTTTATATAAAAATTAAGGTTTAAATGAGTTTTTTTTTTTTAAAATAAAATTGATTGTAATTATCGATTTGTGTAGTAATTGTAATTAGACATGGACCCAAATCAATCAGAAAACCCTCCTAATGATCTCACAAACAATCCAGAACCACCTCCCAACAATCCCCCACTTCTAGAAGACATACTAGTCTCAAACCCTCGCTATTTAGAGGATCTAATAGGAGACAATCTAAATCAACTTAGAGGAGTTCAAACTACCTATGCCAATATCCCCACATTGCACCCCATGTTTACGACATTGAACTCAATTATTGAAAATATGTGATGATTATTATCACCTTCATGAAATTAAGATAAGATAGCAACAATTTAAACTAAATACAAAGGAAATCTATTTAAACTTGCAACTATAATCTATATTATCCCATGGATCTCTAGAAAGAAGTGGTAAGTGAGGTCTCTGCTGCAAATCCTCACTAGTGACACCTCTAAAATGAGAATGATGCTGCTATTATGCTTCTAAATGCTTATTCTATGAAGGATTCATGCTTAATCTAGCTCAATTGACAAATTACAATGCTAAATACTCAAAATTGCTCAAATGCTCTTAGAATGCTATTCAAATGCCTATAGTAACAATGCTTTGCAAGTGAAATTCTAAGATGAAAATGCTCTCCAAAATGCCTCATACTTATAGTAATTTCCCAAGGGTAGGGGGTGGAGTGAAGTAATCATGGTTATCCCTTGGTTGAGTCAAAAACTTTGCTTTGTTCATAAATGGGGGGACAAATGAGGGGACAAGCTTTTAAATGGTCTCAAAGCTTTGGACAATTTAAATGTTTTGAGTGATTTGTGTCTTTTTGTCTTCAATTCTCATTGGTTGATCACTTTGTTGAAAGAAATTAGGATTTATTAAATTCAATTAATTAATTAAATTTAGCCATGGAAGGGTAATAGGTTCATTTTAATTTTTGATTAAACAACTATACAATTAATTGATTAAAATCAATTATATATTGTTTTTGGTCCCTTTAAGCTTTTATTTAATTATTTAACATCTTTATTTAATTTCTTCTTTTCTTTAATTGATTTTGTCCCACTTTATTTAATTATGTCCATTTTATTGATTTTTGATCCCTTTTTATGATTTAATGCATTTTTATTGATTTTTGAGTCATTTATTGATTTATTGCATTTTAAAAAGTACTTGTCCAATTTTATGTGTCTACAAATGCCCCTCTTTGAATCAATGTGCGAAGAACATTGGTTCAAAGATCCTTTAAGTCCTGATTGCTTATTCCTGATGTGATTGATTACTGCCTCTTGATAAAAAAATTATGATGCCCCATTGATTTCATGATGTTTGATTGGAATTCTGATTTGATACCCTTATGCCCCCCTCAGAAATTAAAACATATTAATTTCTTGATTTTGAAAAATTTGATTTGATGTTTGATTTATCAAATATGTTTTCATTTCTGACTCTTTGATGAGATGTCATGATGTATGATTGATTAGTTAAGATAGGTCAACAACTAGTTTCACCTCCAAAATTAGGTCAAAATACCTTAAATAGGATAGTAAATTTTGTTTTACCATTCATTTTTACTGTTCATCTTGGTGATTTTTCTTTGATCCTCTAGTGATTTTCAAGATGGTTGTGCCGATTCGAGAGCATAGATTCGAGAGGTGCCAGAGATATGCGAGACCACCTGATTATGTAGCTTCGGTAAGTCGTTATGAACCTCGATTGTGCATTTATGGTGCATTTATGATCATTTATTGCAATTTCATGTTTCTTTGTTGCCCTGAATTTAAGAACTCTCACCTAGGAACAGTTTTAATGTCACTTAGGGTATTTTACTGTCGTGTCCGTGGTTTTTACTCCCGCCTCCATATATTTTATCCTTTCTTAGGAATCTTTTGTTCTCACCTAGCACTAGAACAACTCTTGCCTAGAGCTAGGTTAAACTGCCTCTTTTTCGATAGGTTGTCGCTTATGATAACCCTAACAGATTTACTGTCACCTAGGCTAGCATTCATTATCATGTAGCCTAATTCACTGTCACTTAGCATGTAAACTGTCGCTTGATACTAGAATAATATCGCTTGAAATGTGTTCACTATCGCCTAAGGTTAATTGTTGCCTAGCCTGATAAAAATCACGCCTACTGACTATTTGGAAACTTTTTGTACTTTTCACATGTGTACTTGATTATGTCTGATGAAAATTTTGATAACTCTTGATGATAGATTCAGATGATAAGTGTAGGTCTGTTATTGTCCACAAAATAATTGGTTTAAGATATCAGAATAGTAATATAACGAAATATGATTAGTCAATCCACTTAGGATAGTGATTAATAAGATAAATCAATTAGTGTGAAAACTGATATGATTTTGATACTGCCGCTTCATTCTCAGGATACAGAGAAATGAATGATGATACTTGGTGTGATGACTTGAGACTTTTGAAAAGATTGACTTGAGATAATTCCTTGATATGATGTACTGATATGATTCCTTTTGCTTTGCCAACAGGATCACTACCCTACCTTATACGTTTGGTCAGTGGCATCTTAGGTTATTGACTTGAGTCAGGCACTCATAGCAGTTGAGTTTCATGTTATCGAGCGATGTGGATTGAGATTTTTTCTTGACCTCCCATGGTTTCAGCTAAACCATGGGTTACTGACTGTAGTGGCAGAGCGATGGCACTCCGACCACAACACATTCCACTTGTCGTATGGAGAGATGACTATCACACCCAAGGATGTGTATAGATTGCTTCAAATCCTGTGCAGAGGAGAGGTGGTATATTATGATTCTATCTATGATTCTTCTGTCTACCGACGAGTATTCAGGGACAATACTATAGGAGATGGGGATACTATTACATGGCGTCAGTTTGCATCTTTTCTGACATTACCAACAGTTTTGGGTGCAGTGATTGGTGGTTTACTACTTCCCGACTGATGAGGTTGTAGTTTTTTAGTTGGTTTGGGTAGTATCATGGAGGATTTACTTGCTCATCCTTGATGGTTTGATTGGGGTTCCTGTGTCCTGGTGTAGTTGTATCACGATTTACATGAGGTGGTGTATCGGGGGAGTGCATCATTATCAGCAGGTGCCATTGTTCTTCAGTTGTGGATATGGGAGCATCTTCCCATTACTAGGCCCATTTCTGATAGGGTTCGACATCGAGGATTTCCTTATGCTTTCCTTTACACTGGGATAGTGATTCAACACCACTTGGGTCACTTGGATTACTAGAGACGTTAGATTGATGATCTTGATCAGGTTACATGGCGTCCTTACCTCGGTTCTGATATATGGAGAGAGGATGAGGATGAGTTACCATACATGTTCGCCCCTCGCTGGATGATTGGGTGTACTACCACTACTATTGAGCGCTTCTACTTCAGTAGAGTTTTGAGATAGTATGGTCGGACACAGGATATGCCTCAGGGCAATGCACTATATGCTCAAGTATAGGCAAAGATCTCTCTATGTGGTCCATGTATTGATTATCAGTTTGCATTAGATCAGATTATGGGTATGACTATTTGCAGATGGGAGATACTTCTTGGTATGGCTGATGCAGGGATGTCCCACGAGTATGCAGATTGGTGGGCTCACAAAAGGTTTCCTTGATTTACTAATCCAGCTGAGCCTATTCCTAGACATCGTGATGGTGATAGGGATGATAGACATCGGAGAGGACAAGGACGTAGACATCCTTGGGTTGTAGTAGGTAGAGGATAGATGCGACGGGGTCATGATCATGGGGATGCTAGAGATAGACCGGCTAGAGCGCATGATGATGTAGTTGATATACAGCCTAGAGCAGATAGACATGATAGAGCTCATAGACATCAGAGAGCTTAGAGACAGGCACAGGTTGATGTAGCTAGGTAGATTCTTGGGGGATTGGATCTCTTGGTACAGTTACAAAGAGTAGCCTTGGCTCAACATGATGATGATGCAGCTCAGTAGGATTAGGCACAACAAGATGATGGTGCTCCATAGATGCCTCCCCTAGCTCCACAGCCACAGGGTGCATAAGGTGATCGTATCGATGGATTATCTCAAGATATGCAGGTATTGAGGACAGATATGTCCACTGTTGTAGGGTGATTGGATCAGGTTACCGCTTTATTACATCAGTTTGTATTAGCCATGGTAGTTCCAAGACAAGATGGAGCGGGTACTTCTCAGGCTCCTCCTCCTCCACCAGATGGTAGAGATCCAGGTGCCGCAGGATCATGATTTTGTGTTGACAGATTCATCCCTCATTGATGTCCTCCGTTCCATATTTCATGTTATTTGACTGATCAGAACATTTGATGTACCCTTTTTGATGATATTGTATCTTGACATACTTGATGTACTGATGATGAACACTCTTTTGATGATATATATGATATACTCCATGGCTCGTCTTGATGAGTTGACGTATGAGATTATCTTTTATGCAGCTATATGATGTGTCTATGCATTTCTTTTATTTTTTTATGCTACGGATGCAGTATCTTATTTTATGATATACATAGATGTATGCAATGATGTATGGATTTTGATGATATGCTTTTCTTTTTTGTCAATTTATGGATGCAAAATGTTTTATGGAAATGCATATGTATGTTCTTATGTTTTTCAAGTATTTAAATGCATGCAATGCTAAGTCCTATTTACATGAATGTATGATGCATGAAAAATGATTTCTTTTCTTTTCTCTTTCTGATTTCTAATAAATGAGTAATGAATAATGATTAATGTCATGCACGATACAAAGATAATCTCACTTGCATTGTTTGAAAATCAAGGATTATAACGAATGTTCTGAATTTAATCTCCCCCCATTTCTTTGATGTTTGAAACGACTCAAGGTTTATTGATGTGTCCCCCTTGTCCTTGGAAATTTAACCATAAATAAATGCAATTAATCTAACATGATAATGCAACCTAAGTGTCACCAGCTTTTAGCAAATAAATGCCATGAGGATACATTTTCATCATTGAGCATTTTTTGGGACCGAAAAACTAGTACAATCATCACTGACCACATCATGATGATATGAATACTGCTTTTATTGCATTTTGGTAACCTCCTTTTTGAACCAAGTACAACCCTCACTAGTTGGATGACCAAACTATGGGAGTCTGAATACCGGTGTCAATGGATTCAATGTTGCAAGTGGATTTTTGGTATTAAGATATAGAAAATCTAAATAACCAAGGGATCTATTTGCATAAACAAGCAAAGGTTAATCCTTCCTCTTATGAGATAGTCCTCGATGGTTCTTTGATGACCATGTCGTTAGACGATCTCTCATAAGTTGATGAATCTTCCTCCAAACAATCACTCAAAGGAAAGAAAAAAAATAACATCTTTATCATGGCTAATCTAGTCGAAACATCATTGAATAGCTCAAAAGATATGATGAAAAGTCAATTTCATCAAGATTTATCAACAAGAAAAATTTCAAGAGTTTTACCACATTTCATTATTTTGCCAAGAAAGAAAGCTTTGAATGTTTTGCCCTGTTTTAGGATTTTCCAACAAGTATTTCCAAGTATTCTGATCTTTAAGGTGTTTTTGTCTATTTTTAATCCCGAATAATATAGTCAATGAGGCTCATGGATCAAGTTGTAGGATCAAGTACTTGGGTGGTGAACAATGATATCCATCAAAGGTTCACGAAAATCACTCTCTCTAAAGTCCTGATAAATCTCTCTTTGATGTGACTGATTGTAGCACTTATTGAATCCATATGGTACCAAAATTCCAATCCTCTTCTGCCCCCAAGTGATAAATGCGATCATGTGACAACTTAGGGTTGTAGGAAATAAATCGATGTGACTGAAAGCTATATGTATAAATGACGGATGCAATGGTGGATGTACGAATGAGATGGTGGAAATGCAATATGGACATATGTGACTAGGAAAGACAAACTTACGGGAACCAAAGGCGCTTGTTTACCAAGTTTTCACCTTTTGGATGGATCAAGCTCTTTTTTCTATTTTTAAAGCTTTTTACTTTTTTTTTTTCTACCAAGGTGCCTATTGCTAGGTTTTCACCAAGGCACTTTTTCTCTTTTTTATACTTTTTTGTATTTTTCTTTTTTTCAATTTTTTCTTTCTTTTCATCATCAAGGTGCCTATTTGCTAGATTTTCACCAAGACAACATCTTTTTTGAATGTTTTTGATGTTTTGTGCTTTTCCAATGTTTTTAGTATTTTCCAAATCTCTTTTGAACTATGTACAATAAATATGATGCTCTTTCATTTGATACTCTTTATACTCTTTCGTCTAACTCATGTGTAGAACCTTTTGAGATGAATACTGTTAATGGGTTCTTGAAGCTCCTCTCCTTCACAATTTGATAATTTATAGGTACTTGTGCCAAATGAAGATACTATGATGAATGGGCCAAGCCAATTAGCTTCCCATTTGCCTTTCTTTTCTCTTTCAACTTGATTCTTTGGGTTCTCTCGCAACACTAAGTCTCCTACCTGAAAGACTCTCGGTTTGATATGTTTATTATAGTTCCTTGAGATTCTATTTTGATATACTTTCAGGTGCTCATAAGCTTGTGTTTGATGCTCTTCAAGTAACTCCAATTGTTGAAGTCTAGCTACTCTATAGTCTTCATCTGTGATCAATCCTTGTAAGGACACTCGTAGAGATGGGATCTCAACCTCTAATGGTAGAATTGCTTCAGCCCCATAGACTAATGAGAATGGCGTGGCTCTAGTGGGTGTTCTTATGCTAGTTCTATATGCCCATAATGTTGGATTAATTTGCACGTGCCAATCCCTTCCTAATTTATTGACTGACCTCTTCAAGATTTTTAAGATATTCTTATTCATGGTTTTGGCTTGCCCATTCCCTTGAGGGTAATAAATTGATGATGAATGGTGAGTGATGTGAAATGTAGCACATAGTTCATCAACATCCTTGTTTTTAAACTATTTTCCATTATTTGTTATTATGGCATGAGGAATACCATATCGGCAAATGATGTAATTTAAGATAAACATGGAAATTTGTTTACCCATTGCCATTATCAAAGGAACCGCTTCAACCCACTTAGTGAAATATTCTATTGTAGTTATGATGTGTTTGTACCCATTTGAAGAAGGTGGATGTATGATGCCAATTAGATCAAACCCCCATTGGTAGAAAGGTGCTGGTGTAACAAATGGGTGTAATTCCTATGCTAGTGCATGTATCATATTGACATGATATTGGCATTTGATGCATATCTTCACAAAATGGCAAGCATCTTTTTCTAATGTCTTCCAGAAATACCCTAAGCGAAGGATTTTCTTAGCTAGATTCAACCCGCTTGTGTGCGACCCGCAAATGCCTTCGTGAACCTCATGTAAAGCTAACTTAGAATCTTCTTCCTCTAGACACCTAAGTAACATCCCATCAAAACCCTTACGATACAATGTTTCAGAGAGGATGAGGTAATGGGCTGATTGACGGATAAAGTTTCATTTTTGGGTTCGGGTTTGGTTTAAGGGTAGCACTTGGTCTTTAAGATATGTGTATATAGGTCCATACCAAGGGGAGTCATGTCCATGTAATAGAGAAACAATTTGGGTGTCATGAAGGTTGAATGCAGGTTTTACCAACTCTTCCACCAAGAACTTGTACTTCTCATTTTGATCAGGTTTTTGTAACAAGGAAGCCAAGGTAGCCATGGTGTCAACTGCTTTGTTTTTCTCTCTAGGAATCTGCTCAAAAGTGATCAAGGAAAAATACTTCTTCCATCCATCAATCATGGTCTTGTATGGCATCAACTTTTCATCTTTAGTGTTATATTCATTATTGACTTTATTGATGATAAATTGAGAATCTCCATAAATTTTTAGTTCTTTGATGTTCCACTCTAAGGCCATTTTGATGCCTATGACAAATGCCTCATATTCCGCTATATTATTGGTGCATGGAAACATAAGCTTGTAGGATTTAGGAATAGTGTAACCTTGAGGAGTGACCAATAGTATGCCGGCCCCGAAACCTCCTTGAGTATAAGAACCATCAAAGTATAACTTCCATGTTTTTGCTTCTATGTTTACAATGGCGGAATCTAGAAATTCCACTTGAATAGTTTGTGTAGAAGCCATGCGATTCTCATCTAAATGATCCGCTATCACTTGCCCTTTTATTGCCTTTCTATCGACATACTCAATGTCAAATTCACTCAATATCATAACCCACTTGGCTATCCTTCCCGTTACGGTAGTTTTACTTAACAAATACTTGAGAGGGTCAATTTTGGCAATTAGTTTGACCTTATGCAGCAACATATAATGTCTCAACTTTTGAGATGCAAACACCACTGCTAGGCAAGCCCTTTCCATAAATGTATAATTAAGCTCATATTTGATCAAGGTCCTACTCAAATAGAAAGTAGCTCTTTCCTTTCCTTATTCATCCTCTTACACCAGAAGCACTCCTAGAGACCTTTCCGTAGCAGATATGTATAAAAGAAATGTTTTGCCCTTAATTGGTGGCATGAGAATGGGTAGATTTATCAAATAGGTTTTCAACAATGTAAAATCTTGATCACATTCAGCATCCCATATAAAGATAGTATCCTTATGTAACAATCTGGTGAAGGAATGACATTTTTTGGCCAATTGAGAAATAAACCTTCTTATGGATTGAATTTTTCCTTGTAAGGATCTCATTTGGCTGATGTTCTTAGGTATCTCCATGTTGATTATGGCTTGTACTTTCTCCGGGTCCACTTCAATTCCTTTAGCAGAAGCTATATAGCCCAATAACTTGCCGGATTGGACTCCAAAGGCACATTTCTTTGGGTTTAATTTGACCTTGAATTGCTCCAACCTAACAAATATATTTTTCAAAATTTGGAGACGTTCTTCTCTTTTGTGGGATTTTGCAAATATATCATCCACATAGTCTTCTAAGAATGTGTGCATCATGATATGGAAGATAGTTGTCATGGCCCTTTGATATGTAGCTCCAACATTCTTAAGGCCGAAGGGCATGACATTCCAACAAAAAGTGCCCCAAGGGCAAGTAAAGGTAGTCTTCTCCTAGTCTTCAAGTGAAATTTTAATCTGATTATACCTGCTAAAACCATCCATTAATGAGTACATTGAGTGACTTGTTGTCAAATCTACTATGACATCTATGCTCGGAAGTGGGAAATCATCCTTAGGACAAGCAAGATTTAGATCTCAAAAATCCATGCATACTCGAATAGATTTGTCATGTTTTGTGACTGGTACAATGTTTGAGATCCATTCAGCATAAGCTATTGCTCTTATGAAGCCTACTTTCAACAATTTTTCTAGTTCTGCCTTGACCAAAAGAGCTATGTGTGGTTGCATCTTTCTCAAATTTTTCTTAATGGGCTTAACCCCTAGTCTAACATTCAGATGATGCATTATAAAGTCAGGATCTAAGCTGGGCATGTCAGCATATGACCATGCAAATTTTATTTGTTGCTCTTTGAAAAAGTTTATGAAGTCCTCTCTTTCTAGAGGTGTGAGTGATGCAGCCAAGTGTATGAACTTTGGATCCACTTCCGTACCAATGTTAAACTTTTATGTTGGCTCTATGAGTATTGGTGACCTTTCTTCCTCATGCCCTAGTAGGGTATCCAATCTCTCTTCCTTTGATGCCACAATTGGGTTTTCACCAAAGGAAACATCTTTTATCTTTACTTTTTTGGGTTCTAATGCTGCCACATAATGGTTTTCAACACTAGAACTTTTCTTTTTCTTATTTTTTTTCATTTTTTTCTTTTGATTGAGAGATTTAACTCCTTATGCTTCTATCATGTTTAGTTCGAGTTCATTGGTGACAAAGGGTTCAACCGCATTAAGGTATTGGTTTGTTGCTTGGTCATTTTGGAAGTAAAGCAAGTCACTTGGCTCGGTTTGGTCCCAATCAATGAGGTCAGGACGTGTTAAGGATAATGAGTCATTAGGAAAGGTATCATCAATTTGGGTTATAGACATGACTTCATTTGAAGGTTCATACATTGTATCATTTAGATCTATGACGTGCACTTCCTCAAGATGATCCATGGAAGAAGGGTCAAAATCCCCTTCACTTGAGTCCTTGTCAACTTCTACGGGAAACAACATGGGAAAATTCACAAGCAGATTAAAACTAACATTTGAATCTCCCTCCTCTGAAGGCATCCAAAATGTATCTATCCATGGTGGACTTGTATATGCTTGTCCTATGTTAAGATCTTGTATATTAGGCTCTTCATTGATTTGAATCTCTTGCTTTGGGATCTTTGCATATGTGTGTATTGTGACTACTTCCTTGTCTTGACATGATGCATTTGATAAAGTATCCCACTCATAATCCCAGGAATCATCACTATCCCCCTCGGATTCTAAAGCATTGACTCGAGGATAGAAGTCTTGCATTGGACTGGAGCTTTCACCTTTGTATTGATAGCCTACTCTGGATTTTTCTTGCTTTTCCCTCCAGATAGGTTCAATGGGTTCTAAAAATCCTCTATTTCTTTGGCCTAAGGGTCCTCTTCCCTTGTATCCCATCTTCTGCATTATATCAAACCCTTTTCCATATTGCTCAGTTTGTATATTGACATGCTGAATTCTTTCCATGGGAGTGTTTGAGGTATCTTCCTCATCATGATAAAGCCATTGAAGGACTTCATCTTCTTCCTTATCCCATGTTGCTTTGTTATCTTCCTATACAAAATAGGAATTATACTTATGTGGAAGATGGTCTTTTGATGGTTTACCATGTGATTTTGGAGATGTGGGCATGTCGAATAGAGAAATGGAATATTCCCCTACTCCTTTTGAACTAATCTTGCATTGTTTTTCAAATTTATTCATCATTTCACTCATGTTCTAGTAATGATCTTCCTTGGCTTGTTCTTTTTCTTCTTTGGTAGGTTTGTAGATTGCTATCTCTGATTTAGGTGCTAGATATGAACTTTCCATTGCATTTGGACCCTCATAGCTCACTTTTTCCTTTCCCTTAGTTGATGTCGCTGAGCTAGCTTGAGGAGGGTGTTGAGAAACATCTAATGTTAGTTCTTTCATTTTAACATCTTCAATTGTGGCTCTTTGAATAATTCCTTCTCGGTTATGTGGAATAAATAGCTCATGAAGGGGTTTGAGTGCATTACAATATTGGAATGGGTTTGAGTCCCCTCCTACCATGATTTCTTCACCCATGTACGGGAATTTGATGCTTTGGTGGTATGTGGATGGGACTACTTGCATCTCGTGAATCCATGGTCTCCCCAACAAAATATTATAAGTTAACTTCATGTCTAACACTTGGGAATTGGTGTCCTTGATGGGTCCCACTTGTATGGGCAATACAATCATGCCTTTAGAGGCCCTTTCGGCTTCATCATAAGCCTTGATAGTGATTTTTTTCATAGGGTCAATGCAAGACTTAGACAACCCTAAGGATTTAACAAGACTTAAAGTAAAAATATTAAGGCCAGCTCCTCCATCAATGAGGGCTCTTTTGACTCTATGCCTCTCTATTAAGACTTCTATATGCAATGGTATATTTTGAGGATGGGTTATAGACATGTCATCTTGGTCGGAAAATGAAAGACAATGAGGTGCCAAAAGATGACCTACCATGTTTTGGAACTTCTCTTCTTCTAATTTAGTAGGAACACTCATCTCTACTAGAGCTTTTTCTAGAATTTCTTTATGATTAGGTGATAACTTCAATAGCTCCAAGATAGAGATTTGTGTTGGAGTTCTTTGCAATTGATCAACCAAGCTATAAGGTTTTGTTGTTGTCAACAGTTGCTTGACCACGATGTTGGAATGAGGATTGTTAACAACTTGAGGAGAAATCCCTTGTATGGTCATTCTAGAATTCTGCCCTCTTGTAATAACAATTAATGTCTCTTTTGGAGGCTGTTCCTTGATGATTATAGCATTCAAAATGTTATAATAAGGTGGTGCAAAGTTCAGGTTATTGGCGCTTTGTTTCTTTCCATTAGATGACTCACCTTTGTCATGTTTGTAAAAAGGTTGTTATAATGCTGTATGGTCTTCATTGTTTTGAGGTCCCTCAATGGTGATTGTGCCACCATCAATTAAATCTTGCACTACATTCTTTAGCTGAAGACATTCATTTTTTGTGTGCCCTCAGATTCTGTGATACTCACAATGGCTATTAGCACTCCACCAACTAGGCTTGTTATTTGGCTCATAAGGCTAAATGCTAGGTAGCATAATGACACTTTTATCCATGAGCATCTTTAAGGCCTTTTCCAGGGGTTCACCCAAGGGTGTGAAGTTCCTTTGAGGGGTTGGCCTCAAATATTTATCAAATTTAGTACTCCTTGAATTATCTCCTTGATTTCCATTATTGGTATGGTTGTTGTTGGATGGCGTATTGGAAAGCTGATTGGTATTATTCACCTGATTAGGTGTCCTTGTAAGAGCAAAGGGGACCACCTTCAAGTTTCTAGATTCAACTACTCCATCATTCACAATTCCCTTATTATTGTTCTTATAACGGCTATTACTATTGAACCAACTATTCTTTTGATTATTGCCATTGTTACCATTGTTGCCATTATTGCCATTGTTGCCATTGTTGGAGTTGTTCTTGTTATCTTTGTACAATTTGAGTTCTCCACTTTTGACCAGCACTTCCTCCGTTGTTACTCCATTTTCAATTAGATCTTGAAAGGTCTTTGGACATTGCATTCATAATCGGTAGTTCAACTCATTTCTTAAACTGTTTATGAAGATATCCATCTTCTCTTTTTCAGGCACGCTCCTAGGATATCTTGCAAAAACTGTCCTCCATCTTTGTAGAAAAGTGAGGAATGCCTCCCCATCCTTTTGTTTAGTGTTGCATAATGTTATCATCATGACCTCATGCTTGATATTATATGAGTAATGGGCCAAAAATTTTGAAGCTAACTCTTCGAAGGTCTTAATGTCAGAGGGTAACTTAGAAAACCACTCCATAGCCATACCTCCTAAGCTTCGCGGGAATAATCTCATTAAATATGTTGTATCATGCATGAATTCTAAGCTCAATGCACAAAATTCATGTAAGTGGTCTTGGGGATCTGTCGTTCCTTCATACTTGTCAAACTTGGGGAACACAACATTGATTGGGAATGGCACCATAACCAAGCTTTTATCAAATGGGAATGGACACAATGCTTCTATGGAGAAAGGCTTAGGAGCCCCGCTTTGCTTAATGTTGTCCAATTGTATTTGAAACATCTTGAATTGCTTGTTCATGATATCTAAGGTACTTTCCTCAACTTCCAGTGCTTTGAGTTGGTTGACATCGTAGTCACGGGGCAGTTTGAGACCTTTTTGTGCTAAGTCCATGAAGTGTTTTTCTCTATCTCTGTCCATTGCCTTTTCCATGAGCTTTCAGAAATAAGGACATTGGATAGCCTCACTAACCTTTTCACCTGTGGCATCTTCTATCTTTTCTTTGGTGTGAGTCTTAGTGTGATTTTGGTCAATATCTTGAGCATTTTGATCTGCTCCTCCATTGTTGGTATTGCCTTGGTTAGTAGTGTTGCCCTGGTTATTTATATCATTGCCCTCATTATTAGCATTACCTTGGTTAGTGGTATCAATGCCACTATTATCTTTACCCCCCAAACTACCATAGTACATCATGTTGTCTTCCCCTTCTTGTTCAGATGACTTTTGTGGTACTCTAGGAGTAGTCTCATCTTCGGGGTAGGGGAACTCTTGTCTCAAATAGGTCCTGTCAGATTGCAAGGTTTTCTTGATATAATAAGATCTGATAAATGTAGGCATGAACCTTGAAGAATGAGAGTTAATATCACTCGGGGTCTAATTCTTTGGATGGTTTGTAACAATACTTTAGAAACAAGAATTTGGACCAAGCTGAGAGTTTGAATAGTAAGAACACGCAAAAGGGTCCTAAAAAATGTATTCAAATTTTTTTGATTTATCCTACAAGTACTCTCTATTTTCCCTTTTAAGTTTTTGGGCATCACTAAACCGAGCATAGGCATGACTGAGACTTCTGTAGACATGCACTAGTTTCTTGTTAAGCGATACACTATAGGTTACTAGGTGAGACTTTGTTAATGCCAGGCGGGTTTCCAATTTTTCCAGGCATGTTTGAAATTTTTCTAAGTGTGACTTCATTATGTCTACACATGTTTAAACAAGTCCCAAGCATGACTGAACCTCTGATAGGTGAGTGTGTTTTGTACACAGGCGGCACTTCTCTGACCAGGGTATAAGATTTTGAATTTTTAAAATGTGTAAGATCAGTCTTTGGAAATTTATGTGTTTGAAAATAGAAAAACAAGTGCAACACACACATCACTTTGTCATCATGTCCCAAAAAACATTCTAATCATGTATGTTCTCCGATGTTTTTCACAAGTATATCACAATAAAGAATTCCAAATAGCGTACCTAAAGTCAATTTTGGCTTGTAAACATGGCTCTACAAGGTGGCTTTGCTATTTTACTAGGATTTAGTAAGTATTCTATTCAAAATAGATTAAAATCTCTCATCCCCCAAGTATATTAAGGGGCTTCCCACATGCACTGAAGTACGATTTCATGCAATCCATTAAGACTACTAGAGGAAGTTTGAGAAACTAAAATCCCTTTGTCATGCACCCCATTAAGGATACATGTGTTTCATTTTATAGTGGGTCAGATTCTTGGGGTAAAAGCAAGTGTATCCCACTTTGGGTTGTCCCTCTCATTGACCTTACTAAGGCAAATTTGGGAGGTGAGCCCACTAAATCTCTAGCATGTTCATTTTGCAATTAAGGAAAAATGGAATTAAGGTAGAGTTTTTGGGAATTTGATTCACTGTGAAGGTGAAGAGCATATCCCTAACTTTTCCCTTTAGTTCCCAAACACTTCAAGCAATTTATGGTTCTTTCTCAACCTCTTGACAAGGAGGTTCTTAGAATTGAAATGTTTGGTTAAATTTCCTCCTATTAAAACTAGATTCAAATGAAATGCCACAATTTAAGGGAATGCAAACTTGATCAAGTAAAATAATTCTCCTTGTAGCTAGCAAAAGGCTAGGGGCATTTTTGAATCACTGATTTTCATTTTATTTCCACTCACCTAGTGGCGATCGTTCCCGCTCCCTCCTCCAACAAATTAGTCCAACACAACCAATTCACAATGAGGGGAAACTAAAATTGCATTTAATCAACATAAAGACCTAAGTGAATGAAACTTTGAGCTTAAGGATCAAAAATCCAATTTAATGACACAAATTTATGCTTTTAAGCTTCAATCACAGCAATATATTTTTCATATGCCTTGACATCTTCGTCTAATGTTGATTCAAGAACTGCTTTGGTGTGCACTTGATTTTCCTACTTGATCTTTTTGGCCAATGCTTTTCCTTCTTTGTTAAACTTGGTTTCTGGCTTTTTCACCTTCGAGTGCCTATTCATTTACTATTCAAAAATAAACACAGACAGTCAGATATCAGAATTTACCAATTTAAAAACTAGAACAGAAAGTAAACACCAAGCGACATCATCCAGCTAATAAGTGTGAACAAATTACTCATAGGCGTAACTTTATTGATTCATCGTGACACCTTTCAGTGACACAAGCGATACCAAAAAATTACACAAGCGGTAACCGATTCCTAGCTAAGCATGAATAAAGCTTATATTTGCAGAAAATGATATATTCAAAGTGATATTTAACCAAGCACAAGCGATAAACATATTATCCAAAGCGTGACTTTAATCATTAAATGCAACACAAAGAGATACTCCAAGAAATAGCAAATATGAAGCTAAGCGATACTCCCTACCTCGTGAGTGTGATTTTAAGCCGTAAAGGCTGAATGCTTTACGATTGAATGTGTGAATCTCTAGCTAACAGGCGTGAAAATAGAGATCTGAAGTGGTGATAGAATGCACTGTAAGCGTGAACAAATCTGTCGTAGGTGTGACTTTATCAATTCCTGCAAGAAAATCATAGAAAACAACACATACAAGCATGCAAAAATTGATCTAAATCATAAATTTGCTAAAATTTGAGGCTCCTGCCCCACGGTGGGCGCCATTTGTGTGATGATTATTATCACCTTCATGAAATTAAGATAAGATAGCAACAATTTAAACTAAATACAAAGGAAATCTATTTAAACTTGCAACTATAATCTATATTATCCCATGGATCTCTAGAAAGAAGTGGTAAGTGAGCTCTCAACTGCAAATCCTCACTAGTGACACCTCTAAAATGAGAATGATGCTGCTATTATACTTCTAAATTCTTATTCTATGAAGGATTCATGCTTAATCTAGCTTAATTGACAAATTACAATGCTAAATACTCAAAATTGCTCAAATGCTCTTAGAATGCTATTCAAATGCCTATAGTAACAATGCTTTGCAAGTGAAATTCTAAGATGGAAATGCTCTCCAAAATGCCTCATACTTATAGTAATTTCCCAAGGGTAGGGGGTGGAGTGAAGTAATCATGGTTATCCCTTGGTTGAGTCAAAAAATTTGCTTTGTTCATAAATGGGGGGACAAATGAGGGGACAAGCCTTTAAATGGTCTCAAAGCTTTGGACAATTTAAATGTTTTGAGTGATTTGTGTCCTTTTGTCTTCAATTCTCATTGGTTGATCACTTTGTTGAAAGAAATTAGGATTTATTAAATTCAATTAATTAATTAAATTTAGCCATGGAAGGGTAATAGGTTCATTTTAATTTTTGATTAAACAACTATACAATTAATTGATTAAAATCAATTATATATTATTTTTGGTCTCTTTAAGCTTTTATTTAATTATTTAACATCTTTATTTAATTTCTTCTTTGCTTTAATTGATTTTGTCCCACTTTATTTAATTATGTCCATTTTATTGATTTTTGATCCCTTTTTATGATTTAATGCATTTTTATTGATTTTTGAGTCATTTATTGATTTATTGCATTTTAAAAAGTACTTGTCCAATTTTACATGTCTATAGAAAACATAGAGAAACTTACAGAGAAACATAGTGCTTCACTTCTTTGGTGCGATTCCATGCACACCTAGTTTGACGATGGGCTTGACTATGATCAAGTCATGAACCTAAACATGACATATGTAATATTTTTGTGGATCCTAAAACCAGTCTAAAAGTGGACCATAAAAAAACCAAGTTGTCAATTAAATGGTGCACAAATAGTGCAATACGTGACAACTTTTGGGACCGCTCGTGCATGGTTTTTGATAGACCACCTCACAACAATTTGGATGTCATGTTTTATTTTATTAAAAAATTGTATGCTGGATTTGTGCTCGATCACAAGGTCAATTATTGGAGTATGAGAATGAACCAGGGTGTAGGTTTAGGCACTCCTTAGGATAGACCATGGACACAATGGGTGAAATCTCATACATATGTCCCCCCTCCTGAGATTTCACCACCTCCCACAGTGAAACATCCTGACATTATTGTTGAAGCTGATTCACAGACTATTCGAGCCATTCACACCTTGAGTGATCTATTGGTTACATAGAGCACATCATTTTTGTCTCCTTGTGTTGATGCTTCTGGCCCTTTCACATCCTCCACGAGCTCACATGTTTGTGTACCCTACAATTGCATTATGTGCAAGAATCTATGCTTAGGTCCCCTGAATGATAGTGATGCATATAATTACATCTTCGAGGTGGACGATTCTACACAGCACACTATAGGCACTAAAGCTCCTCATGAAGATGTGCATCAGGGGTATACAGAGCCATGAAATCCTATTGTTACGGTAAGGGTAAACAGTTCTCTCTCTCTCTCTCTCTCTCTCTCTCTCTCCCTCTTCCCCTATCCTTCTCAACCCCCACCACTTTCTAACTATTTGTTTCTCACCATTGAAATCTATGATTTCCAAAGGGTGCTCACGCTATAGAGCACACACCCTATGGAAGTCATAGGTTTGAATAGCACGCACGCCCTATAGGGCACGCACGCTTTTAAAGACATTGGAATCTACCAAGCCTAAGGCTTGGATTTGCCTTGCAGATCCAACCCAAAGGCTTGGAGGATTCAAATAGGCCTAAGATGTGTTTTCTATTAGACATAAAAAATGACTTCTTTTTTTGTGTGCTCCTCATCAAGTTTACTCATGGTTCAATAACGTTAAAATTAGATGATGTGATATTGTAGATCTCTTTGTTATCCATCTAAGCATATAATTTATTTTGAATTCTGATTATGTTAAGTTTTTCATCTCTAATTTCTTTTGTGTGTATGTCCATTTTTTGTAAAAAACCAATGTGTAGTATTTTGGGCATAGATTTTGGCTCACTCATCGAATTTTGCAACAAGTTACATTTTTAGAAACTAGACTCCATTCTACACACTTTTAAAAAAAAATAAAAATTGATTTTTGATTAGTTTTAAATGATTTCTAGGGGGAGCACACATAAATTTCATGTTTCCTAGATGTGTGCACTTTGTAAATTCATAAAAAATTATACATTCATCAAAAAATCAGCAAAAAAATCCAAGATAAACTATGTGGTGTTAGCTAACTTCTCACTAGAGCAATTAAAAAAATTCAAATTTTTTTTTAACATTTTAAGGGGAGCACATCAAACAATATGTTATGTTTTTTCACAAAAAATAGGATCACTTTTTGTGCTCCCCCTTTTTGAGGGCCTTAATCTACACCATTTTCAAAATAAATTAGTAGTTTAGGAACTAGATTCAGAGTATTACAACTCTTGTTCTTGTAGCATCTTAAAATTTTGAGTCTAACTATATTCAATTTCTTGTTGAAGTGCAGAGTTTTCTGATTTCAGGAAAAAAGTGGCATCTTATACCCCCTTTTCGGTCCCCCATCTTTGTGCACTTACCCTATTGTGTCAAGTATGATCCTATTTCTCCTTTATGCAATTCCATTCTACTGAGGGTTTCTAGGTGCACGTAGCTGTCTCTTTATCTCATGTTCTTCACAATACTCATAAAATTTGTCAGAATTGAATTCTCCTCCTCTATCTGATCTTAGACATTTTATCCTTAATCCAGACTCATTTTCAACTTTAGCTTTAAATATTTTGAACTTCTCAAATGCTTCAGATTTATCTCTTAAGAACACAACCCACATCATTCTAGAATAATAATCCACAAATAAAATAAAGTACCTTTCACCATAGTATGATCTTGTTTGAGTTGGTCCACATAGGTTTATATGTACTAGATCCAATTTTTTCTTTGTTGAATTATGCTTGCTTCTGAATGAATTCTTTACATGCTTTCCCATCACACATTCCCTGCACATTGTATCAACTAGTCTTGCAATAGTAGGGAGGTCTCTTATTGCCTTTACATTGCTTATCTTTACTATATTGTCAAAATTGATGTGACATAGTCTTTTGTGCCATAACCAACTGTCATCTACTTTTGCAACAAAATAACTTTTTTCTGAGTTAAGTTGAAAAACATTAAATTTTGTTTTTGAACCTGATGCAATCATTAATCCTTCTTTGTTATTAATGATGCACTTATTGTTTTTGAATTCCAATTGATATCCTTTGTCAAGTAACTCTCCAACACTTAGTAAGTTATGCTGCAAACCATCAACATATAGAACATCATCAATTTTATTCTTTCCATCCAAGGTGATAGCTCCTCTACCTATGATAGATTTAGAAGTGTTGTCCCCAAATCTAACCATGCCACCTTTGTACTTATCTAGATGTACAAATCTATCTTTGTCACCTGTCATGCAATGTAAACAACCACTGTCAATGATCCAGTCTATCCTGATGTCTACTTGTGAAATCAATGCTTTCTCTATTGCTTTCTTTTCATCTTCAATACCCATGTCATCAAACATTTTCTCTATATCTTCAATTGCAATAAATTCAATTTCATCTTCTATTGAATCTTCATCTGTCACTCCATCTTTGACATAGTACCATTCTTTTGTATACTTGGGTTTAAAACTAGTTTTGTACTTCTTGACTCTTGTAGGACACTTAGATGTAAAATGACCAATCTTGTTATATGAAAAGCATTTAAATGGTAACTGGCCTTCGTATTTTCCTTTTCTTTCTTTCTTAGCAACCAAATCAATGAATTCTTCTAGTTCTTTATCATCATCTTCATCATCAAAATTACCAGAAGTGTTCAAAGATTTCTTACCATTGGTCGAGGCTTTGAATGTTGTTTCACTTTTAGGCTCTGTCTTCAATCTTGATATCTCGAATGTTGAAATCTTGATGATTAAGGTCTCTCTTGAATTCTTTTCAAAACAACATAGTCTCATCTAGGATGCTTATCTTGCTCTCATATTTTGTTGTCAGAGTAGTCATCAATTTATCCATTATGTCTTCCTCTGAAATCTCTCTACCATTGTTTCTGATTCCTGCAACTGCTTCATTAATTCTTTGATTGTAGGCTCTGATGTTCTCTTCAGGTAGCATCTCCAAATTGTTATATCTTTTCTTCCATGTCTTTCTGCATGCATTCTTGGCTTGAATATCTCCTTCAAACATGTCTTCTAAATACTTCCATATTATGTGGGCTATATCTTCTTTCTTGATCTCTGAAAACTCACTGTTAGATAAGGCACTGATAAGGGCTTCTTCGGAAATTGCATTTTGAGTGAACATTTCTTTTTTTTTAGTGGTTGCATCTTCTTTGGAAAGGCCTTTTAGAGAGGGAACATGAACATCTTGAGTAGCTACTTCAAAAATATCAAAACCAATGCACTGCAAATGTGTTATCATTTTGTTCTTCCAGTCTAGATAATTCTCTCCATCAAACTTAGGGCTTTCTTTTCTAAAGTACACCATATGATCAACCTCAAGTTGTTAAACTTTCTCTCCGAAGCACTTGACTCTGATACCAATTGTTAGGAATAGTCCCAAGAGATAACTAAGAGGGGGGGGGGTGAATCAGTTATCTACAAGATTCAATTCTTTATCCAAATTAGTACAAAAGAATATTAAGTACATACATATTAAGATAACACTTAACACAATGCCATAATTTTGGTTACGGGAAAACCCAAAATAGGTAAAAACCTCGGTGGGAATTAGCACCCACTATAAACTGCACTAGAGTATAATGATCCCTGTTAGAAGATCTTACAACCCTGTTAGGAGTTGATCTTTACAATACATGAAGTATAGTGACTTGGTCAAAGATCAAACCCTGTTAGGAGTCTTTTATAAATAGCCATGTTAAAGGTGATGACACACTATCCGAGAGCACGTTGCTCAAATGGTGAAGGCTGCAACCTTCTGCACAATAGATACACACTATATCTAGATCTTGGTAAACTATGAATTAGACCTGCTATCTTGATCAGTTCCAATGAATAGAATACACTCTCTGCTTCTTCACATAGATCTTCAACTGATGATTGATATAGCTTTACTGGCCCAATACTTTCGCACCTTCTTACTCTTCTTCCATAATACTTTCTTAGCAATCACAACTGACCAACTATAAGTAGTCTTCTCCAAAAGATATAATCAAGTCAGTCTGTTAAAACCTTCTTGAAATCATATTAATGAAAAAATACAACTCTCCAACAACATCTCCAATGACTATATTAAGCATGCAACACAAATAGGACTGCGCAACCCAATATGAGTAGATGTGTCACTTCACACTATCGGCTCCACCAAATTAACTCAAACTTTACTCTCAAGCTTAAATATGTTATGCACTCTTAACCAAACAACCTTAGCTCATAACCAAACATGAAACCAAACACGCATACCATAATGATAGGCGCAACTACTGAAACAATATAAACACTATCGACTCTTAACAAATAATCTCCTAAAACTGTAATTGGCAAATAGAAACATCATAACTCAACTTCAACTGTACAACTAACTCTACGTCTATGAACATAGCTTCATAATTATGTCTACAACACAAAAATAAATGTACAAGGCTCCATCATAACCATACTGTGAATTACATACAAAATTCTGCTTGCAACACTGGTAGGAACACTGCTGTTACAAACAACTGCACAACTGTCTGCACTTAGAATCAACCTTTGCGTCTATGATATCATGCTGATAACATATCCATAAAAAATATTCCCAAGGCTTTCTACATATAACTAAAATGCATGCTTCTTATTATATGTTCTCATCAATGACAAACATACAGTCAACATTGGCTTACTGGAAAATCTCCAACAGTTTCTGGTTCAGACCACTTCCCGATTTTGCTTCAACTATCAGATTCCTCTTCTCATCACAAAGGTATCTTTAAGGTTGAGCCAATGTGGTTTCGTGATCAGTCTTTCATCCCTTTATTAAAATACTTCTGGTAGAATTCTCCTTATATGAGGGTGAACCCACAATAGTGGGTTACACTTTTCGGGAGGAACGAATTCGGCCCAAAAATCATTAAAGACTTTCGATCGTAACTACGATGAACTTTCGATCGTAAGTACAAAACTTACGATTGAAAGTCTTATGTCACTTTCGATCGAAATTGAATAAAGAACTTTCAATCGAAAGTCTTTAGCATAAGACTTTCGATCGAAAGTCATGTATTAGGGTTAAATTGGGCGATAGCGAAACCCGTGGACGGCTTCTGATTTTGCAAATGTCATTTTTAGGTTTTTTCATATTTCATTTTTTATTATTTGTAGTTTTTGATAGATGGATAAATAGTATACATGCATATATACATGTGTATATATGCATGTATACATGTGTATATATGCATGTATACATGTATATATATGTAGATACACATGTATACATGTGTATATATACATATATATATGTATATATACATGTATACATGTGTATATATACATATATGCATATATGTATATATGCATGTATATATGTATATATGCATATATACATGCATATACATATATATATATGCATATACATATATATATGCATGTATATATGTATATATGCATCTATACATGCATATATACATGTATATATGCATGTATATATGCATGTATACATGTATATATACATGTATATATATGCATATATACATGTATATGCATGTATATATGCACATGTGTATATATTATATATAGATTTTTCTTTATTTAAAGTTTTTGATATACATGTGTATTGATTATATATAGATTTTTCATTATTATATATATATATATATACATGTGCATGTATGCATGTATATATATGCATGTATACATACATATATAAATACATGTATACACATGTACATATATATAGATTTTAATGTATACATGTGTATGTACATAAGACTTCATAAGACTAAACTTCATAAGACTAATTATACCTAATAAGACCTAGATAAGACTAATTAGACCTAATAAGACTAAGAAGACATAATTATATACCTAATTAGATCTAATGAGTATTGTGACCCATTAAGACCTAATTTTCAACCTATTAGGACCTAATATGAGTAATAAGACCCAAATTAGGACCTAATATCATTAATAGGATGGGCCTTAGACGTAATTAGACCTAATAAGACCAATTAACACCTAATAAGTTATGTAACTAGTCCCAAGTATACCTAATATGAGTAAGAGGACCCCTTAAGACCTAATTAGATATAATAGCTGACCTATTATAACCTAATTTGTTAAATTTAGTAATAAGACATAAGAGTACCACTTAAGACCTAATTAGACCTTTAATAAGACTAATTAACACATAATATCAAGAGTATAGGACCTGCTAGTACACCTAATATGAGCAATAGGATCCCTTAGGCATAATTAGATCTATTATGAGGTCTAATATGGATAATATAACCCCTAAGGCCTAATTAGACTAATTAACCCATAACAAGACCTAAGAAGACCTAATTATACCTAATTATACTATTTAGTGTACCTAATACATGTGAGTAATATGACCTAATATAAGTAATAGGAACTAATATTGAATAGTAATAGTGCCTAATTAGGGACCTATTTATGAACTTAATAGGACCCCTTAGACCAAATTAGTCATAATAAGCCCTAATTATCTATGTAATATGAGTAATAGGACCCCTTTTAGGTGTAATTAGATCGAATTAGACTAATTAACACCTAATTTATACTCGTACTATGACCCTTTAAGACCAAATTAGACTCAATATGCTTAATATGAGCTCTTAAGACCAAAGTAGACCTATTAGAACCTAATTAGACCTCCTTAGATGCAATTAGACCTATTACTTGACCTCATAATTCCTAGTTATCTAGGTCTATTTTAAGACCTATGATAGGTTATATGACCCCTTAAAACCTATTAGGACCTAATTAGACCCAATTAGATGTATTATGACCTAATTAGACCTATAAGACCTATTACAACAGAATTAGACCTAATTAGCACCTAAATAGACCCAATTAGATCTATTAGGACCTAATTAGACCAAATTAGACCTATTAGGACCTAACTATACCCAATTAAACCTATTATGACCTAATTAGACCTATTAGGACCTATGATAAGGTATATGACCCCTTAAGACCCCATTAGACCCACTATGAGTAATATGACCCCCGAAGACCTATTAGTACCTAATTAGACCCAATTGGACCTATTAGGACATAATTAGACCCAATTAGACCTATAAGGACATAATTACACCCAATTAATCCTATTATGACCTAATTAGGCCTATTAGGCCTATTAGGCCTATTATGACCTAATTAGGCCTATTAGGCCTATTAGGCCTATTATGACCTAATTAGACCTATAAGGACATAATTACACCCAATTAATCCTATTATGACCTAATTAGGGCCTATTAGACCTACATAATTATACCCAATTAAACCTGTTATGACCTAATTAGACCTATTAGGACCTATAATAGGTTATATGGGCCCTTTAATATTGAATTAGACCCACTATGAGTAATATGACCCCTTAAGACTTATTAGCACCTAATTAGATCCAATTACACCAATTAGGATATAATTAGACCCAATTAGACCAATTAGGACCTAATTACACCCAATTATACCTAATTATACCTAATTAAACCTATTATGACCTAATTGGACCTATTAGGACCTATGATAGGTTATATGACCCCTTAAGACCCCATTAGACCTGCTATGAGTAATATGACCCCTTAAGACCTATTACTACCTAACTAGACCCAATTAGACTTATTAGAACCTAGTTAGACCTTATAAGACTCATTAGGACCTAATTATACCCAATTAATCCTATTATGACCTAATGTGATGTATTAGGACCTTTGATAGGTTATATGACCCCTTAAGACCCCATTAGACCCACTACGAGTAAGATGACCCCTTAAGACCTATTAGCACCTAATTAGAACCAATTAGACCTATTTGGACCTAATTAGACCCAATTAGACCTATTAAAACCTAATTATACTCAATTAAACCTATTATGACCTAATTAGACCCATTAGAACCTATGATAGGTTATATGACCCCGTAAGACCTCATTAGACCCATTATGAGCAATATGACCCCTTAAGACCAATTGGCACCTAATTAGACCCAATTAGACCTATTAGAACCTTATTATACCTAATTAAACCTAATATGACATAATTAGACCTACTAGGACCTATAATAGGTTATGCGACCCCTTAAGACCCCATTAGACCCGCTATGAATAATATGACCCCTTAAGACTTATTAGCACCTAATTAGACCCAATTAGACCTATTAGGACATAATTATATGCAATTAAACCTACTATTGAGTATAATTAGGTCCTAATTGGTTATATAATTGAGTCTAATTAGGTCCTAATTGATTCTAATAGGTCATATTGAGTGTAATTAGGTCCTAATTAGGTTTAATTAGGTCCTAATTGGTCATAATTGAGTCTAATTGAGTGTAATTAGGTCCTAATTGGTTCTAATTGTGTCTAATTAGGTCCTAATTGGATCTAATAGGTCCTAATAGGTTCTAATAGGTTATATTAGGTCCTAATTAGTTCTAATTGGTTCTAATTAGTTCTAATTGGTTCTAATTGATCCTAATTGAGTCCTATTAGGTCGTATTAGGTCCTAATTAGTTCTAATTAGTCCTAATAGGTCATATTAGGTCACAATTGGTTCTAATTAGTCCTAATTGGGTCTAATCGGTCCTAATTGAGTCTAATTAGGTGCTAATTTGTTCTAATTGAGTCTAATTGGGTTCTAATAGGTCATATTAGGTCCTAATTGGTCCTAATTGACTCTAATTGAGTCTAATTGATCCTAATTGATCCTAATTGGTTCTAATTGGTTCTAATTAGTTCTAATTGATCCTAATTGATCCTAATTGGACCTAATTGGTCCTAATTGAGTCTAATTGGGTTCTAATAGGTCATATTAGGTCTAATGGAGTCTAATTGATCCTAATTGATCCACATTGGTCCTAATTGGGTCTAATTGAGTCTATTTGGTCCTAATTGGATCTAATGGGTCATATTAGGTCCTAATTAGATCGAATAGGTCCTAATTGGTTCTAATGGGTCATATTAGGTCCTAATTGGATCTAATTGGTTTAATTGAGTGCAATTAGGTCCTAATTGGTTAGATAATTAAGTCTAATTAGGTCTAATTAGGTCTAATTGAGTCTAATTGATCCTAAATGATCCACATTGGTCCTAATTGGTCCTAATTGGGTCTAACTAGGTTCTAATGGGTCATATTAGGTCCTAATTGGTCCTAATTGAGTCTAATTGGGTCTAATTAGGTCTAATTGAGTCTAATTGATCCTAATTGATCCACATTGGTCCTAATGAGTCATAATTGGTCCTAATTACTCCTAATGAGTCATAATTGGTCCTAATTAGTTCTAATTGGGTCTGATTGGTCCTAATTGAGTCTAATTGGTCCTAATTGAGTCCAATTGGGTTCTAATAGGTCCTAATTGAGTTTAATTGATCCTAATTGGTCCTAATTGAGTCTAATTGGTCCTTATTGGTTCTAATTGAGTCTAATTAAGTCTAATTGGTCCTAATTGGTTCTAATTGATTCTAATTGAGTCTAATTGGGTCTAATTGAGTCTAAGTGGGTCTAATTAGTCCTAATGAGTCATAATTGGTCCTAATTAGTACTAATTGGTTCTAATAGGTCATATTAGGTCCTAATTGGTTCTAATTGGTTATAATTAGTCCTAATTGGGTCTAATTGGTCCTAATTGAGTATAATTAGGTGATAATTTATTCTAATTGAGTCTAATTCAGTTTTAATAGGTCATATTAGGTCCTAATTGGATCTAATAGGTCATATTAAAGGTCCTAATTGGATCTAATAGGTCATATTAAAGGTCCTAATTGGATCTAATAAGTCCTAATTGGTTCTAATAGGTCATATTAGGTCCTAATTGGATTTAATTGGTTCTAATTGAGTGTAATTAGGTCCTAATTGGTTAGATAATTGAGTCTAATTAGGTCCTAATTGGTTCTAATATGTCATATTGAGTGTAATTAGGTCCTAATTGGTTCTAATTGAGTCTAATTAGGTCCTAGTTGGTCCTAATTGAGTGTAATTAGGTCCTAATTGGTTCTAATTGAGTCTAATTAGGTCCTAATTGGATCTAATAGGTCCTAATTGGATTTAATAGGTCCTAATTGGTTCTAATAGGTCATATTAGGTCCTAATTGATTCTAATTGGTCCTAATTGGTCATAATTAGTCCTAATTAGATCTAATTGGATCCTATTGGTCCTAATTAGTCCTAATTAGTGCTAATTTATTCTAATTGAGTCTAATTGGGTTTTAATAGGTCATATTAGGTCCTAATTGGATCTAATATGTCATATTAGGTCCTAATTGGATCTAATAGGTCATATTAGGTCCTAATTAGTTCTAATAAGATCTAATTGAGTCTAATTGGATCTAATTGGTTCTAATTGAGTCTAATTAGGCCCTAATTGGTTCTAATAGGTCATATTAGGTCCTAATTGGTTCTAATTGAGTCTAATTAGGTGCTAATTGGTTCTAATTGATTCTAATTGGGTGGACTAATAGGTCCTATTAGTCCTAATTAGTCCTAATAGGTCCTATTAGGTCCTAATTGGTTCTAATTGAGCCTAATTGGTTCTAATTAGTTCTAATTGGTTCTAATTAGTCCTAATTGGTTCTAATTAGTTCTAATTGGTTCTAATTAGTCTTAATTGGTTCTAATTAGTTCTAATTGAGTCTAATTGGTTCTAATTAGTCCCAATTGGTTTTAATTGGTTCTAATTAGTCCTAATTGGTCCTAATTGGTTATAATTAGTCAGGTAATTGGTTCTATTTGGTTCTAATTGAGTCTAATTGGTCCTAATTGAGTCTAAATAGGTTCTAATTGGTTCTAATTAGTTCTAATTAGGTGCTAATTTATTGTAATTGTGTCTAATTAGGTTCTAATAGGTCATATTAGGTCCTAATTGGTTTTAATCGAGTCTAATTAGGTGCTAATTGGTTCTAATTGATTCTAATTGGGTGGACTAATAGGTCCTATTAGTCCTAATTAGTCCTAATAGGTCCTAATAGGTCCTATTAGGTCCTAATTGGTTCTAATTGAGCCTAATTGGTTCTAATTAGTTCTAATTGGTTCTAATTAGTCCTAATTGGTTCTAATTAGTTCTAATTGGTTCTAATTAGTCCTAATTGGTTCTAATTAGTTCTAATTGAGTCTAATTGGTTCTAATTAGTCCTAATTGGTTTTAATTGGTTCTAATTAGTCCTAATTGGTCCTAATTGGTTCTAATTAGTCAGGTAATTGGTTCTATTTGGTTCTAATTGAGTCTAATTGGTTCTAATTGAGTCTAAATAGGTTCTAATTGGTTCTAATTAGTTCTAATTAGGTGCTAATTTATTGTAATTGTGTCTAATTAGGTTCTAATAGGTCATATTAGGTCCTAATTGGTTCTAATTGAGTCTAATTAGGTGCTAATTGGTTCTAATTGATTCTAATTGGGTGGACTAATAGGTCCTATTAGTCCTAATTAGTCCTAATAGGTCATAATAGGTCGTAATAGGTCCTAATTAGTCCTAATAGGTCCTATTAGGTCCTAATTAGTCCTAATTAGTCCAAATAGGTCTACAGTTAGGTCTAGTTAAGTCTAATAGGTACAATATCACATTTACATGAATATTAAGACAAGTCTTGACCATCAACTTAAAATATCTAGAGAGAAACATCTTAGACATACCTTGTTTACGACGATGATATATTTTTTGTGATTCTTCACGCAGTCTTTGTTCAGTCTCTTCTGAATAATGTTGTGTACTTTTGTTTAGCCTTCTCTTTTTATTTCCCATCACAATTTAGAAAATTATTCCCTACCAAAATGTCTTCCTTCTCCTAAATGCGAATTATTTTATAGCTTTCAAATTTATGAAATGAAAAAAATATACATTTATTTATACCCAATCCTTATTAACTAGAAATGACACCAAAAAGGCCAACATGGGTTTCTATCGAAAGTCATTTGAAGTTAACTTTCGATAAAAACTAACTGACTTTCTATCGAAAGTAGTTTAGTAATGACTAGAAATTGCTTTTTTTGGGAAAGTACTTTCGATCGAAAATCAAAAGTTTCGATCAAAAGTGCCTGGTTTAGGCCATGGTTGCAAGTTTTGAAGAAATTTTGAGATTTTCATGGCTTCGGGCCTCAAGCGCGTTGATCAAAGGGAAGAATAAGAAGATGTCCTTTTACATACAACAAGTACTCAGAACTAGCTTTCTAACGATTATATATTTGACTATTTTTTAATTTACTATGTGTATGGTTTTTGACGTTAAATGAATGTAGATTTTTTATCAAATATAAACCTCTGAGTTTGACGTTCAATGAAAAATAGTACAAAAGGGAATTTTTTTTTTGAAAAATAATAGTGCCCTCTGTATTCGAGTCTACTTTCTATTAAATTTTTTTTTGAAATTTGATAAATACACAATAAGTTATAAGCTATGTAGGGGTAAGTGTACAAAGATGGGGGACCAAAAAGGGGGTATAAGATGCCACTTTTTTCCTGAAATCAGCAAAATCTGAACTTCAACAAGAAATTGAAGATAGTTAGACTCAAAATTTTAAGATGCGACAAAAACAAGAGTTGTAATACTCTGAATCTAGTTCCTAAACTACTAACTTATTTTGAAAATGGTGCAGATTAAGGCCCTCAAAAAGGGGGAGCACAAAAAGTGATCCTATTTTTTGTCCAAAAACATAACATAGCGTTTGGTGTGCTCCCCCTAAAATGTTAACTTTTTTTTTAACTTTCTTAATCTCTCCAGTGAGAAGTTAGTTAACACCACGTAGTTTATCCCAGATTTTTTTGGTAATTTTTTGATGAATGTATAATTTTTAATGTATTTACGAATTGAACACATCCTAAAAACATGAAATTTCTATGTGCTCCCCCTAGAAATCATTTAAAACTAATCGAAAATCAAATTTTCTTTTTTTTTAAAAGTGTGTAGAATTGAATCTAGTTTCTAAAAATGTAACTTGTTGCAAAATTTGATGAATGAGCTAAAATCTATGCCCAAAATACTACATGTTGGTTTTTTACAAAAAATAGACATACACACAAAAGAAATTAGAGTTGAAAAACTTAACATAATCAGAATTCAAAATAAATTATATGCTTAGATAGCTAACAAAGAGATCTGCAATATCATGTTGTCTGATTTTTACATTCTTGAGCCACGAGTAAACCTGACGAGGAGCACACAAAAAATATGTCATTTTTTTGTATGTCTGCTGGAAAACATGTCTCATACCTATTTCAATCATCCAAGACTTTGGGTTGGATCTCCAAGGAAAATCCAAGCCTTAGGGTTGGTAAATTCAAATGCTTTACAAAGCGCGCGTGCCCTATAGGGTGTGCGCACTATTTAAATCTATGAATTTCATAACGTGTGCACGCTATGAAAGTCATAGATTTGAATAGTGCACACACCCTATAGGGCATGAGCACTATAGCACGTGCACCCTATAGTGCATGCGCACTATTGAAATCTATGACTTCCATAGGGCGTGCACCCTATTTAAGCCATAGATTTAAATTGTGATGAGAAATAGTGAGAGAGAGAGAGTGTGCGCACTATGAAAGTCATAGATTTGAATAGTGCACACACCCTATAGGGCATGAGAACTATAGCACGTGCACCCTATAGTGCATGTGCACTATTGAAATCTATGACTTCCATAGGGCGTGCACCCTATTTAAGCCATAGATTTAAATTGTGATGAGAAATAGTGAGAGAGAGAGAGAGTGTGCACTATGAAAGTCATAGATTTGAATAGTGTGCATGCCCTATAGGGTGTGGACGCTATAGCCTGTGCACCCTATAGCGCATGTGCATAATTAAAA